>OY754978.1:5902628-6502628 GCA_963576475.1 Molanna angustata | reverse complement strand
TTGTCCATGTACCACTTTCACCCATAACTGTAACAGATGGTTGTCTGGAAGAAATTGCCACTAGGCAATAAGTCCGCCATTTGTTCTGGCAAATAAGTTATGTACAATAAAGTGTTAACATAAATAAATTAATTAATAAATAAGCATGATTAATGTTATTAATATTCTTTCCTCAACTGGCAATCAATACGACTGTGCCACAGTGGTCGACATTATTTTTAAATAATCCATCCCAGAACTTACTTAATAGTCGCAAATAAATGCCGCTGTTGCGACCGAGCCGCAACGTCCTAGTGGGACCTAGGTGTAGACGTAGCTTTAGTTGTTTCGTATAAACTTTCACCTTCGTACTTTATTAACTCCCAAACGCATAAAACTTTCCAAAATAAACAGAAATTTTGCGAGTGTGTGTGTGTGTGTCGAACACGATCAGAGAGCGTGACTACAGAACGGGATCAGACGGGTATCAGAACATGGTATGATATTGAAAATGAAAGGCAAAAACCGATAAAACCATTTGGACACGACTCAAAATTATTAGCCTATAATATGACTGAACCTGATATTCTAAGCCAACCTCAACAACAACAACCTACAACGAAATGGAACTAAGAAATGAAGATCTTAGAAAAAGTAATAATTCTATTTTAAAAACATAGAACGTCCTTTAATAAGACACTTATTAATTTGAAATGTGATATCATACTAAAAAAATCAATTTGATTCAAAAAAATGTTATCTTTGATAAAAATACAATATTAATTTAGGTATTTATTTATTTATTATTTCTCGGGCAACTAACAGGTACCTACTATGTCAAATATTAATTTTACACGCACCCAATAACAAGTTGCCACATTCTGGAGACTTACGATATTTATCGTCTCACAGATCCAGACTGAAAACACAATTAAAAACTGTGTCTCCACCGGGAATCGAACCCGGGACTTTTGCATCAGTAGTCAGATACCCAACCAACTGAGCCACGAAGGCCGACAATAATATAGGTATATTATATAGGTATATTCAAATGCACTGTTTAGAGTGCCTAATATAATTTAAACATCGCTTTTTAAAATGAAAAAGTTTAAACAGTGCTTTTCTATAACAACTTCCATAGGCAGATATTTTCAACATTTCTCTAATAATAATAAGTCATTTGTATAGCGCCGTTTAATGATTCAAGATCATACCAAGGGCGCTGATAGTCTAATGTTGTGTTGCTCTTTGAAACAAAGCTGTTTTTAATCCTTTAGTGAAAGTGCTCTTGCTTTGAGCACTGCGGACATCTAGAGGCAGTGAATTCCACTTAATAGGACCACTCACACTAAAGCATCTCTAGTGAAAAAGATTTACAATATTTTAAAATACAACAGAATTTTCCTTTAAACAAATCCTTTATTACAGAATATTATCAAATTACTCGTTAACTATACGTCGCGTCGTCGAGAAATAAATCTTTTTATGTGCTTAAAGAGTGCATAAAATCAAAGTGAATAACCGATAAGATTTTTTCGGTTCAAGGCATACCTATTTGTTTCAAAAATGCAAAAAAAAAATCAAAAAATGTGGGGTTTCCGATTATGTTTTATCACGTATCAACCCTTTTTAACGCACGCGATAGTTACCCTTTCTAACACGTAACTTCATGGTGTATTAGGCGGTTCAAATATTACTATCATGGTTTCAGTCACTATATTTAGCGTTCTTAAATTATATTCTTCTTTGTACAACTGTCAATTGAATTTTATTTATTTATTTATTCTTCATTGTACATAACACATTTGCTAGTAAAAAAAGAAAACCTACATTTAACTATAAGCATATAACATTTATATACTAAAAAGTAAAAAGAATAAAAATATGCACACCTATGACAATTAAACAAATCTTAGATGAAACCTAATACAACATGATGATGGGAGGGAAGGGAAAAATAAGGAGAGGAGATTTGTCTAACTAAAGGAATAGGGAAAGTAATGAGAAGTATGTTGGTTAGGAAATTTATTTCTCTTAAAATATCGATATAGTTTCAAGCCAAGATACGCGAGTTTTTTTAGGTCAGGTCTACGTTATCATGTTTTCATTTCAAATTAAAATTAAAAAACACCAACTTAGAGGTTTCACATAAAACATGTTGTATATTATATGGATGAACTCAGCATTCGGAGTAGAACATTTAGTGTGTCTGTGTGTGTATGTCCATCCCTCATTGCTTTTGATCCGCTTGATCCACCGAGTCCAAACAGAATTTTTAGTAATTATATTTAATATTATCCAATTCAAAGGTTTTATTTAATTTTATGTTGACAATCTCCGATTGCAGCCATATCGCAATGCATTACAATTATGCTCAATTTTATTATTATATTGGAGTTTATTCCGTTGTGTGTGGAAAACAACTAAGATCCATTGAATAATTCTCATAAAAGTAGGTATTGAGAATTATTCAAATAGTTATAGGTACCTAATGGAATTTTACAAAGTATTCGATGTCAGTGCAAACAAAATAAAAATATAAATGGTTCTTAATTTAAGTAAATAGTATCTATAAAACAAAATTTCAAATGTTTCAAAAGATTGTTTAATGAATTTCAACTCACTGAAGAACCAGAACATTGACATTTATTTATTATAAGTTTACTCCGAATATAGTTGTCATATAGTTAACAACATTTGTCACTGTAAAACTGATACTAGATCAAACCATCATAATATCTTCTTTCTTCTTCTTTGGTTTTTTGGGAGTATATTATGTTTATAAAGTGTTTAAAAGGATGATTTATCAGAAGGATAATATTATATATACATGTTCAAAAGATTTATAATTCAAACATCTACCTCCAGATATGATATTGCAAAAATCAATCAGTTCAAAAATTACATTCTTAATTTAAAACGATGAAGGGTTTCAAATAAAAGATTTATTTTATTTATTTATTACAAAAGACGTATTTTAAATAAAAAAATACATAAGAAAAAAGAAATTAAAACACTATAATATGACTTCCTTCAAAAAGAGATATACTCGTGTTTTGAAGGGAGTTGCAAATATTTACATAATATAGAACAAAAAACAAAGTAACAAATTAATTTATTAATTTGAATCATCTTGTACATATTATTAGTACACTGGCGGGCATATTGCCCAATGGCAATTTCTTCCAATGATAGGTAACAAAAATAACATTTAAATAACATAATAATCACAATTTAAATAACATAATAATAATAATCATAGGTTACAAAAAATAACATTTATGAATAATTAAATAAGTGTATAATATCCACATATATAACAACAAAGAATAAATAAAACCAGTTTTTATACACAAACCCAATTTATATCTACATAAAATTTCTTTAGATCGATAATATCTGTATGTCTCCGCTCAGGCAACAGTTCGTTAAACCACTTTACACCAAGATACGTATAGTGGTTTTGTGCATAGGCCGTTATTTTTTTTTTGTTTACTGAGCATCACATTAAAAGATTACTTCAACATTATATTCTTGCGAACATTAATAAAATACAAAATAATTCAATATTAATTGTAACTACGATAAACGCGACACTGTATTCAATTAGACGACTGACGCATGAATGAAAGCACTCGATTGGTCTGTACGAACGGTGATTATCTTTAGTTCATCAATCTTCGCAAATCTTCGTTGACTGTCGAGCATATGCAAATTACAGCTATTGAGGAGCTACAGTTTCAATCTTGGTAATTAGTTGGCAGCAAAGCGATACATCTCTTCCTCCACTCCGCTCGATCTTCAGCGACTCTCTTCAATTCTGTGTAGGAGGTACACTTCATGTCCTCGCACACCTGTTCCAGATACGTGATGTGTAAGAGGTCCTCGTGTCACAGTACATGGCCTATCCAGTTTGCACGCCTTTTTGAAATGGTGTTCAACATGTGCCTGGTTTCTTCAATTTTGCCGAGAGCCTCATCATATTTAACATGGTCCCTTCAAAATATTCCAAGTATTCGTCGGTAGGTTCACATGTTGAAGTCCTACAATCTATACGGTCTCATTCACCTATGCACCATGTCTCACAACCATATAGCATAATATGTGGCACTATATTAATCCAGCCTTAATGACACAACAAATGCTTCATTGGTGTGATACCTTGATTGGATAGAATTTTATGGGACTCGGTTCCCTCTGCTTCTGCTTAGTAGGTATGTGTTAAATAATTTTGTTACATGCAATAGAGGCGAGCAGCTCCGTGAATATGCCTCGTCATACGAAATTATGATCCATGGAAAACATAAATGAGTCAAGTTGATATTATAGGGCTTTATGTTAGGTGAAACCCAGCTTAGTTGAGCACGAGAGGCTGTATGCTGTATATGAGGTACCAGTCTGAGGGTGTATCATTTTGCCTCAGAAAGATTTGGCCTCAAATTGAACTAGGGCCTAATGACAAATCGATAGTGTCAGTACGCGCTGTTCTATAAACCTACATGACATTTTCATATATCTTTCGAAAGCGCGTCTACAATATGCACATTACACACATAAAATATTTCATAAACTTTAAAGTAACACGCTGCGAGGAACCGGCTTAGGATAGTGCTTCTATTATCATCATTTTTGGGTGTCCCGTAAGAGCTGGGTAATTTAAAATACAACAGGCAAAATAACATTCAACACAGTTCAACAATGAGATTCACCACCCATTCTAAACTGACTGTTGCCTTTTTAAGTAAGACGAGACAGGTATGTGGGGTTACACGCACGTGTCTTGCTTCATTTTATAAGGTACTGCACAATTATTCTACGAATTTAAATTCCTCCGATCACGTTCTATTTGGCTGTCTAATCAGGGACATGCTGGATATTTATTTTAAGTTTGAGAATGTCCAATTCCCCGTTTGGGCTGAACTCTCCTCAGGTTCATGGTTTAATATTTAAATCTTATAAATAAATAATATATTTAAATCATTTAAAGAATATGACTGTTATTTGAATGGGTGAAAAGCAGCCTAAAGAGGAAAAAAGATTTCCTCCGCCTACAAATTTGGTAACATCATTTATATTTGAAGTGGTATAAGATTGGTCTTGTGAAATTAAGTTTTAGTTTTAGAAGATCTTTAAAATATTTGATTCCTATATAAGAATAGTGATACTGCATGGTAGTTGTATTGCATTTAGGAACTGCAATTTTTCCCCCTGAACATGAACGAGAACTAATTAAATTTATATGTTCATTATTGTTGAACATATAAATTTATTTAATACAATTATAAGTTTGTTTTTTTTTACTTTAAGGTTTTTATTATATGATTTTCATATCTTTATAATTGTTGTTTTGCTTTGTTATATTATTTTTTTTAACATATTTATTTATTTACCTTTTGTCACACTATATTTATAATGACAACAATAAGTAGATTACTGCTGCCCAACTAGGAAATCCCGTTCTAGGGCTAGTAGTTTACAATTTTTATTGACAATTATATGCAATTATGAACCAGGTGATTGTTCCCGTTCCACACTAAATATGTACACAATCTCAACTTTCTGCACTCACAATCATTACCTCAACAAACATAATATGGGCTCACATAAAACAGATCAACCAGGTCCCAATGTCCGCCATAATGCCTGTCATATTTTAAGCCCATTATACATTAGAGAACTCTTCGTTGCGATTTCTTTTTGTTTGTCTCATCTAATATCTTCTCTTTTTCTTGTTTCATATTCGTGATATTCCCTTTTATATCTAAATTTGGTTTTGAGATTTTTTTGTATCATGCGATTAGGTAAGCATTTTATGTATACAAATTAAAACAGGGTAGAGGGCGAGTGCGTCAATGGAGAGAACATGTCGAGAGAATAGGAGAAAATCGACTACCCAAAAATGTCTCCAAGGAAGTCCCGGAGGGTCGTAGAGCAAGGGTGAGAACAGCAAAAAGATGGAATGACAGCTGGACATCCAGTTCACAAGAGGCAGCCTCCGACTGAAAAAACTGGCCTTCGGCCTAAAACCAGAGGAAAAAGAAGAAGACATTTAAATGAAAATACATATTTTGTTTGACAGACTTTAGATTATTTAACATTTTATGTACCTATTTTTGATCTTCTATTACAATTTAAAACAATTCTCATAGCTTGGTTTTGTTTTATTTAAATTTTTTAATTTCAGTTTCAATACTTAAAAATAATATTCTATGTGGTAAGGCATCGGTATAATGGCGAATTATGAGCGGCGTTAATTTTTTTTTTGTCTAAAAATACCATTGAGGTGTGCCTTGTTCGTCTGTTTGGTATGTTGAAGTTAGTAATTTTCAGAAAGTCTGTACATTCAATATTGGAATTGTGTCATAAAGGTACATTAAGTCTGAGGTCCTTCGTCTTGTCTGTAAAGTCTTCTATTCTTGTTTCTAGTTATAACCATAGCATATGACACTATAGCATAAGCAGTTATGTTTAATTTAAGGAACGTATAAGCATGTATATATAATTTTCACAATGAAATATTTATTATTGAGAAATGGTGTTATAATACTAAAAAAAAATTTCAAGTCGATTGGACAACAAAATAACATTTAAGCTTTATTTGATATGATCGTATCAAAATCACTGAATTCAGTGTATCAAAGCTCTTTATAAATAAAAGTGTTAAAATGAATATAATTATTACATTTCTCACTTTGACGTATTTAAATAAAAACGTAAACGTGAATGAATGGAATTCTCAGTTGAGTACGAAGCCTCGCACGCTATTATCGTACGTCAGTTCAAAGTTGTACGTTTATGGGCCGGTATTACAGTCGGCCCTCAACTCATTGAGTTTGTTAAACTCAAGATTAATGTTAAGGGGAGATTAAATTCATTTCCGTATTACAGTGCAATATGACATGTCAGTTACAAAATCTTCAATTATAGACATATTTGACTTTTTCTGTGGTTATTATCTGTCAAATTTTAAATAACCTCGATTAATACGAACTACAAAACGGGACGCTACGAGTTGAAATAGTATTGTTTTACTATCCAACATGGTAAACTTAATTTTCTTCACCAAAATAATACTTTTAAATGCGCATGTTCGTTTCAATATGGCTGTCAGTTTGTTTTGTTGTGTGGCGCCACCGTCAATACAACTAACGCCTCTAGTGATAGAACACTGAAACTGCACGCGTTGCCTAGCAAATGACAGTTGACTCACCGTTAAGTACTTAATCCGCCAGAAACGTTGAGTTAAATATTTGTCGTTTTAGTGACGTATTTGAGGGAAGATTAGGCCTAAACGGACACTGTAATAATCGAATATTTTTATATCGAATAAAAATATTCGATTACTTACACATTGGTACAAGTAGGTAAATAAGACAAAAATGACCTTATAAGTCTGGCGCAATTCAGGGGTGACTTCTATGCGAAAAATGCATTTGTCACCTCAGGTATAAGAATTGTTGCTCTCATTATTTACAAAAAAACCAATTCTCTCAATAGATGGCGTTACAACAAAATAAATAAAAATAATAAGAATGTTGTTCATAATTTCACACATAGATGGCTGTAGTAAAAATTCCTTATTTTCAAGCGAAAAGAATTTCAGTATAACAATATAAAAAACTTTCGAAATTGAATTGATAGGGATCTCATTAAAAAGGCATAATTGATGAACGTTGCGCAAGCGCATAAAGTGATCACGTAAACCAGCCGATGACAGGTCGTAAGCCCTGTATGTGCCTTGATTTCCCGGTTCTCCTACAGTAAATATACCAACTTCGTCTCTATTGAGATAATTAAAAATCTGTTAAAAAAGACACTGTTATACGCTATATATTTGTAAAACATGAGTTTAGCTCTTAAACTGAGACTGTAATACCGGCCCTATGTGTACATATTAAACGCTAATTGAAGCGTAAAACTCCGCTTGAATTCTTCACAATATCGTAAAAAAACACCCTCGGTGACATACACAAAGGTAACAATAATAAATACAAGCGATTTTCAGAGATAAAAATATCACCTACCGACTCCAATGAATCTAACGTCACATAAAAAATGTAACTGAGACATTGTAAATGTTATTTTGTATGAAAATAACATTAAAGTGAGTTATTTTTTTTTTGTTTGTAAGGGATGATCTTTATTTATTTATTTATTTATTTAAGAGACAAATACAGTCTTATAAAATATACAAAAGGAATACAATACAAAATAAATAAAAAACAGACTGTGATATCTGGTAGTTTTAATACACAGATATATTAAATTAACACACGTTTAACAATTACACAGTTTATTATAAATAACAGTAAATTGATATATACAAGAGTGAAGTACAATAATTAGTTTATAAATTGAACCACCATGTGAGAGCACTATCGTAGATAAAAAGCCCCGAACAAACCACAGACATTCCTTTATATTCAAACCCGAAGATTGCCGAATACCCTATTCGTACAATCTCGTAAAACCGCTATACATATTGCCTGATACAAGGCGCAACATCAATATATCACAGAGACCAATTACATTTCGCGCACCGGCAACGAGAGTGTCACAACACATAAAAATATGAAATTGACTTATGTATGCCATAAGATCGGCTTTTTTGAACTTTATCTGCAAAAAAAGTTACTCTTTTTTTACGGAGCCAGTTGTCGGTAACCAACATCTGCGGCAACTATAGTGTCATATCAACGTTAGTACAGAGAGGACGTGCATTTGGTGTGTGTAGTAGTGTCATAACCTGTGTAATAACCCTGTTGCGGTAAGTAACATTCATGTGTTTACTTTTGTTTCGGCAAAAATAAAGACACAATATGTGATATGACAATATTTTTGAGTAATTCTTATAAAATATTATTAAGATAGCAAATAAAACAGTTACAACAATATAATATTTAAACATAAAGTGTTTTATTTCATGTAAATATCATTCATTTTGTCTAAAAAAAGACACATCAGGAGAACTTTTTCAAAAAAATAAAAAATATATACAAATGATCAAAAGATTTTTATTTGTGTAAAAATATTATAATAGAACATTGATTAATCTAATTAAATATAGCATTACATTTCCAATATGTTATCTCAGTAAATTTTAAATGAGATTTTCTGATACAAGAAATATTTAAATGCGATTTCCCAAAAACTACATTTTTTGTGTTGTGACACTCTCGTTGCCGATGCGCGATTTGTCCACAGACGACAATCATAATATACAAGCACACACATTACAACGTTAAATAAGTAAGATTATATTATAATCAAAATAAATAAAAAACAGACCAATTACATTTGTCCACAGATGACAATCATAATATACAAGCACACACATTACAACGTTAAATAAGTAAGATTATATTATAATCAAAATAAATAAAAAACAGACCAATTACATTTGTCCACAGATGACAATCATAATATACAAGCACACACATTACAACGTTAAATAAGTAAGATTATATTATAATCAAAATAAATAAAAAACAGACCAATTACATTTGTCCACAGATGACAATCATAATATACAAGCACACACATTACAACGTTAAATAAGTAAGATTATATTATAATCAAAATAAATAAAAAACAGAACAATTACATTTGTCCACAGATGACAATCATAATATACAAGCACACACATTACAACGTTAAATAAGTAAGATTATATTATAATCAAAATAAATAAAAAACAGACCAATTACATTTGTCCACAGATGACAATCATAATATACAAGCACACACATTACAACGTTAAATAAGTAAGATTATATTATAATCAAAATAAATAAAAAACAGACCAATTACATTTGTCCACAGATGACAATCATAATATACAAGCACACACATTACAACGTTAAATAAGTAAGATTATATTATAATCAAAATAAATAAAAAACAGACCAATTACATTTGTCCACAGATGACAATCATAATATACAAGCACACACATTACAACGTTAAATAAGTAAGATTATATTATAATCAAAATAAATAAAAAACAGACCAATTACATTTGTCCACAGATGACAATCATAATATACAAGCACACACATTACAACGTTAAATAAGTAAGATTATATTATAATCAAAATAAATAAAAAACAGAACAATTACATTTGTCCACAGATGACAATCATAATATACAAGCACACACATTACAACGTTAAATAAGTAAGATTATATTATAATCAAAATAAATAAAAAACAGAACAATTACATTTGTCCACAGATGACAATCATAATATACAAGCACACACATTACAACGTTAAATAAGTAAGATTATATTATAATCAAAATAAATAAAAAACAGAACAATTACATTTGTGCACAGATGACAATCATAATATACAAGCACACACATTACAACGTTAAATAAGTAAGATTATATTATAATCAAAATAAATAAAAAACAGACCAATTACATTTGTCCACAGATGACAATCATAATATACAAGCACACACATTACAACGTTAAATAAGTAAGATTATATTATAATCAAAATAAATAAAAAACAGAACAATTACATTTGTCCACAGATGACAATCATAATATACAAGCACACACATTACAACGTTAAATAAGTAAGATTATATTATAATCAAAATAAATAAAAAACAGAACAATTACATTTGTCCACAGATGACAATCATAATATACAAGCACACACATTACAACGTTAAATAAGTAAGATTATATTATAATCAAAATAAATAAAAAACAGAACAATTACATTTGTCCACAGATGACAATCATAATATACAAGCACACACATTACAACGTTAAATAAGTAAGATTATATTATAATCAAAATAAATAAAAAACAGACCAATTACATTTGTCCACAGATGACAATCATAATATACAAGCACACACATTACAACGTTAAATAAGTAAGATTATATTATAATCAAAATAAATAAAAAACAGAACAATTACATTTGTCCACAGATGACAATCATAATATACAAGCACACACATTACAACGTTAAATAAGTAAGATTATATTATAATCAAAATATGTAAATAAAAAACAGACCAATTACATTTGTCCACAGATGACAATCATAATATACAAGCACACACATTACAACGTTAAATAAGTAAGATTATATTATAATCAAAATAAATAAAAAACAGACCAATTACATTTGTCCACAGATGACAATCATAATATACAAGCACACACATTACAACGTTAAATAAGTAAGATTATATTATAATCAAAATAAATAAAAAACAGACCAATTACATTTGTCCACAGATGACAATCATAATATACAAGCACACACATTACAACGTTAAATAAGTAAGATTATATTATAATCAAAATAAATAAAAAACAGAACAATTACATTTGTCCACAGATGACAATCATAATATACAAGCACACACATTACAACGTTAAATAAGTAAGATTATATTATAATCAAAATAAATAAAAAACAGACCAATTACATTTGTCCACAGATGACAATCATAATATACAAGCACACACATTACAACGTTAAATAAGTAAGATTATATTATAATCAAAATAAATAAAAAACAGACCAATTACATTTGTCCACAGATGACAATCATAATATACAAGCACACACATTACAACGTTAAATAAGTAAGATTATATTATAATCAAAATAAATAAAAAACAGACCAATTACATTTGTCCACAGATGACAATCATAATATACAAGCACACACATTACAACGTTAAATAAGTAAGATTATATTATAATCAAAATAAATAAAAAACAGACCAATTACATTTGTCCACAGATGACAATCATAATATACAAGCACACACATTACAACGTTAAATAAGTAAGATTATATTATAATCAAAATAAATAAAAAACAGACCAATTACATTTGTCCACAGATGACAATCATAATATACAAGCACACACATTACAACGTTAAATAAGTAAGATTATATTATAATCAAAATAAATAAAAAACAGACCAATTACATTTGTCCACAGATGACAATCATAATATACAAGCACACACATTACAACGTTAAATAAGTAAGATTATATTATAATCAAAATAAATAAAAAACAGACCAATTACATTTGTCCACAGATGACAATCATAATATACAAGCACACACATTACAACGTTAAATAAGTAAGATTATATGATAATCAAAATAAATAAAAAACAGACCAATTACATTTTTCCACAGATGACAATCATAATATACAAACACACACATTACAACGTTAAACAAACAAGAATATAATCAAAATATTTTTTTTTTAATAAGGCACAGCCACCAATAGAGGCGGATTTGTGACAATCAAAATAAATAAAATATTATTTGAATTAATTAAAATGTTATTTAAAAATTATTGCATCTTTGCCGGTGACGAGAAATAAAGGAAAAACGGAGAAGGATTAAATGTGCTACCTACTATGATATAAAAATAAAAACAAATTAAAAAAAAATAGTTACAAAAATTAAAAGTTCCATTTTTGTAATTTTGATATTATATCCAACAAATAGGTATGAATTAATGGGGTGGTGCGGTTCAACCGACTCGAAACAGATTTGAGATTAACAACTGAATTTCTATGTGAAAAAAAATGATAGATTTATATAAAATTGACTGATTTTTAAGTTCTATTCACTTGTATTATTGAAACAACATAAATTAATGTTATCTAACCTTCCTGAAACATTTTAAGGGGCCATATAAACCTAAACACCTCAATTTCAAACCAAATCCCTTCAATATGTTAAACAGTGTGTTTCTAGAAAAAATTGTATAAGTCTTTTCAACATTTCTCTAGTGAATGTTCGTCACACAATTTTAAAATTCAGCCTGAATTCCCATAAATAAATTATTAAAAATATCCTTTTTTACAGCATTTTTTTTTAATTACTCCATAACCATGTGTTGTAGAGAAATAAATCTTTTATGTACTTAAAGAGTGCATAAAATCAAAGTGAACGACCGATAAAGTTTTTACATTTCAAGTAAGGTTTGTTCTTAAAATGCAAAAAATCAACAAATTTGGGGTTTCCGATAATTTAAATCATATACAAACCTTTTTTAACGCATACGATATTTACCCTTACTAATGCGTAACTTCATAGTGCATTGGGCGGTTTTAATATAGCATGTTTTCAGTCACTAAGTTTAGCGTTTTACGTCTTCTTAAACTGTTTGTTAAAAATTAATTTGTATCAGTGTCGCCGTGTGTATACCGAGCATTAGTTTTATCATGATTTGAAAGTAGAAGCATCGGTGATGTTTAAAGAAATTAAAAAAAAAAAAAACATTTTAAATCTTTCACATTCTACCGAAGACTTTCTCGGTTCTGTATTTAAAGAAGCTTAATTATGACTGTGAGTCTCTTCCAATCTTTTGGTTGAATCTGAGCCGCTCATCGTTTAAATTGCACCAAAAATGCACTTTAAGATTATTGCTACTTTCTGTACACAGCGTTTAGTGTGGTTGGTTAGAATTTCCTTCAGGATTCAGGATATTCTCAACTACACAGGCAAGCAAAGCCGTAATCTGATACAGAGGTTGTCAAACACAACATTTTAAATAAAAAATGTTTGCTTTTTCAACAACGCCCTTTTTTGGAAACATACAACTTGAAATTATTAAGAAATAACAATTTGAGACATTCGAATTGAAAATTTACAGATGTAAGCAGATTGGTTTCTGTGCGAATAATTTTATCTTAATTATTTTCCCACGCAAATATTACTTCTCTGGGCTGGTAACACTGGTTAGTTGGAAGGAATTGCCATATGGCGATAAACTCGCCACTTGCGCGGGATTCAAGGACGTGTTTATTATTATTATTATAATATATTACATAATATATTTATCATCGATAGCTATTCGCCTTATTAGGGCATTGTCAAGACTATAGTCAAACAATGCCCTAATATGGAGAAATTGCTATATCGACGTTAAATATATGGATCATAATAATATAGGGATATGTACTTGCTTCGGCAGTACATATACTATATACTAAAGGGATATATATATATATATATATATATAATATAGGGATCATTGATAAGTTATCAACACTCGCATACACTCATACACTCGCAATGTTATCAATGATAACAGTATCTGCGAGTGTATGATTAGTGATGAGACACTGGATCATTTATTTCTTGAATGCTCCATAAACGATAGGTATCCATCCTTTTTTACCGACCTCACAACAGAGATTGGGGTTCCAATGCCAACAAATGTGAGGACATTGTTGAGCTACAATTTCAAGCAGGTGAACATTTTGATCAAAAATTCATCAAAATCAATGACATTAAAATCTAAAGGTAGGCGCGCATGGAAGCTAATTTCATCGGCCGATTAATTATCGGTGAGCTACAACATACGAATTACATGTAAGAGCGCGCATGAAAGCCAACAGAATCGGCCGTTTAAAATCTGTGACGAGACACAAAAAAATCGGCCGATCGAGATCGGCCGATTTTTTGTAACCAATCTTGTTGTATGAGAGGGCGCGCATGGCGCATGCTCACCGATAATTTAATCGTCCGAGCGCAGTAGATCGAGAAGTACGTTGTCAGTGCTGCCAAACGAAATGTCAGAAAACATGGATGAAATAAATATTGATTCCGAATAATTAATTATATATGTTGAAGCACGTCCTTGATTGTATGATAAAAAATTAAGCGAAATATTAATAACTGGTTGAGAACAGCTAAATCATAATAAAATAACTTAATTGGGTAAGTTATTACTTAATTAATTAATAGTTACATAGTTAATTTAATAAATATTCCACTTAATGAATAAAATAATCCATATTTCTAATCATATGTATATTAAATCTTGTGAATATACATATTGTATGTTAAATGGTGGACTGTATTGCAAATAAATGAATCAACACTACGGACAAATCAGAACTACAGTTTGGTAGCACTTACCCTTGTTGCAGATCCCAATCCACCGAAGCCTTGGAGAAAGGAATTCGGGAATTGGAGTTGGAAGAGAAATTAGGATAGGCTTATTTTTGCGAACTTACACCCAAATTCATTATCACAGATTTCTAATGATACAAATATGGTACAAATTGAATGAGAACTTTTTTAAACAAATTATAAATGGTTACTGATGTAACAATGCGAAAAAAAATGGCAACTGATGTTGCTCCCACTGATGTTTGAAATCGAATGAATTATGTAACAAAAAAAACCACCTACACCCACAATAGTAGGTAGGTATTATCAAAATGACCCAACATACCCCGGCTCCTGAAATATTAATTTCAGAACCTGGGCCAGAAGTCACAAAAGAACAAAAAAAAAAAAAACAAAAAAATGTTGGTAAAACTAAACACAAAAATTATCATGAATAATTAACAAATTACAACTAACTTACTAACTATGTCATCGTTGCCTACTAATTTGGCAGCTTAAAAAGTTTGACGACTGGTCGCCGTACAATCTTTTTGGACGTTTGTACGTCCACCACCCTCACCACCGAGTCTGGGCCGGGAAAACATTTGATAATTCGTCCCATTGGCCACTGCATTGGCCTTGTATTTGCTTCATCAATCAGTACTAGATCTCCAACTTGTAAGTTGGGTGACTGATATGTCCACTTTGCTCGATTTTGTAATGTATGTAAATATTCATGCCTCCATCGGGTCCAGAAATGTTGTGCCATTTGTTGCAATAATTGCCAACGAGATAAACGATTCATTGGGACATCCTTGGCATTTAGTTCTGGTACTGCAACAAGAGGTGCGCCGATCAAGAAGTGTCCAGGAGTCAAGACATCAATCTCTGCTGGATCTGTAGAAAGAGGCGAGAGAGGTCTAGAGTTCAAAATTGCTTCGATGCGACAAAATACTGTTGATAATTCTTCAAAAGTGAGAACTTGCTCTCCAACAACCTTTCTTAATACGGATTTTGCCGATTTTATTCCAGCCTCCATCAACCCATTGAAATTTGGGGCAGAAGGCGGACTGAAATGCCAATTTATGTTACGAATTGACATGAACTGAGTGAGATTATCATGGCACTCTCTGGTATGTAAACATTTGCAAAGTTCATCCAAATGTTTATTGGCACCGATAAAATTAGTACCACAATCACTAAACAAATTTTCACAAATTCCTCTTCTAGCAACAAAACGGTCCAAAGCAGCTAGAAAGGCTTCCGTTGTTAAATCCGAAACCAATTCAAGGTGAACAGCTTTAGTCGACAAACAGACAAACAAACATAAATATGTTTTCAGCTGCTTCGCACCACGTCGTCGGCTTTCTTTACTAAGAAAATATCCTCCATAATCAATAACGACATTCAAAAACGCACGACCTTCACGAAATCGAGATGATGGAATATCACCCATAAAAGGTTGAATTTTACGTGGATTTGCTTTAAAGCAAGTCAAACATTTACGCAATCTCTTTCGAATGGTATTACGTGCAGATACAATCCAAAATTGTTGACTGAGCACTGATTGCAGTGTTCTAGATCCAATGTGTAAATATATTTTATGATAATGATCTATCAGTAAATTGGTAAATACATGATTCTTTGGCAACAAGATTGGGTGTTTAGCAGTTTCCGTAAGATTGGAGTGTCGCAATCGACCTCCTACACGTATGACACCAACATCATCCAAAAACGGTGCAAGGTTCCGTATTGAAGATTTTAATTTATCACTGCGATTCAATGCAATTATTTCATCACGAAAACAAATAGACTGAATGTATTTGATTAATACGGAACGTGCTGCTGTAATTTCACAGAGATTCAAATGTTTATTAACATTTCGCTTGCAAGATGATAATCGACAATTCCGACTGAAACGACAACACCATGCTGTAACATTCACCAATTTGGTAAACGATGAATATCTATAAAATATATTGAAGTCTTCCATATTCTGTTGAATGACTAAAACAGTAGGAATATCTGGTGATTTCCTTTCTGGAAGATCTTCCATGCTTATATTGACGTTACTAGCAATTGGCCAATACTTAAGTGGGGTTGAGAGCCACGATGGCCCATTCCACCATAATAACGAATCTACAATGCATGTGGGTGACAATCCCCTGGACCCAAGATCTGCAGGATTATCTGATGATCTCACATGATACCAACTATCAATTGGAACTTTATCGCTGATTTGTGAAACTCGATTTGCGACAAAAGTTTTTAACAAGTATGATGGTGTTTTAATCCATGCTAAAACAATAGATGAATCAGTGAATGCGAATGTCCTATCAATAGGTATTTCATGTTTATAATGATTATATGTATATGACAATAATTTTGATAACAAGTGCGAAGCGCAAAGTTCAAGACGAGGTATCGACAACGTTTTGAGAGGTGCGACTTTAGTTTTAGCCAGTAATAATCGCACTTCTGGATTTGAAGTATCAATATTTGAACAACAATATACTACGGCAGCATAACCTAAATTTGAAGCGTCTGAGAATCCAACCAAATAACAGTTCTGTATGTTTCCAAGATGACAAGGTATATCTAAAAATGCTAAATTATGAAGATTTGACATAAGATTTTCCCACCTGGTTTGGATGTTATCAGGCGTAGGGTCATCCCACTCCAACCCAAGCTTCCATAATTCTTGGAGTAAACATTTTGCCACAAAGATAACAGGCGAGATCCACCCTAGTGGATCAAATATACGTGCTACACAGGATAAAATATTTCTTTTGGTGGCAATCATCTCTGGTGATGTTATTTGGTAGGTGAATGAATCACTATTAGGATTCCAATATTTTTATTTATTTATTTATTTATTTATTTGTCACACCATTTAAATAATCTTTATTAAAATAGATAACTGCTGCCCAACTAGGTATACCTGTTCTAGGGCTAGCAGTGTACATATTATTACATTTCACAGGAGTAACTATTTGCATTTTTTTAAATGAATCTAAACAATATAAACTTAACTATTTAAAAAGAATCAAAACAATAATATATAAACTTAACTATAACACATATAGAAAAAATGGAATTTGAGTCATCATGATATGCATATTATACATAGTATTGTAAAAGTAGGTATCTTGTATTTTTATTTGTTAATTGCACAAAATAAACTGAAATAGTATTTCTTGGGAATACTGAACTGACAGAGCATATATATGATCCGTCAGTCATATCTTTATTCAGTCGCGCCTCAAATCAAATCAAGACAGCACAAAATTTATAAAACAATTAGGATTTTTTGTAAAAAGTAAATAAAGAAAATAAAAAAAAAAAACAATTATATAAATTATGTCCTTTTACACTACGATGTCGAATATTTGATATATTTTAGTTCTCCCGTAGTTCATGATGTATTCGGAACATTTTCTTTTAAATGATTTCAGCGATACTATTTCTTTTAATGATGTAGGCAACATGTTATAAATTCTGGGGGCAATGAAAATAAAATTTCTTTGACCAAAAGTAGTTCTCATGTGTGGAATTGCATAGTTTGCAGCGGTGCTGGCTCGTGTAGCTATAGATTGTTGTATTTTCGGGTAAACTAATTTATTTTTATGAAAATTTGTTAGTACATAATGTAAAAAGATTTGTTTCGGATCAAAAACTTTAAATTCACTGTATAAATCTTTAGTGGGGTAGTCAAGGGGTTTGCTGAGTATTATTTTTATTATACATCGTTGAGCTAAACATAGTTTTTCCATAATGGTGTCGGCACACCCTCCCCAACCAACAATTCCATATGTGAGTAAAGAATGTGTCAACGCGTAGTACACTTGTTTTATTGTTTTATTATCCAGGATCTTTCGGAGTTCTCTATAAATATATCCTAGTTTGACTATTTTACTTGACAGGATTTCTACATGATCACGCCATCGTAGATTATTGTCAATGACAAGGCCAAGGTAGTTTATGTTCGATACTTTTTCTAGTATGGCGCAGGTACACGATGATTGATTGGGGCAACAATGTATTTTTATAGAGAACTCGTTTGAAACAGGCTGTCCTGCTTGGGTAGGACTAAAAGTAATGTACTTAGTTTTGTTTACATTAATTGTAAGTAAATTATTATTTAACCAAGTTTTTACATTGTTTATGCCTTCTTCAGCTAATTCAAAGACTCGTTTCCAATTTTTATCATTTACAATTAAAACAGTGTCATCAGCAAAACATATTATTTCACCGTCCACGGGAAGGTCGGCCAGATTGTTAATATAAATAAGAAAAAGAATAGGTCCTAAAATGCTACCCTGGGGGACCCCATATGTAATCGGTTTTTCTTGGCTCAGGTGAGTTTTTAAAGATACTATTTGCTTACGGTTTGATAAGTAGCTTTTGAACCAGCGTAGCGCAGTATCACTGATGCCAATGTTTTTTAATTTAGTTATTAAAAGGGGGTGAGACACAGTGTCAAATGCCTTTGCAAGATCTAAAAATATTGCTAGACATTTATCCCCTTTGTCAACTTTTTCCGTTATAACTGATGTTATTTTTGCAATAGCATCATTTGTCGATAATCCGTGTCTGAAACCATATTGATTATTTGAAAGTATTGAATGTTTAACAATAAATTTATTTAGTCTGGATTTAATTATAGTTTCAAATATTTTTGATAGTGTCGATAAGAGAGAGATCGGCCGATAGTTAGATACATCTAGCGTAGAATCTTTCTTATAGATCGGTATGATACAAGCTGTTTTAAGTGCATCAGGAAATATGCCATTTTGTAAGCTTAAATTTATTGTATGGGTGAGAGGCTTGGCGATTTCTAATTGTACAGTTTTAAGTAGTTTGGAATTTATGCCGTCAATTCCCGTGGACGTTGAGTTTTTTATGGAATTGATGGTCGAAATAATTTCCACGTCAGATGTTAGGTCGAGGTGGCTCATTCTATTGAGTTGTTGAAATTGTTTTTTTTGGTTTTCTTTTAACACCAAAAATTCTTCTGTTGTATTAGTAGTTTTCAAAAGGTCCGAGGCAAACTGCTTTCCAATGTTTCCGAAGTATTCATTGAATATATCCCAAGAATTTTGATTCCGCCGTCAGAACCCAAATTCAAACTCAATGGAACCTCCCGATGATCCTCAGGAAGATCACTGAGAAAATCTTGTGAATTACTCACCCATTTACGCACTTCAAAACATCCCAATTTGAGTAATGAAATGAGTTCGTTCCTTATGGACAATGCATCATCCACAGTTTGCCCACCACTCAGAATATCATCTAGATATACATTTTGCAATATTATTTTTGACGGTCTTGGAAAATTATGTTTTTCTCTGACCGCTAACTCGTTCAGTGTCCGTATTGCTAAGAAGGGTGAAGAAGCAACACCATATGTAACAGTGTTTAATTCGTATTGCTTAAGGGGTTCGTCTGGAGACTCACGCCACAATATCCTTTGGTAAGGACGATCTTCTTCTCGAATTAGGATTTGTCTATACATCTTACAAATATCAGATGTAAAAGCTATTTTGAACATTCTGAAACTACAAATCAAGTGAATAATATCCGATTGTAGTTTTGGTCCAACGAAAACAACATCATTCAATGACTTATTTGACGTTGTGTGTGAACTGGCATCAAAAACAACGCGAAGTTTTGTAGTGGAGCTAAGAGGTTTGATAATACAGTACTTACTTACTTTCCGTGTCCGGAACACCATCATATTGGTTGGTGCTCCGGTGGTGGAAGGATTGGCCGGCATTCTGCCGTTTCCAGGGACGCCCGATTGCTTTTCCGAAGTTAACTGAAACTCAATCTACGTGGAGGCTCCTACAGTGATGTGGTATCAAATATTTTGTGAGTGAGTGTTCTGACATTGACAGCTCTCTCATATGACCAAGAGTTTCATACTCTCTCATGAATGCAATGTAATCTCTCTGCAATTCTGGCTTGAATTTGAGAGTTCTTTCTAATCGATGAAAACGCAATAAAGCATTTTGTTCTGAAGATCCTAATGTATTAGAATCATTTTTCAATAGTAATGGAACTACAAAACGTCCCGATGGATTGCAATATGTTTGTGATTCAAATACTTCTTCACATGTCTTGTCATCTTCCGATTGATAATGTTGATTTGGTATGTCTTCGATTTCCCAGAATTGATGAAGATGATGTTCTAAGGATGATACGCAAAGTGTTACATCATTAGATTTTATGGATTCACTTTTTGGTATAACAGGGATGTTTCCCATAATTACGATCCCCAAAACAGTGTTAATACCTATTGGCAAATCAGTTGGACCCTCAACAAGTCCAGGTCTTAATAATTTGGCAAATACTGAGGCTCCCAATAAGACATCTATTTCTCCTGGGATACCAAACTTTTCATCCGCCAATTGAGAGTGATTTAGGTATTCTAAAAATGATGTTTGTACTTCACAACTGGGTAAACAATGTGTTATTTTATCTTACACTAAAGCATCTATCTGATATGTCATTCTATTATTAAACTTTGAATAGAATGTAAAGGATGCTCCTGTATGAATTGTGTTGTTAGACATTCCAATTCCTTGTATGGAAACATTTTTACTGTAGGTATTTAAACCTAATAATTTACAAGCTTTAAGTGAAATGAAATTTGATTGACTGGCTGTATCTAGTAAAGCACGCAAACAATGTGCTTTACCTGCCTGTCCTTGTACGATGATTGTTGCAGTTGACAGTAACTCTACCATTCTGGCCCTCTGTCGAAGGCAACTGGCAGTCACATAAGGTTCAGGTAGATCAGTCGCAGGTGAGCTCGGATCCGATGGTTGAGTAATTTTGGGAATAAAATGCAATAAACTGTTGTGTTTTCCATTGCACTGCTTGCAAGATGACTTTGATTTACATAAATTCAATCTATGTCCTCTCTGTAGACAATTGATACATAATCTGTATTGTTTGATTAGTTCAAACCTTTCCTTTGGAGCCAATGACAGAAATTTGGAACAATGATAGATAGGATGGTTAGTCTTTGAACTACAACAAATACAATGATGATTTTCTTCTGAGGATATACCAGTAACGAATACTTTGGTTGCCTGATTTCTGTGTTTCGTCAATGAATTGTTAGAGGTTGGTAAAACCTCCAATATACCACAATGATTTTCTAAAAATTTTAGCAATTCGTTAAAGGTGGGGACCGTGTTGTGTTCAACGGTCAACTCAAATTTTGTTCTAATATCAATTGATAATTTTCTAAGTACAATATTCAATAATAAAAATGACCATTCTTTTACAGGAAATCCCAGTGAATCCAATCCAAACGTATTCTCTTTAAGTATGTCAACAAATGCTCGAAGGTTTTCCTTGTTTTTATTGAACGAGAAATTCAATATGTGCGTCAGCTATGAGACGTTTGTTTTCGTATCTTTCTATCAAAATACGATACGTTACACTATAGTTTTCCGGAGATAATGGCAAATGCTTGACGAGACGTAACGGTTCAATGCCTAATAAACTCACTAAATATTGCATCTTCTGTACATTTCCAAGTGAACAGTTTTCATCAATCATGGATTTGAAGAGATTATTGAAGTTTATCCACTCTGTTGCTTTCCCAGAAAATTTAGGTATTTCAAGTATTGGTAATTTTAAACTGTTACCTCCTTTCTGTTGGTTAGCAATTTTACTTTCAGAAAATATGTCATAGTATACATATTTGATTTCCTTGTACATTGACATGAAACTATCATATTCCACATAATGATTTTTCTCATCAAAATCTTTAGATTCAGATTCAATGTCAACATGAGCTTGAACAAATTTGGCTTTAATTTCCTCCAATTCTTTAAATCCTATTTCAAAACTCTTGACATCTTTAGCTGACCCAATTATGGCACACTTTGACAAGTTAAGCAAGACGACTAACTCTCGCTTTGCGAGTTTATAAATGATAAATGCTGACATTGTAGTTAAGTGTCAATATCAATCCTTAAACAAATAACTGTCAAAATCAAATGTAAACAAAATGACAAAACAAGATGGCGACTAAGATGGCTGACCAATCAAAGACAAGAAGTGTAAATGATCTTACCACAGTAAAACTACAACTTTTTGCAAATTTATTGTTACAAAAATTTGACACAATGCAAATATTAATGGCAAATATTAATTACAACAAAGAATATTAATACAAAATTATCTGACGAAATCTGTGACCATGTGCATGTACAATAAATAAACCACTGCAATTCTGCTCTGTCCGCATGAATTTAAAACAAAACGACAAAATTATCCGGAGAAGTGACCAAACAAATATGTATGTTAAATGGTGGACTGTATTGCAAATAAATGAATCAACACTACGGACAAATCAGAACTACAGTTTGGTAGCACTTACCCTTCTTGCAGATCCCAATCCACCGAAGCCTTGGAGAAAGGAATTCGGGAATTGGAGTTGGAAGAGAAATTAGGATAGGCTTCTTTTTGCGAACTTACACCCAAATTCACTATCACAGATTTCTAATGATACAAATATGGTACAAATTGAATGAGAACTTTTTTAAACAAATTATAAATGGTTACTGATGTAACAATGCGAAAAAAAATGGCAACTGATGTTGCTCCCACTGATGTTTGAAATCGAATGAATTATGTAACAAAAAAAACCACCTACACCCACAATAGTAGGTAGGTATTATCAAAATGACCCAACACATATTGTATTTTAAATATATGAATGTTGACCGCCGTGTTATTTCCAATCGTACGATTCTAATAAGCTTCCATGCGCGTTAGAACCGATCGGCCGATTATTATCGAGCGATAAATTAATCGGCCGATAATATCGGCCAATGAATTTAAGCTTCCATGCGCGCCTTACCTAACTCTGCACATAAAATTGAAATTGATTGAAGTAAAATTTATGTACAAAAATAATTAAGGTTTCTCTCTATTTAGACAATTTAATATGTTAACTTTTATGGCTGAAAACATTCTAAATGGGTGAAGAGTCAAAAAACAAAAAATATATATACCTACCTATATTATATGTGGAATCAAATACATCATATGATTTTCGTTTTTATTTAAATGTATTATAATAAATGTATATAATACTCTATTTCATGTCCCAATAAGTAGCACTAATTTCGCAAAAAACAACTTCATATCCAGATCATGCCAATCCTACAACACTAAATTCAGCGAAATAGACCTTTTCAATATCAACCTTGTCTCCTTAAAAAAACAATTACATATACGTTCCTTATCAGAAATATAACGTAGTGGTGATGAGTGATGAAGGTCAGGATGGAACCCTATGTGTACAAGTAGGTCAAAGCGGCTCCTTTTTTTTCCTTTTTTTTTTTTTTTTTTTCCCAATGTCCCTCCCACAAAGACCACCTCCCACCCCCCCCCCCCCTTTTTCTTCAATTCGCAGACTTTTTTTTTTTTTGCTTCTCCTGTTTACTTCTTTGCTCTTGATAAAAAAAAAAAATAAAATAAAAAAAAAATGCAAGTCTACAAATGAATAATCGCCAATTAGTTATATCTTCTTCTTCAATCTGTGCCGCTTCAATCCATTTCTTTCCGGCGACCACAACAATATCGTCGGCATCTCTTGTGTGGCCGACAGACAACCCTTTTGTTTTCCTATGGCCTCCACTTTAAGACTTGTATTTTGTTCGGCGTCTGATTTCTGTATTTGTAATACTATCACTCAGACTTATGCCCAACAATTTTCTTGCAACAATTTTCACTTCACCATCTACAGAAGAACTTCCTAATTCTAGAAAACCTATTTTCACCAGCAAAACGACTCCCCAAGAAAAATGTGTATAAGTCTGAAGTTAGATACACAATTTATAAAAAAAATCTTAAACATCAATGTATTTCTGTGTGTGTGCTATGTACGGCGTGATTATTCTACTTTACCTACCTATTATAGACGAAAGTACTCATTCAATTAAAAAACTATAACTGTAGCTGAAACTGTACGAAATGCGATGAAAATATTGTATATAAATGTATTGATGTGATTGTGAAATATTCCACCTCGGTACAGGCAAAGCCTAGTGAGGTGGATATATAATAATATGTAAATATTGTATATAAATGTATTGATGTGATTGTGAAATATTCCACCTCGGTACAGGCAAAGCCTAGTGAGGTGGATATATAATAATATGTAAATATTGTATATAAATGTATTGATGTGATTGTGAAATATTCCACCTCGGTACAGGCAAAGCCTAGTGAGGTGGATATATAATAATATGTAAATATTGTATATAAATGTATTGATGTGATTGTGAAATATTCCACCTCGGTACAGGCAAAGCCTAGTGAGGTGGATATATAATAATATGTAAATATTGTATATAAATGTATTGATGTGATTGTGAAATATTCCACCTCGGTACAGGCAAAGCCTAGTGAGGTGGATATATAATAATATGTAAATATTGTATATAAATGTATTTATGTGATTGTGAAATATTCCACCTCGGTACAGGCAAAGCCTAGTGAGGTGGATATATAATAATATGTAAATATTGTATATAAATGTATTGATGTGATTGTGAAATATTCCACCTCGGTACAGGCAAAGCCTAGTGAGGTGGATATATAATAATATGTAAATATTGTATATAAATGTATTGATGTGATTGTGAAATATTCCACCTCGGTACAGGCAAAGCCTAGTGAGGTGGATATATAATAATATGTAAATATTGTATATAAATGTATTGATGTGATTGTGAAATATTCCACCTCGGTACAGGCAAAGCCTAGTGAGGTGGATATATAATAATATGTAAATATTGTATATAAATGTATTGATGTGATTGTGAAATATTCCACCTCGGTACAGGCAAAGCCTAGTGAGGTGGATATATAATAATATGTAAATATTGTATATAAATGTATTGATGTGATTGTGAAATATTCCACCTCGGTACAGGCAAAGCCTAGTGAGGTGGATATATAATAATATGTAAATATTGTATATAAATGTATTGATGTGATTGTGAAATATTCCACCTCGGTACAGACAAAGCCTAGTGAGGTGGATATATAATAATATGTAAATATTGTATATAAATGTATTGATGTGATTGTGAAATATTCCACCTCGGTACAGGCAAAGCCTAGTGAGATGGATATAAAATGATAATGTAAATTTTTATTAATAAACAAAAAAACTTTCAAATTCTGCAAATTTGTATATGTAATACTCGCTGAGACCTTATTAGATTTGAAGGATATCTGAATAGTGGTTCTCAACTTTTTTAATGTCAAATATTTCAAAGTGACCCCAAGCTCAGGAAACTTTAAATTTTATATTTTCATTTTGAAATAGATAAAAAGGCATATTCCTTTCATAAAATGGCATCACTTTCATAAGGCTCCAGAATATGGCAACTTGTTATTGGGTATGTGTTAAATTAATATTAGATATAGTATCTGTTAGTTGCCCGAGAAGATATATAAATAAATAAATAAAATAAAATATAAATAAATGGGACGGGTTTCTTTTCTGAGGACCACTGGCCACCATACCACCTTGTAGCACACAGTGCCGGCGTAAAGAAATAACCGTGATTAAAGCGAACAGTCCGGGTAAATAAAGGGGTTTTAGTACACCACGAGATGAGGGAGAGAGAGAGAGAGAAATACTCGCTGATGAGGTGAATTATTTCTTCTGGAGCCTCGCCGCACCGTTTTTGGGGAAGAATTTCATTTAGAAACAAACATCGTATTTTATTCCTGGAAGAATTCCATTTCGAAAGATGCCCCCCCCCCCCCCCAGTTCCCGGACCACCAGCCTCCGGGCTCCAGGCTTACTCTCACATTAATCTTGACGGATATCGCCTGTGAAATGATTCCATGTTTCATCTCCCAACAGTGAGAGACAAAACCGCTGTATGGCGATTAGAAAATAATATCAAAATAAATGTGATGAAATATTTGACAAAGAAAAAACAATAGACGTGACTCAAAGTAAGAATTAAATGAAATCAAAAATGTTCAAAAGAAGTTTGGTCAAAAAAAAAATCGGAAAACTGTCCCTTTTACACATCTCTAGTTGTTCGCGCCATTTAATTGCTATAAAAATAAAATAAAATGCACTGCTTTCGATGAGTTGTGGTGCCTTTGTGTATCGCCGGAAGAAGTAATGCGCTAAGCCAGTGGCCATTGGCAATCAAGAGGCTTCTTCTGGGATCTATCGTCATCATCCGCACTCATCACCGTTTCTACTACCGCTTTTAAAAAATATCCGCCTACTTACAACGTTTTGCCAATATTTGCGCCTGTGAGTTGGCAACACTGAAGACGAGACCTTCCCGCTTGTCATTCGCAGAGTACGCTTCTATATTTTGTTCGCGTCTGTGTGACCGCCGCTTGTTATTGCCGCTAAATTGATAAAACCCGCTTACTTTCCAACCGCTACTTTCACTGCATAATCTTCGCCATCTTCACCTCAATCTTCTACAATAACATCGAAGTTCATAAACATTTCACCAGTTTTTTATCCGCTACAACCGCTTCATCAATCTTCAAACGCCCGCTATCACTGCAGGAGAAGAGTGTCCTCTTCTCCAAGGATCTGCCAGCCAATTAAAGATAAGTGCATTGTTTCCTTTTGACTTATATACGAGGTGTTATAGTTATCCAACTGCAGTGCATAAAAATCTCTCATTAAACAAATACCAATATCAAATTAATCAATAAAACTATGAACCAGCAAATCCCCGCATCAACACTCTTAATGGTGTGTGACACACGCACATCTTAATATTACAGAATCTATCACTTTTTTCTGTTTGATTTCTGCTTTCCACTTATTGGTGGTATCAACCTAATGTTCACTCCTCGCCTACAATTTGAATCAATGTGTATTATGTCCGAGTCCCCTCTACCCTATGGCACTGTTTGTATTAGGTAGGTACATGGTGTGGTATAAAGTCCGCATTGGAGCATTGCCCAGATCGATGTGGTGGAGGATAAGAAGAAGGCCGGACCTAAACAACACAACTCTTGGCATACAAACAAAAGATTATATGGCCCCATCTCCAAACCCATCCCTTCAATGTGTACGGGAATACTTTAGCGAGCCACTTTAAAGGCACCTTACCATCGATAAACAATACATACATAGGTACATATTCTAGCGTGATATGTCCATATTTAAGATAATAATCCAACTGTCGATTTGTTCAAGAGAACTCTGTTCTCTTAACAAAGTATCAACCAAAATACGTGAGATTTGTATGCACGGTCTATATTTTTAACGGTTTTTTCCAACTTTGAAGTAAAGAACACCAACTTAGAGGCTTAGCAGCATATATGTTCTATATATATGGATTTACTCAGAATTCTGAGTAGAACATTTAATGTGTGTCTGTGTGTCCGTCCCCCCTTATAACTTTTGATCAGCTCAAATCACAGAACCCAGAATTTCAGATGATATAGATAGTTTCCGGCCTATAAAATATATTCACAATTTTGAATTTTTGTTTCAGTCAGGGGTTATCAACTTTTGAATTTTTATTTTATTTTTCCATATATCTTAAAAACCATATGAGCTGAAAACTGGTTTAAATAGACTAATATAAAGGCTCAAATTTATTTTTTGCAAAAAAAATACAGAGTTTCTTAAACATTTTATTTTATGATAAATTTATGTGTTTGACTGCCTATATTTCCAAAGTTTTTAAAAATATCGAATAAAGCTGAAACACCTTAACTAGATAATTTAATTAATTATAAAAAATATTAACACTGTGGTTATACATCTCAAACTTTTTTTAACAATTTTTATAAAAAATGAATTTAGTGACGACATCGTTTCATACTATTTGTGAGGCAGTAAACACTACATAATATCTCACTCAATAGTTTGATACCTATTTAATCTACAAACATACATCATGCTTTTTTTATATTCTGTGTAGGAAAAACAGACTGACCTCCATACTATCCTATCCTGACATATATACCTGCATGATAGGTATAGAAAAAATATCTTAAAATATTTATTTATTTGTGTTTATAGTTTAGTACATGTAGTTTAGGAGGGCCGACCCCACATAATGGGAATAAGAAAAGGCCAGAACAAAGAGGAAGAAGTGTCTATAGTTTAGTACGTATTCTTCAATTATGCATACTATCGCCATCGACAGTTGGATCTCATGTGTTACATGCAATTAGTAATAATAATATTAGATTAGGTACTACTTGTAAGCTAGAATTCTCAATTCTTAATTTCTCAGATGTGCTAAAAAATTGTCTCATTTGAACTCTTACAATACAAAGACTTTTAGTGTTATTTCAGCTTTCGTACGGTTTAAAATATAAGAGTTTTTTGTTAATTTTGCAAATGAAAGACGCTAAGAGACAGAGTATGAAACGATGATATTCGGCAGACCTGTGAGATCTAGGATCGATATTATATATTATTATTGAGCCAAAAGATTTTGCATGGACCACAGAAATAGGACAGAACAGTCCCGATCTTCGAATACTACAGCCTACAATTTACAACCAGAACCTTTATGTCATAAATAAATAAATAAAATACTTTGTGTAGGTAGTGTTTGAAATTACGTGTATTTTCAATAAACACAAACAAACAAATGATTTGCTCAATACGTCCTAGCTGAAGATATACTATAAAGTCATATAGGAGATAATGGGTGAGAGGGTTTACAAAATATCTAAGTTATTTCTCAGACCGCAAATGTGATTTGTTTACGTCGACCGGAGATTTATATTGCCAAAGAAAATATAATCATAAAAGAAACGACAAAGCATTCGGTGGAATTGAAAAAATATATAACATGGAAAAAAGGACACAACTGAGACACAAATAAGACAAAGAGGACCACAGAAACCTTTTTTAATTTTCAAACTTTATTTTGGTCTATTTATTATTTAACCACGTCATCAGTTAAAAGTTTTCGTTTTGACGTGATGAAAATTAACTTTAAATTAAAAATTTAAATTAAAGTGCCTATTATGTCAAATATTTTTATCTCATAATCAAATAACAGAATTAATAACCAAAAAAAAGAGTAGTAGGTCGACCGCAGAAAAATCACAGTCACCATATGGTCACAGTCACGGGAAAAAAGTGGTACTGGGACTCCCAGGATTGAGATGGTTGGAAAAAGTTGAAGAATCCAGCAGTGTAGAGAGAGTGGAGAGACGAAGAAGAAGAATGACTAAATAACGAAGAATTGTCGGCCTTCGCGGCTCAGTTGGTTAGGTATCTGGTAGCTGATCCAAAGGTCCCGGGTTCGATTCCCGGTGCAGACACAGTTTTTTTTGTGTTTTCAGTCTGGATCTGTGAGACGATGAAAATATAACAAATGATAAAAAACAAATGAAAAAAAAACAACTTTTTCGACTCAAAAGGACCATGCTCAGGTATGTTGCAGGAAGACAAGCCCGCAGCAGCTGATTTTCAGCATGATCCTATTGCTTAGGTATTATAATGTTAATACAAAAAAATATTGTTAGTCTCCAGAATGTGGCAACTTGTTATTAAATATATATTTGACATAGTACCTGTTAGTTGCCCGAGAAGTAAAATAAAATAAAATAAACTAAAAAATAACTGAATATAGTGAGCACACTCACGTACGGACAAATAATTAGTTATTTCCATAGTAGCATCATTTTGAATAGGTATTGCCAATATATTTTTCGATAGAAATTTCTTCTGTAAAATTTCATTTATCGAAATATCGAAAAGAATCTCATGTTTTGGTATATCGTTTTTTTATTAATTTTTACATTAAAGTGTAGGTGCATTCAGAAATATGCATTTCATAAAAATGCATTCAGAAATTGTCAAATCATCAATAAGAATAAAAGTGTAACGAGATTTTTGACATCAAAAACACGGTTGGCGTCAGAAAGTGAAGGAATGCATTCCAGGTTGAGGGAAATGTCGAAGAATGCTGGAGGAGGCCAAGACCCATAACCGGCAGTAAAAACATTGTTAATTCATTTACTATTACCCATATAATGGAGAGAAACCGACCCTATAGAGCAGGCCATGCGATTCACATACCTATGTGTAAACTCCAGCAACAAGGCTGGGTTGTTTCAACAAACGTATCAGTAATAGTATATAGTTCAAATACTTTGATTTCATGAAATTGTTCAAAGTTGTGTCGTTTGACGGCATTAGATTTCAATGAAACATCCAAAAGTATTGAACAATTTTATGAAATCAAAGTATTTTAACTATACTATTACTGATACTTTTGTTCGAGAAACACAACCTAACGAGGTTCGAACACAGGTCGATAAAGTAATAGCCGTAGCTGGTTACTAACGAAATACTGTGTGGAGGAAAAACACATACCACTAACAAAGTCAGAATATACAAGGCGTGTGCCCGCCCTATTATGACATCTGGGATAGAAGTAAGAGCCGACTCCAGCACAACAAAAAGCTGTCTAAGAGTGGCTGAAATGAAGACCATGCGCTCCATTGGAAGCAAAACTCTCAGGAACCGCATCAGATGAAGCGATCAGGTATATGGGGTGTCAAGGACATAACAAGATGCGGACAAGGCAGAAGACGCTTCTGTAGACACCACGTGGAACGCATGGACTGATGCTAAGATGAAATTGTTAAGATAGATATGCCCAAAAACAGAAGACTATCCGGCACACTAGCGAAGAGATATAAGGACATATGATCCTCCTGCTCCTAGGATAGTCCACACTCACAAACAGGTCAAATGATATGGAGAACTTAGTGCAGGCTGCAAACCACTTGATTTGCACTGCTATACTAAGATTACTGATCCATCTAGATGCTTCAATGGCCTCTCAATCGTTACGCTATGTTTTTTTTATCTTTTAAATAGAGCTTATTATGAGAAAAAAATGCCGAAGAAAATGAAGTAGTACCTAGAAATGTTCCCTTGTTTAATTGTTAGAACCTCTTACTTATGTATGTAGATATGAACGTTTTCACATGATGAATCAAATGAGATGATTAATTTCTATGGAGATAAGAAGACGCTGGCTAATCTGGACCGTTGCCTAGCGAGAGGATTACACTTCACATCATTTTATATTAAAATATTCTCATACGAAATTGGATATATAATCATACATCATGATACAATACGTATGTAAGATAAAATAAAGTCTAAATATAATCTTGAAACATATACCTAACCAAAAGATGAAACTAGACAGGAAAAATAATTAATTTTGTTATTCATTTTAAATATTATGTTAACACATTTGTATTTTATTTTATTTCATAAAACTACAGCTTTGTAAATTGTGTAGTTACATATGGTGCTGTTAAAATTAGTATAAGCCAATAATGTTTTCTTTCTTAAAAGAATGAATGAATGAAACGAATTCGGTAATAATATTTTTTCATTGTATAAAAATCTTTAAACGGGAAAACATTCGAGACATTCGGAAGGAAGATTCTGCGTAGGATATGTGACCCAATTTGTTATAAGGAGAGTGGCATATCAGATTCAACCAGAAGCTCTATGGTCATTACAAAGATCCCATCATCTCCAGAGAGATAATGATTAGGAGACTTAGGTGGGCCGGCCATGTACAAAGAATGAGTGATGGAGATATCCCAAATGCGATTCTGAATGGAGTACCAGAGAAGAAAAGGAGAGCTGGAAGGCCGATGCTTCGGTGGTTGGACGGAGCTGCGAAGGATTCTCATAGCGTAGGTGTCCAGAACAGGAGTGGCTCTGCGCAAAACTGACAGTCAAGGAGGCGAGCTCTAGACCCGAACTGGGTTGTAGAGCCAAGGATGATAATGGTAGTTAAAACTTACCAATTTATTATGATCACCGCCGGTTTCATTCGATATACAATTTTTCAAGAAATGGAGCTACAATGGAAATCCATCAAGTAGGTACTTATATATATTTATTTACCTTTTATCACACCATATTTATAATGACAACAATAAGTAGATTACTGCTGCCCAACTAGGAGATCCGGTTCTAGGGCTAGCAGTTTACAATTTTTATTGACAATCATTTGCAATTATGAACCAGGTGATTGTTCCCGTTCTACACTAAATAGGTACACAATCTCAACTTTCTGCACTCACAAACATATAATAATAATAATAATAATAAGGACAATTTATAAAGCACCGTTTAGTGACAACCGTGGTCACCTCAAGGGCGCTTTCAGTTTGCAAAAAAATAATTTAAAATTAGTCCTATAGCTAACACATTGAAAATGGTGAAACATTAAACTTTAAAAAATTCAATAAGTTAAAATTAGTCATATAGCTAACACATTGAAAATGGTGAAATATAAAACTTAAAAGATACCTAGAAATCACAAATTAATCTTGTTACATAATCCAGATGAAATTAATTATGAAATTAATATGGGCCCACACAACACAGATCAACCAGGTCCTAATGTCCGCCATAATACATAAATCCAATTTCTGACGCGATTTTTATTTCAGAACCATAGAAAGAGACTAGTTAACTATGATGGTGTAGTTTATATGAATCACATGCTTTCCAAATCAAATCAAATATTTTATGTGTTACTCAAAGAGCATCGCAAACACAATACGGCATAGTTACAATTTGTAGTTAATAATGTAGTTACTAGTTGCATGTAACACATGAGATCCAACTGTCGATAGCGATAGTATGTATAGTTGAAGAATATGTACCAAACTATAAACCCATAGATACAAATTATTGAATATTTTCAGATATTTTGTTTTCTATGTATACAACATATGTAGGTATGTATGTCAAGATAGGATAGTATGGAGGAAGATCCTTTTTCCTACCCAGAATATGCAAATAGCATGATGGTATGTATGTATGTTTGGAGATGAAGTATCAAACTATTAAGTCTTCTTACATATTGTGTATAGGCGACTGCCATACAAAATGTATGAAGCGATGTCGTCACTAAATTCAATTTTTAAAAAAATTGTTAAAAAAAAATTGAGATCTTCTACTACAATGTTGATATTTTTTATAGAAAATTAAATTATCTAGTTGGGGTGTTTCGGCTTTTTTCGATAATTGTAAAAGTTTTGGAAATATAGGCAGTTAAACTCATAAATTTATCATAAAAAAAATATTTTTCTTAATAAAAAATGTTTGAGAAACCCTGGAATTTTTTTGAAAAAACTAACTTGAGATTTTGTATTTGTCTATGTTTGTACCAATTTTCAGCGTTCTACCGTTTATGGTTTCTGAGATATATGGTAAAATAAAATAAAAATTCAAAAGTTGATAACCCCTGACTGAAACAAAAATTCAAAATTCCGAGTATAAAAGTTTTGTAGGCCTGTAACTGTTTATATATTCAGAAATTTTAGGCTCTGTAGATTGAGCGGATCAAAAGTTATAAGGGGGGGACGGACACACACACAGACACACAGACACACAGACACACACACACACAGACACACGAAATGTTCTACTCCGAATTCTGAGGAAATCCGTGTATGGAACATATATGCTGCGAAGCCTCTAAGTTGGTGTTTTTTGACTTCAAAGTTGGAAAAGCCGTGAAAAAAGTAGACCTCTCCATACAATTCTCGCGTATTCTGGCTTGATACATTGTCGATATGTTAAGAGAACAAAGTTCTCCTGAACAAATCGACAGTTGGAATAATTTTAATTTTGAATTATTTAAGTAGTTATTGTTGAATATAGGCTGGCCAATCTTGACTTTGGTATGACTCATCGCTAAAATATGTCGATCGAACAAAAATACTTCTGCTTTAATGTATCTATTTCTTATTCTCTGTATATAAAAAAACAAAGACGGAAGATGAAAGTAAGTCGCAGTGAAAAAACCAAACTCCCATATAAAATGTTGAAACGTACGTCTTTTATAAACTAGTTGCATGTAACACATGAGATCCAACTGTCGATAGCGATAGTATGTATAGTTGAAGAATATGTACCAAACTATAAACCCATAGATACAAATTATTGAATATTTTCAGATATTTTGTTTTCTATACAACATATGTAGGTATGTATGTCAAGATAGGATAGTATGGAAGAAGATCCTTTTTCCTACCCAGAATATGCAAATTGCATGATGGTATGTATGTATGTTTGGAGATGAAGTAACAAACTATTAAGTCTTCTTACATATTGTGTATAGGCGACTGCCATACAAAATGTATGAAGCGATGTCGTCACTAAATTCAATTTTTAAAAAAATTGTTAAAAAAAATTGAGATCTTCTACTACAATGTTAATATTTTTTATAGAAAATTAAATTATCTAGTTGGGGTGTTTCGGCTTTTGTCGATAATTGTATAAGTTTTGGAAATATAGGCAGTTAAACTCATAAATTTATCATAAAAAAAATATTTTTCTTAATAAAAAATGTTTGAGAAACCCTGGAATTTTTTTGAAAAAACTAATTTGAGATTTTGTATTTGTCTATGTTTGTACCAATTTTCAGCGTTCTACCGTTTATGGTTTCTGAGATATATGGAAAAATAAAATAAAAATTCAAAAGTTGATAACCCCTGACTGAAACAAAAATTCAAAATTCCGAGTATAAAAGTTTTGTAGGCCTGTAACTGTTTATATATTCTGAAATTTTAGGCTCTGTAAATTGAGCGGATCAAAAGTTATAAGGGGGGGACGGACACACAGACACACACACACACAGACACACAGACACACAGACACACACACAGACACACAGACACACGAAATGTTCTACTCCGAATTCTGAGTAAATCCGTGTATGGAACATATATGCTGCGAAGCCTCTAAGTTGGTGTTTGTTGACTTCAAAGTTGGAAAATCCATGAAAAAAGTAGACCTCTCCATACAATTCTCGCGTATTCTGGCTTGATACATTGTCGATATGTTAAGAGAACAAAGTTCTCCTGAACAAATCGACAGTTGGATCATACACTTATTTCGAAGATACCACGTGACGTTTGTGAATGTGAATGACGTTTTAAAGAAATATTTCAAATCTTCGTCTATAGGGTGACAATTTGTCCTAGTGCGTATTTTTAAACAACAAAAACATTATTTTAACAACTAGTTGCATGTAACACATGAGATCCAACTGTCGATAGCGATAGTATGTATAGTTGAAGAATATGTACCAAACTATAAACCCATAGATACAAATTATTGAATATTTTCAGATATTTTGTTTTCTATACAACATATGTAGGTATGTATGTCAAGATAGGATAGTATGGAGGAAGATCCTTTTTCCTACCCAGAATATGCAAATAGCATGATGGTATGTATGTATGTATGTTTGGAGATGAAGTATCAAACTATTAAGTCTTCTTACATATTGTGTATAGGCGACTGCCATACAAAATGTATGAAGCGATGTCGTCACTTAATTCAATTTTTAAAAAAATTGTTAAAAAAAATTGAGATCTTCTACTACAATGTTAATATTTTTTATAGAAAATTAAATTATCTAGTTGGGGTGTTTCGGCTTTTGTCGATAATTGTATAAGTTTTGGAAATATAGGCAGTTAAACTCATAAATTTATCATAAAAAAAATATTTTTCTTAATAAAAAATGTTTGAGAAACCCTGGAATTTTTTTGAAAAAACTAATTTGAGATTTTGTATTTGTCTATGTTTGTACCAATTTTCAGCGTTCTACCGTTTATGGTTTCTGAGATATATGGAAAAATAAAATAAAAATTCAAAAGTTGATAACCCCTGACTGAAACAAAAATTCAAAATTCCGAGTATAAAAGTTTTGTAGGCCTGTAACTGTTTATATATTCTGAAATTTTAGGCTCTGTAAATTGAGCGAATCAAAAGTTATAAGGGGGGGACGGACACACAGACACACACACACACAGACACACAGACACACAGACACACACACAGACACACAGACACACGAAATGTTCTACTCCGAATTCTGAGTAAATCCGTGTATGGAACATATATGCTGCGAAGCCTCTAAGTTGGTGTTTTTTGACTTCAAAGTTGGAAAATCCATGAAAAAAGTAGACCTCTCCATACAATTCTCGCGTATTCTGGCTTGATACATTGTCGATATGTTAAGAGAACAAAGTTCTCCTGAACAAATCGACAGTTGGATCATACACTTATTTCGAAGATACCACGTGACGTTTGTGAATGTGAATGACGTTTTAAAGAAATATTTCAAATCTTCGTCTATAGGGTGACAATTTGTCCTAGTGCGTATTTTTAAACAACAAAAACATTATCCAACTGTCGATTTGTTCAGGAGAACTTTGTTCTCTTAACATATCGACAATGTATCAAGCCAGAATACGCGAGAATTGTATGGAGAGGTCTACTTTTTTCACGGCTTTTCCAACTTTGAAGTCAAAAAACACCAACTTAGAGGCTTCGCAGCATATATGTTCCATACACGGATTTACTCAGAATTCGGAGTAGAACATTTCGTGTGTCTGTGTGTGTGTGTGTCTGTGTGTCTGTGTGTCTGTGTGTGTGTCCGTCCCCCCCTTATAACTTTTGATCCGCTCAATTTACAGAGCCTAAAATTTCTGAATATATAAACAGTTACAGGCCTACAAAACTTTTATACTCGGAATTTTGAATTTTTGTTTCAGTCAGGGGTTATCAACTTTTGAATTTTTATTTTATTTTACCATATATCTCAGAAACCATAAACGGTAGAACGCTGAAAATTGGTACAAACATAGACAAATACAAAATCTCAAGTTAGTTTTTTCAAAAAAATTCCAGGGTTTCTCAAACATTTTTTATTAAGAAAAATATTTTTTTTATGATAAATTTATGAGTTTAACTGCCTATATTTCCAAAACTTTTACAATAATCGAAAAAAGCCGAAACACCCCAACTAGATAATTTAATTTTCTATAAAAAATATTAACATTGTAGTAGAAGATCTCAATTTTTTTTTAACAATTTTTTTAAAAATTGAATTTAGTGACGACATCGCTTCATACATTTTGTATGGCAGTCGCCTATACACAATATGTAAGAAGACTTAATAGTTTGATACTTCATCTCCAAACATACATACATACCATCATGCTATTTGCATATTCTGGGTAGGAAAAAGGATCTTCCTCCATACTATCCTATCTTGACATACATACCTACATATGTTGTATACATAGAAAACAAAATATCTGAAAATATTCAATAATTTGTATCTATGGGTTTATAGTTTGGTACATATTCTTCAACTATACATACTATCGCTATCGACAGTTGGATCTCATGTGTTACATGCAACTAGTTTTAACAAATAGAATGTATGAAATTTGTTTCATACACACCACAACCATTTATTTGTCATTGATATTTTATTATTTATTAAATATTTTGTCAAAATTTCTATAATATTCTTATTGTAATGATTACGAAACCATGTAAGGTACGTAAAATAATGTGCAAATATTAAAATATATGTACAGTTATTGAATAAAATTATACTCTTTAGAGAACTGCAGAAGCATGTGGTATCACCGAATATAATGTGTCCATGATAAAAAAGAGAATGAGTAGCGATACACCTCTATTAGAAACACCAAAAAAACGTAGAGTTATAAAAATTAATATGTCGACGTTGACAATTTTACAAAAGATGCAGTCAAAAGAAAAATATATGAAATGCATTCAAAATGTAAGTTGAACATCTATAAAAATGAAATTGATTATGATTTATTACCCTTACTATTCTTTTCATTCTATCAATATTTGTCCATCATATCGGTTTTTCAAGTACCTATTGTGAGAATTTCAATAACTCAAAATAATGATGAAATATTTATATGTTTTTAGTAATACCTGTCACTTTGAAATCGCTCGAAACGAATGATGACACACCGGATATCGAGGACAGTGATTAAATGACATTGAATATTTACTAACGTGATGTGTTTAACATGACCTGTTTTACTTTTGAAAAATTGTTTATATTGTGTAAAGTCCTCAGTTGCAACATCAAATCACAGTAAACCTTCAACATACTCGAACCAGTTGCTTCTCGGACTCCTCCATTAACACAGCAGCCCTACTATAGAACAATCTTGACCGAATTCTGTGTTTCACCTTCTCTTATTATAAGATCGAAAAAATATATTATTAATTTATCAGATTGAAAACCTTCCCAAAGGCTACGTAGTGCACTACTTCGGAAGCGTAGAATGGACCCAATTCCTTATAGCTGCCCTTACGCAGACATGTTAAGTAAGGTAAGAATTAATAATTACATTCTTTATTGTCTTAAATGATGTAATAAGTGAAAATGGAAAGATGATCAAAGTTAAATAAAAAAATTGGGTCCATTGTAAACAAAATGATGGTCACCGTATTGACATCCAAATTACATGTACAAACATACGACTTACGACGGGTCGCATAGTTTTTTGATGACGTCATACTAAAGTCAAGCGTGGCCGGCCTATACTAAGTATTTGTGTAAGTTCTCCCCGCCCATAATTATACATTATATACATCAATTATGGAGTACTTAAATATAATATTGTTGCTGAATAGATGTGAGGTACCCGACCGTGTAAACTCGCAAATTGCAACATTTATATTAATTTGTGAATAATATCGCAATAATTATGTGAAATAGCCAACCTCGAAACAGGCATAGTCCAAGTGACGTTGGAGATTATGTGATTATAATTATAAAATATTAAATGTCAAGATCAAAAAATAAAATTAATATACAGTATAACGTCGTCCAGGCAGCGTTCGTACTGCTTTTTCTGAGGATCACCGGGACTATTTTCTTTTTGTTGATTCGATACTAGAGTTTGTGAAGTCAGAATCTGCATTTGGTTTTGTGACAGAGTCCGACTTCGGTTCCGATTTAGTCTCAGATTCAGATTTCTTGATGCTCAAAGCTTGAAGATTAGCAACTTGGGCTCGAAGAGATTCGTTTTCTGCAGTCAGTTTTGATAAATTAGTTTGGCAGTGGACGCTGCGAGTCTGAAACAAAAAGACAAAAATGTTAATAATTCATGAATTTAAATGTAATTCGTTTAAAGTATTTTTCATTTTCATTCATCATTGAGAAAAATAAATTATTTGTGGACTCTGTATAAAGGCTTCTGACAACTTGGAGAAGATCGTTGTAATGGAAAGCGTGGAGGGTGGGAGATAGATCGTTCACTGACCCGTTGTTGAAATCTTGTCCAGTCTGCTACAAGATCTTTAAACACATAAATCCTTCGATCATAAATCCCAAGATCGTCCTACATGGAGGCAGTCCATTCGTTAAGTGTAGCCGTCATGCAAATTATGACTTACAAATAAACCAAAGATCTTCTCTGAATTTATTTTCAGACAATCAACAATTCAGACAATTTCAAATCAAATTTTCCCCGCCTGGAAATCAAACCTGAATTAAGTTCATTACAAAAATTTAAAGCACAAAGGAAATCAAAATTAAACAAATATAATTAAACAAATAAAAATTTCACAATATCTTCAGCAACATTTTTCTTCTTTTTTTTAATTGAACTCAAGTTAATTTATTAATTGCGATAACAATTTGATGAGATTACAGTAAAATCTCGGGGGAGATTAAAATATAATCCTTTTTTCATTCCGGGGAGCTAATTGGAGATGAACATCACTAAATCCTTTTCAAATAATCATTACAGTATAATTAATTACCTACCTGACATTTACAAAATAAAATGAAATAAAAATATCGTGATGAATAGATTAATAACTATCATTTAAATGTCAAGACCGAATTAAACATGTGGGATGTGGCCAACGCTATTCTCCTCACTACTATGTCACTCAAAGTATTCAAATTTCGTGTAGAACATTTCAGCATTTTCATGAAATAATAATAATATTGATAAGGAAATAAAAAAATGAATATGTCCTTGTTAAACAAGTATATATACATCTTCCTACGTTCCCTAAAATAAGCAAATAAATGCTTGTGCTATAGGTGAACCGCTCTGCCACCGACCCATCTAAATGAGTTTTCAAAAATATTTTTCATTTAAATATTTGATTATGAAAACTTGATAATTATTCAGTGCCATTGAATAATTATCATGTTTAAAAAATAAAAAAAAAGTGGTGTACCTTTTTAGTAATTTGAAAATAAAAATACCGAATTTTAAGTTTCCTAAAAAAACCTTTACAATTGCGAATTCATAATTCCCCATTATATCCCCTTGGGGTAGTGAGGAGTAAAAAACAGACTCCAATTATTCGCCAACCTTTTCATTTTCATTTCATATACATGCCAAACGCTTATAAGGAAATTTCAGATTTTGATGGATTCCTCGTAGAACCCTTCATATCTTGACCAATTCCTCTTGGATTCCATCAGATCTTACCGATCCCTCTTGGATCCCTCCAGATCTTGACCTATTCCTCTTGGATCCCATCAGATCTTTACCGATTCCTCTTGGATCCCATCAGGTCTAGAACGATTCCTTTTGGATCCGATCAGATCTTGACCAATTCCTCTTGGATCCCATCAGATCTTGACCAATTTAAAATGAGACCAATCATTAGACCTTATTAATGAATCTTTTTTTTTAATAAAGAAAAATATTTATAGCAATACTTTAAATGTCAGTATGTACATAGTTTTTCTTTCTCTTTCTCAATAAGCATAAAATGCTGCTGCTGAGAAAGGAAGTACAAATAGTTTCATTCATATATTTTTGTACTAAATAAAAGCTGTTGTCTTTCCCAATAAATTAAAAAAAAATCAAATAGGTGTACTTTTACTTAAAAAAAAATCACCGGCTTAAAACAGTGCTTCCACTCTTTTCTATTATCATAATTTTCGGATGTCCCGTAAAAGCTGAGTAATCGAAAATACAACAGGAGGGCAAGTCCGATCCAACAGTGCAATAAATTCCCTCAGTATACCCATATCATGTTTAATCATGAGGATTTTGATTTGGACTTGCCCCCTGAGGAAAAATATCATCTTCCATAGTTCACCACCCATTCTAAATGTATTTTTAGATGAGACGATAGTGCTGTGTGGATATACACGCATGTGTCGTTCTTCCTTTTATAGTTTTATAAAGTAATGCACTCCCGCACACCTGTCTTTAATTATATGTCGTGATGGTGTGAAATGAAATACCATTTAACTATCAGATTTTAAATAATTTTCATGAAGTTTTACAAATCAAGAATATCGCGCACAAATTATATTTTTGGGTTTTTTTTATGTTCTCTTTGTTCATAATGAGATTTGACAGTCAACAACAACTTTGTTCCGAAAAGGTTATCCCGACACAGGTCAGCAGGTAGTACAAAATGCTCCAAGGATTATTCTATGAGAGATAAAACAAACAAACACATACCTATTTTGTTCCATTTTTAAATTATTGTGTCTAACAAATTTACAAAGCCGTTGCACGCCAAAAATGCAACAAAGAACCGCTTTTCCGACAGAGAAACGAGGGCGGGCATAATAAAATATATGTACACACAAGGTGAGCTAGGAGAGGAATTCTTTTGCAGCCAAAGGGTTAATACAGGATCGGAGGGAGGATTTAAATGAACCCTATGAATGGTAAAATACCAAGAAGCCACCTTTGCCTAAAAGTCCATAATAAATATAACTACACTGTGATGAGAATCTGCTCTTTCTCCACTACCAACCGTCCTACTTATATGCACTTAAAACTGCCCCTTACAAAACTCAAAAAAAAGAAAAATCCAGAGAACGCTACAACCATGAAGATACTGCAGGTTGTAGCGTTACTGCTATAGCAGGCTCGGCGTACACTGAAAGTGAAGATCCAAGTGCACCATGTTCTGAAATTAAAGCTAAAGATCTGAAGTTAATAAAAATAATAATATACACTTCCTTGCATCATGTGCGAGGAAGTGTATATTATTGTCATATAGCAATTTCTTCTGACAAACCAGTATTTCTAACCCAGAGAAGCAACAATTACATGAGAAATGAATTTTAATAAATTAATATTCGTAATGAATATTTACCAAAATACTAAGCTCTATTTGAATCCGATATAATCACCATTATAATGGTGATTATATCGGATTATATACAATAAGCATTTACAATGTTTCCCAGGTATCAGCATAAGACTTGTAGATTGCTGAATGCTACTCGATTTTGATTAAGTTGCATGAATTATCTGTGGGGCTAATAATAATAATGTCACATAACACCTCTCCTTAAAGAGCTGCGCTGGTTGATGTGTCCAGAGCAAATGGTAAACATTAGTAAACTTATGCAGGTACCTAGAACCAATACAACATATGGACATAGATATTATATTTTCCTGTCACCTAAAATATATAACATCTTCATCAAGGAAACCCAAAATTAAAAAAAAACTTCTGCAGCAACTGGATTCTTACTAAAAACGCAGACTGTGAAAATTATGTGTCCGGCGTACCTACTACAATATTTAAATAGTTAACTAATTAAATATAAAACTATTTTTATTATAAACTAAATCAAACACATTCCTTAAAAAAGTAGTCAAAATCTGTTTATAATTACATAATAATGTACAATCTAGCACATGCCCATGGGCTAGTATAGAGTGGATACATCCATGTGACTCCAATGACTCTTATTAGCATTTTATTGGTTTTTATATACGTATTATTTTAATTATTGTTACTTGTAACGTAACCAAAGTTCTTGTAATTTAATGGATTATAAAAATACAAATAAATAGAAAAAAATGGACTATAATGTGAAGTAAGGTATCCTTGGGTTGTCCGACGAGCAGTCGCTCAGGGGATGAACAGGACGATAAGTCCTATAACGTTCCTTAAGAGTGGGTTGGGTTACTGCACAATTCCTCCCCGCTCTTATGATGGTCTTCAAGGCTCTGTATGAATTGGCTTCACACTATCTTACTTAGAAATACTTATGTACGTCTAACATTAAGACCCGAATTTTCCAAACGTTCTAAGAATTTTCTCAATGCTTAGCATGACAAATTCTAAACATTTCAATGTGCCAAGTATTGACTTAAGCACTGAGAATGGTTTATAAATACGGCCCTAAGTTCGTCACAGAATACAGCGATAGCTTTCAGAAAAGCCAATACTCTGATCGTAATTAAGTGTAAACGAATCTACATATAATTCATATTCTTCATTTCTGGATTTATGACTATTTTAATTTTCTCCAATCATCTCTTCTTTGAGCTTTTACCCTCTTTTATTACCCTCTGGACATTCGTGTTCAAGGAAGTTTAGAATCTCTCTCATCAGCCATGAAAGAGCACTTCTTCACGAGGTGGCCATCATTCTGTATTATTACCTAAAACTACATATTAAATGACAATTCGACTCTGGAGAGAGTCTATTTAGGAATTTCATTACACAATCACATGGTATAGTACCGAGAGTACTGGGGCAAGTCGGCACTCGGGGGTTACAATTACGGCGCGACACTGGTTGCTCCATGTGTACCGGCTAAAAAAAATTAAATAAACATAAAAAATATATTGATCGACAATTCGACTCTGGGGAAGGAGTCTATTTAGGAATTTCATTATACAGTATCATTGTGCAGTACCGAGTCTACTGGGGCAAGCCGGCACTCGGGGGTCACAAATACGGCGCGACATGAGTTGCCCCACGTGTACCGGCTCACCCACATCTTCTCTATCACACACACACTAACACAACCATCCAAATACACCTTGGTTTAATCTGCTTTCATAACGTTCAATTATATGCTCGGATAACTTTTTCGTTAATCATCCGAACCGGCATACATTTTACCCAACCATCTCTTGTAATGATGAATTTCGTTCAAAGTAACGAAACGTTCTGTCTTATTTTATTTTAATTTGTTAGGGAAAAACCAACAGCTTCTATATATTACAAATAATATATTAGAACAGTAAGGGCATGTTTAAAAAGCTAATATGTGGATTCCACAAATATATCATTAGAAATCATAGAAAAACTGAGCAATTTATCTGGTTGGTTGGAAGAAATGACCTAGTAGTTATAAGCTTGCTAGTGTGCATTATATTTCTATATATTATGAACAAAACATAAATAAATAAATTGAAAATTTATCATAAAAAGTAAAATTATTGAGCGTAATGCCTAGTAAATAAAAAATAATAATAAATATATAAAAGATTGGTGGTCAAATAGCGGTTAGCCCGCTGAATTAGTAATCCAGTGGTCGCGAATTCGAAATTTGCCATGATCGATTTCTTTCACCTATAACACAAGCATACGTCTATTGATTTTTTGAATTTTGAATAAAATGGTTTTTTTATTTTTGAATTTACTGTTTTGTTTTTTTTTTGGATCCTTATGTACTTATATCTTTTTTATGTTTGTTTACATGTATTTTTTTATTTTTGTCTTACTGTTTAGATTTAATTTTTTTTTTGCCAAGTGTATAACTAATTGCTTTTTTTATTCTATCTATTATTATCATCAATATGTGTTTTTATCTATGTATCTTAAAGGCATTTATGCCGTTTATAAATAAATAAATAAATAAATAAATAAATAAATAAACAAACAAATAAATAAATAAATAAATTAATTAATTAATTAATTAATTAATTAATAAAAAAATAAATAAATAAATAAATAAATAAATAAATAAATAAATAAATACATAAATAAATAAATAAATAAATAAATAAATAAATAAATAAATAAATAAGTAAATAAATAAATAAATAAATAAATAAATAAATAAATAAATATATGCTTAATTTAGGAAATGAGGATGTTTATGTAATGAGGATGTTTATGTAAAATAAATATATGCTTAATTTAGGAAATGTATGAGGATGTTTTTTAAAATTAATTTATCAGACAATGACATTAAAAAAATTCAATAATTGAACGTTATAAGACGTCATGCCTTCTTCATCTCCTCTATGTAGATCTTGAACCTGTTTTTTTTTCAAAAAGTCACCATTGGGAAGCTACAGTCCAGCTGTCCTTCCATTATTTATTTCCGGTCTTCCAGAAAAGCGTCGTCCTGATGGAAATAACGAATTGGTTAATAATAATAATAATAATATACGCATAATTAAATAGCGCCATTTTAGTGCATTCACTTCCTGGGCGCAAAACAATAATAACTGAAGCAGACGTAGATTAATTGAATTATGTATTTTCCTCCAATATATTTTACTGGTTCTGCTTCTTTTTGTTATGTCTTAGGTCTCACAGGTCACTCTAATGCCACTTATAAAAGTCGAACCGTTAAAGTCTAATGCCACTTTTTTCGCGAATAAGATGTTCATATTTTTAAATCTTTCGTTGAAGTTTTAATACTTCTGATTTAAATCATCATTTTGATGGCAAGGATCGCGAAATAAACGATCATATGATATCTATATTATTGTAAGTATCTGATAACTGATGAACGAATGCTTTTGATATTCATTTGATTTAGATTCGATTGGAATGTTTGAACGATTCGTTCATAATTAACGAATCGTTGAAATCTAAACCATAAATAGAGAAGATACCGGATACCTTTTGATAACACATGCACCGCCCGTGCTTGTGGACGGAAGTGAAGCATGGACATGACCCTACGGGGAGGTGGATTTTAACTACGCATATACAATAATACATCTCCATACCAAAAATGTCACCCTCGACACAATTTTATACTTCAAAGAAAGCGGTGGCTGAGCGAAAAAAGGCACTCCAGTGGATTCGGGTTTAATTAAATTATTGCCAAGGGAAAACTGCATTTCATCGATTAAATCTCTTTAACATAACAATTACATCATCATCATCAATGGCTCCATAGCCCATTTTGGGCTTTGGCCTCCTCCAGCATTCCTCACCATTTCCTTCTATCCTGATATGCTCCGCTCCAGTTCCTTACTCCAAGAGCCTCCACATACCTCTGCACGCCATCCACCTATCGGAGCTTGGATCTACCAAGGTTTCGTCTACCCTACCTTGTGGCCTTGTGTGTAGGATCCTTTTCTGAATAATTACGTACAAGTCATTATTTTTGTGGTTTATATTATGTCCTATTCTGATTCGTCTAAATTTATCCATCTGACATTCGTTTATCCCACGCACACCAGCATCATCTCATCTAAAAAGACAACATTCAAAATGGGTTGTGACCTCATAGAGAGATGTTATTTTGACTTATATTTTCCGAAAACGATGATATAAATAAGAGTGGAAGCACTATCATTAGCCGGGTGGTGGCAGGGCTGTTAGCGTGTTGGGTTAGTAATCCATTGGTCGCGAGTTCGAATCCTGCTACGACCTACAAGCATTTATTAATTTATTGATTAGAAAACTACTAGTTATTCTTTTATTTGTACAAAAAATAGATTTTATTTTTAAGGATACTAATAAGAGTTTTTCAATTAAGAAGTTCTAAGTGTAAGTATTGTTAACATCTTCTTCTTCTGATTTTAGATCGTAGATCTGTTTTTCGAGAAAGCTATTCCTGTGAAGATGAGGTCTAGTTCTACTCCATCGTATGATGTCCTCGGTCTCACAGGTCCGCCTGATGTCGTCATTGCGAATTCTGTCCCTATATAAGCGTCTTCCCTGTGATAGCTCATAAAACCTTCTTTTCCGATGTTCGTAAGAGGTTTTTGGTTCTGACCGTGTCGGCCCTTGTCTCCACCGCGTATGTCATGATTGGTCTAACACATGTCTTATAAATTCTGACTTTACTATCCGTTCTTATGTATTTGTCATTCCAGAAGATATTTTTGAGACATCCTGGACTAGCGGCTGCTTTATTGGTCTGTTCTCTAACTTCTGACTAAAGGTCACTATGGCTCGAGATTTCCACACCCAGATGTCTGAAAGTCAGAACATGCTCCTCTGGAATGTCATCTATTACCAGCTTGCATCTCCTTAGTTGCTTGGATATCGTTTCACTTTTCTATTATAAACATATAAACACAAATTATTTACAAAAAAATGGGTAGAAGTAATGGTGGTCGTAAAGGGCCTGGTTTGTTGGACATCTAAAAAGCTCACGTGAATAAATATAAATATCCTTACATTTATATTTGAAAAAGTCAAATTTTAAACGAAATACATGTATATAATTAAGGAAAGCAATAAATTCTAAGCTAAGGGAATGTATGACATATTCATTCTTTAAAAATATATATTCAAAGCTATCCGTCAAGCAATCAATCAATTACACGGTTAATCTGGATCGCAATCATTGATTTTTGATCACGGATCGTGATCCAGATTGTACTGTGTACGTGCTGTCTAACGAAGATGAGCGTTAAAACTAAGAAACGACATTTTGAGAGAATTATTTAATAATATAGTTTTATTGTCTCTTGTGTATTTGTTGTAATTTATATTTTCCAGTATGAATAAATTAAATGACACATTAGCTTACATGTGGCAAGGAAAAGAGGAAGTCGAACGGACTATATTAATATGTACACAATGTATGTATGTATATGTAGATACTTGTGTACCTACTCATACAATGCGGGAGCGCATTGCACCACTCGAAACAAAACACTTATAATACAAGAGATTATATATTTAAAATGGTGTAAAACAAATAAACATGACATTGGCCCCCGAGTGGAGGAAAAGGATGCCCAAACTTGGGGGGCGCTCGGGGTGCAAACCACCCCAACACGTGACCGCCCGAACCATATTTTGAGGGTTATCAACATTGTTAGTCTAACGGATATTTTGTTGTTAGAAATATTAATAGATATATTTTGTCATACCTAATTACAGATTATTTTATATAATTAAAGTTCGAGAGATAGCAACGTTTTCGATGAATTTTTTAATGTCTGGTTTATTGATATTTTCTTTCTTATTTTTTTTATTTTTTTTATTTTATTATTTGAATGAACATTACAGCTTTGAGTTTTATATAAAAATATTATAAAAATTACAAATTTTCATAACGCCAATTACAATGTTCTTATTTAGTATTATGAATAAAAATTTTGAATAAATTAAAAACTATTGAACCTACATATAGCATTGCAAGAGGGTTTGGGAAGGGTCAAGGAGGGGAAAAGGAGGATTCTTATTGAATATAGGTATGAAATAGGTAAGTCTGCCATCTGGTTTTGGGAGTGGTTGCGTTTACCAGTGCGCATCCTCTTTATAGATGAAAATTGCAGATTTTAACATTATATAAATAAAATTTATACTTGTATGTTATTTGCACCTATAAAATCCGTCCGTTTGTAAAAAAATTAAATATATGTTAATTAACTAATAATTAAATTAATTAATTAATTAAATAATAAAGAGTATAATACGAGTCCTTAGAACTCTATAGATAAGTATATCATCACGTCGGGGTCACCACTATAGGTGTTTGAGTCATATTGATACTACCTATTGGGTGAAGCGAAATAATAATGCGTGTTCTGATTACATGTAATGTTTCACTTATCTGTTTGTTAAAGAAAAGTTATCTTTACTTATACGTGTTGTGTAGATATGAAAAAGTAAGCGGTTTTGTGTTCCCACATTGCGGCATTTGTTTATAATGAAATGTACGACGTTCGCACATTTCGGCGTCGGGTGTCACCACTATAGATAAGTATATCACCACGTCGGGGTCACCACTATAGGTATTTGAGTCATATTAAGACTACCTATTGGGTGGAGTGAAATAATAATGCGTATTCTGATTACATGTTGTTTATTTGACGGAGGCGCGAGGAAAACTGTTTGAGCTAGTCATTGATGGGGATATATATAGTAGAGTCAGAAAGGCTGTCTCCTCGCTACAACTCTAAACCTTGCTTTCTTAAGAAAATGCTAAGGCTTCTATTTTTATGCTCTCCCTTGCGGATTGAAACTTTCGCGCTGGGTTGGTATTGGGTTTTAAATATGAAACCATTTATTTACAGAGAGGCTGCTCCGGTCTAAATAGGCACTAGGTCGGAACCTGTCGCCTGTTCCCCAAATCCAACGCGAAATGATGTCGCGTGTGTAATCCGATCTTGCTATGTGTAGCTCGGTAATTTTTTGCAAGCTAATTAAAGAGCATTACACAACAGAGCGAGGTACCCACGCAACACCATAAAACATTTATAAATTATCAGAAGAATATAAATAAGATAATATTATGGACAGGTATTAAAATAGTTTGAATGGACTTACATATTTATTCGATACTGTGATTCTTATTACAATGCAAGGTTGATACTTTAATTATAGATTGTTAAATATTCAATTAATATAAAAGATCGATAAAGACGCGTAATTTCAACTGGAATGTGAGTCGGGCAGAGTGACTGCCTACCGCTGGCCTAAGTTAGACTGAACTCCGAGTGGTGATGTGCGCCGCCTTAAATAGCCGGCTGACGGCCCCTACTCCTTGAAGTAGGTGCTCAGCTGTGTTGGCAGGACACGCCACAAAACTTTACTTAAAAAATATTTAGTTAAAATCATGAAATTACTCGGTATACGTTAGTAAATATGCTTTTTTAATTATGAAATTATCTATACATTATTCCATGGTAGTTTAAAGTAAAAAATCAATCACTTCTCCTCGGGAAATAATCTGTTGACAAAAAAACTATAACAAGGACTTGGAAAATACAAACTTTAAAATTTCACAATTCCAGAAGTAGGTATATGGTATCAATCTCGTTTCTCTAAAATGTGTGCGGTTTCACAACCATAGACACGTTGCAAAAAGATCGCACCCCGAGGAAGTTGTAAGCGGTCGATGTGTATCCAATTTGAGCTGCATTAGCAATGCACCCTTGACTTTGAAAACTGACAAGACCAAATTGACTTCCTCCCGACGTAGACCCACAGAGTCTTCCGTAATAGAACGATCCTCTTTATTTCCCGCCCGACAGACGAGACGGATTAAAAATTTAAACGGGGCAAGTCTCGAAAAGTGAATTTCGTATCCACGCTGGGGCCGACGAGTTCTCAACTTCTTGGAAAAGATAAGATAAATCGTAAAAAAGAAAACAGTGTCAGATTGACGCATTTCTTATAAATTATTCGTTGGTGAATTTGGGTTTAAAAACGAAATATTTCAAAAGCAAAGAGATGTGAACTTAGCATGGGATTGCAATGCAGCAGCGATTTCGATCCAGCAGAACTTTTGCGGACTTTCTTATTCTAATTTTCTATTTTCAATAGTTTCAGTGCTGGCAACCCGACGTTTATTGTTCAAAGATATATAGGCCCGAGATATCAGTTGGCCCTTAAATCGTTGGATTTAGTAATCCAAGTTAAAAGTTTAGGGAAGATTAAATTTCGTTCGCGTATTTCAGTGCAATATGAAATGTCAGTTACGTAATCTTCAACTATAGATATATTTTACGTTTTCTATGGTTCTTGTCTATAACGCATCTGTCAAATTGTAATAACCTTAAATGATACGTGACGCGAAGCTGTGACTAAATATTATTTTATTATTATAACAACACATTATTTTATTTGTTTCATTACACAGCATGTTACTTTTTCAATTTTTTATACCAATCGATGTTTTTTTTAATTAAAATCAAACATTGTAGTGAAAAAATGTCATTGAATATGTACTACGTACGTAGTAGTTCAATGCAAAATGTATGTACATTTTACAGGTGGATATGGAACTAAGTGATAATGGTAAAATAGTGTCTTATGTAGAAAATTTAAGAATACACATTATATATATAGAAACAGGATGGATCAATTTAAAAAGTGGGATGAAAAAACATCGCAAAAATAAAGTTGCGTGCCTGACGTTTCATTATGGCTGACAGTTTATTTCGTTTGTTGTCAGGCAATACATCGTAATTATGTAAAAAATAAAATAAATATTAAATACATGAACCACTTCTATATCAAGTCTTTTATTTTAACAACAAAAATAAATCATGATTATAATCATTATGCATAGTTATTTGTAGTATAAAATGAAATGAAACATTAAAGCGTGCGGCGATTAGTACGCCATCTGGCGAAAAAGACCAGAAACAATACTTAACTCAAGATTAAGACACGCGATCCGCCAGAAACGTTGAGTTAAATATTTGTCGTTTAGTGACGTATTTAAGGAAAGATTAGGTACTGAAATACGCAATATCTTTGTTAAACTTGAGTTAAACTCCTGAGGGCCGACTGAAATACTGGGCCATAGTATACAATCAAATTTTTCGTTCCCCATCTCACTTGGAAAACCTGTTCTTAGATGCGTCACTTATAATATTTTATATTTTTTTACATAACATTTTTGTGACAACGTAGTTTACATAGAAGAAAACCTATGATACAATATATAATATCACTAGTTACATGTAACTCATGAGATCCAACTGTCGATGGCTATAGTATGTATGTATTATTGAAGAATACGTACCAAAACTATAAACACTTAAACACAGATTAAATTTTTATATATTAAACATATAGGTATGTCAGGGTAGGATAGTATCGAGGATAGTCTTTTTTTTCTACCCAGAATATGAAAACAGGATGATGGTATGTATGTATGTTTGGAGATTAAGTATCAAACTATTGAGTCCGTCGTCACTAAATTCAATTTTTATAAAAAAGTTTAAGATGTAGGTACTATGTTAATATTTTATGGCATATTATTAAATTATCTAATTTAATAATATGCCATAAAATATTAACTTCATTATTAATTTCATTTTTCGACATTTATAAAAACAATAAAATATAAATATGTTTTTCCTAATAAATAATGTTTGAGAAACTTTGTAATTTTTTTTGAAAGAAATAATTTGAGATTTTATATTTGTCTATATTATATATACCATTTTTCAGGGTTCCAGCTTATGTGGATTTTGAGTTATATGGAAAACTAAAGTAAAAAAGTTGATAACCCCTGAGGGAAACATATATTCTAACTTCTGAGTATAAATTTTTTGTAAAACTTGTTTTACAAAAAAATAAATTGAGTTGTTTATTATTTGGAAAACTTATTAATTGCGAATCCACAGCGCTGGATACAGGGCATTTTGCTGGATCCTGCAAGTCAATAAATGTGCTGGATCCAGCTGGATTGGTGGATGCGGGATCCAGCAATCACAATGTCTAAACGTGGCAGAGAGACCATCAAAAAATAATATTTGTTACGAAGATGAAGTCGAATAGAATATTAAAGTACTAAATAAACAATATACCTAAGGAAAAATAAATACCAAGATATGCTTCGTCTTCTTCTTCGTTTAGTATACCCGTTGGTCTGTAATCCAAAAACCATGCCTCCTGAGATAACGAGATCCAACTATCCTTCCATCTCTTGGGTGATCTTCTGGGTATACGGCGACCAGAAAGGATTTTATTTTCTGCTATATACGCAAGTCTATCATTGTCCATTCTGGCTAATAGGTCTCTCCAATGTCTTATTCTGAGTCTACTCCACCGAACGATGTCCTCTATTCCTCATGTTTTTCTTATTTTAACACTGCGAACACGATCTTGGAGAGTTTTTCCAGTGATTGACCTTAGAACCTTCATTTTCGTTGTCTTTAGAAGCCCCTTGGCCCGTACAGTGTCTGCTCGCGTTTCCACAGCATACGTCATGATCGGTCGCACGCATGTCTTATACCTATATTCTGACGTGTTTATTTTTCCAGACCATATTTTTCTAGATCATATTTTTTCAGCATCCAGATACGGCAGCTGCTTTTTGATTTGTTCGCAGACTCCAGTGTGTAGGCATGCTTTGATTACAAATATTTTTATTGAGTTTCCATAATTTTCGCTGGATTTTACAAATGCATTAAAAGAATTCACTAGGAGGAACTGGTTTGACCAAAATTAATACCTAACTTAAAGTTGGGATTAAGGAATGGATATGAGGATTTAGATGAACTTATTTGCACGCGGCCACAAGAATATACATACACACACGCTCGCATACACACACACACACATAGAGAAAAAAGTCACAATTCAGAAAGATCAAAAAAGTTAGTTTTAAGTGATATCATGGCCAGAGCTGAGGATTTCCTTAATTTATTAATATACGGTTTAGATTTTGTGTGAAACACATCAATATTGTTAAACGTTTTATTGTAATTTATATTGTTTTATTGTAGTGTCCTGTTTAATACAGAGTGTTTTGCATATGTGGTATTACATTTTTTAACATGAAAAGTGTTTGTAGAGCGGGTGGGCCATGATGGCACGTGCAAGGTGATCGATGAAAGAATGTAAGGTGAGTCTATTTTATTGTGTAAAATAATGTGAAGCAACGTCATATCGGAGATAATTCGTCTGCTCTCTAAGCTTTCCATCAACATCACCGTCTTAAAACGCGCAGAAGTCTCGCGAAGATTCGAGAATGAAATTTGCAGTAAGTTCCATGCAATATTGAGTGACTTGATTTGCGTCAGCTACGTGTTGCTCGTCTCCCACTCGATAGTCGAAAGGAACCGTGTCAAAACACAAAACCCTAGGTACGTATGACAATGGAGACAGTTGGAAACTTGTTCTGGAGTGGCACAAAGACTATTGATGTCGAGGGTTTCAACTGGGATCTCTCTGCAGTCGTATTTGTAAGTCTATTGATTCAAAAACCCTCTCTGTTTACCGATTGCATTCAGTCGAAGAATTGTCGTGTCGTTAAGTTACATCGTCGCTGAACAAGACGCGTGATTGCGAAACGCTGTGTTTTTGTCGTATTTCTACTCAATTGTAGATATTTCTAAATCGACGATTCGCAACAAACTATTATACCAACTGTTTTTTAACATTTATTTTGTACATACAATTATGATAAACGAGTGGGTTGTGGCCAACACTATACTCCTCACTACCAAGTCATTCCACAAACCCAAATTTTGTATGGAAAATTTTCAGCATTTTGATGAAATGAATTTGTTGAATTATTATTGGTTTAAATATTTTGTAAGAAAACAAAGGCTGTGACTTTTGAACGCTGCCCATGTGGGTATAGAGGATGCCTGTAACGAGGCCAAACGAAAATCAATCAAAACTTGATAATTCTTCAATGTCATTTTATGAAAGTGATGTGTATTTTTAACAATTTTAAAATAATCTTGGGGTCACTTTGAAATATTTGACAGTTAAAAAAACTGAGAAGCACTGATCAGATATACTTCAATATCTAATGGGCTTTAAGCGAGTATTAGATATACAAATATGCATCACGAAAAAAATCGAATATGTACTTTAGTCTATAATCGATTTAGAAGTGTTATTTTAATAAGGTAGAACATAATAATATTATGATAGTAATAAAAACAAACATTTTTTTGCATCCTGTGCAAGTGGCGATTTTATTTCCAAATATCAATGTCTCCTGATTAACCAGAGTTTTCTGCTCAAATGGCAAAAGAACGAAACTCGAAAGTATGGAATATATTTACAACTATGAGAAATTTCAGTAAAGAAATGACTTAAAGTTTGTTGATTAATTATTGCTTTCTACTATTGCATAATAGTATTCATTCATACCATCACGACATATAATATACCAATGTAAGGTAACCAGCGACATGTGTGCGAGTGTGCATTACCTGATAAATGGAAGCACGACACATGCATGAATCCACACGCACCAGTCTCGAGTCACCTGAAAAGATACATCGATATACATAGATTTTTGTACATCGTTTTTCCATAGAGAATAACGAATAATGTAAATTGTTTTCGGATTTATTTGTCGTAAAAAACACTTTGTATATTTAAATTTAGAGAAAAGATATTTAGTAAGTGTTGAAATGTTAAGGAAAACTGAAATATGTTGCCAACCAAAACGTCAAACGCGCGATATTCCATGACTCACGTTTTGCACGAAGTACTACATCTACATAGTATAATGGCCCGGTATAATAAAAATAATAAAATAAAAATGTATAGTAAAAATGTATAATGTATAATAAAAATCTATGGAATAAACAACATGGCGACGCAACGCGCTGTCAAACATCAGTTATTAAAAATGTGCAAACATACGTACCCAACAATAATACAACAAGTAATTTTACTGGCAACAAATATGTCAAAGGAGACAACATAATGAAACAAAAATATATTTAATTCGGTACAAATGTTAGTTCGAATAATTTGCTTTCGGACAATTGTCATTCTGATAACTGATTTTCGAAAAATTGTTATTCGTACAATTGCGCATTCGAACAATAGTGTTTCGAAGAATTTTCATGTAATCATAATTAACAGATCTCAAACGATTTCATTTTTTTGCATGTTTGGGAGACAATATTTGTGTCTTTTTTTTACTGTACCTAGACCACGCCGACAAGTCTAGAAATTAGACTTGGCGTGACTCAGAATCATTATTATTTCATTTGTAATATTTTGTTTTGAATTATTTTTCAATAAAAAAAAATAATAATAATGTGAAATTCAAGTTTCTTGACACAGAGTTTGAGGACTGTTGATTTCGCAAAAGCTGGAAAAACGATTGGATTGTGACCAACGCTAAACTCCACACTTAAAAGTCACTCTACAAAGTATTCCAATTTGTACGAAAATTTTCAGCATTTTCATAAAATGAGATTATTAAATTATTTTTGATTTAATGCCGTTTTATGAAAACGGTGTGTTTTTTTTAACAATTTGACAAATAAAAAAAATAATTTCGAGTTTCTTTAGCTTAGGGTCATTTTGAAATATTTGACAGTTAAAACAATTGAGAAGCACTCTTCAGATATCCTTCAAAAATTAATCGAGTCTATGCGAGTATTAGGTATGTGATAAAAATGAGTTAGTACTTAATTCATTGGGTCGCGAGTTCGAATCCTGCCTCGACCGATTTTGTTCACCTATATGCTTATATTAGGGAATTTAGAAAGATGTATATGTAATTGTTTTAAATTTTAAAGGAATCGAATGAGTACCTACTTTAGTCTATAATCGATAAAGTAGAATAAACACGACTTAGGTACATAGCACATAGTACACAGCATACACACACAGATATGTACATTGTGATGAAACTTTCAGTATACAATCTCAGTATGATACTAGTTGACAATCTGCAATAAAAAAATATCCTTAAAAATTGCGGATTCATAACTCCCCACTATATCCCCATGGGTTAGTGAGAAGTAACTATGTCGGCTTCTTTGTGTTGTGTTAAAGGGAGTGAATTGTAGGGCGAATCAACAACGCGAGAGGGGTTTTATGCAATTTCCACCAACCCTCGTAGTGAAGAAGATGCTTTCCTCATTGCCTTTAATCATAAATATTTCATACATGATATGTGAGTGATGTGCCGTTTAGTGTTTGGATGTGCTTCACTCCTGAAACACTCTTTTAAAATTTTAATTGAAACGAAAGATGTATGAATTGCAGTGATGCAAAAAAGGAGCAAGTTGCAGTCAATATTAAGTTGTTTATATAATATATTAATTATTCACAATTTTTACTCCTCACTACCCCAAGGAGATATAGTGGAGAGTTATAAATTCGCAATTTTTAAGGTTTTTTTTATTGTAGATTATCAACTAGTATCATGCTGTGATTGTATTCTGAGACATAATGTATATAAAACATGTAGGTATTATCTATATAAAACATGTAAGTATATATGTAAGGATATGATAGTATGAGGGTCACCCAGTTTTCCTACCCAGAATATGAAAAAAGCATGATGTATGTTTATTTATTGCGTGAGATATTGTGTAATGTATACTGCCTTACAAATTGTATGAAACGATGTCGTCACTAATTTCAAATTTTTATAAAAAAATTTAAAAAAAAATTGAGATGGAATAATACAATGTTTATATTTTTTAATTAAATTATCTAGTTGGGGTGATTCGGCTTTATTCGATATTTTTAAAAACTTTAGAAATATAGGCAGTTAAAACACATAAATTTATCATAAAAAAATGTTTTTGTAGGTAAAAAATGTTTGAAAAACCTGTTTTTTTTTTTTGAAAAAACAAAATTTGTGATTTTTTATTTGTCTATATTTATACCAATTTTCAGCGTTCTAGCTTTTAAAGTTTTTGAGTAAAAATTCAAAAGTAGATAACCCCTAATTGAAACAAATATTCAAATTCTGAGTTTTGCAGGCCTATAATTATCTACGTATTCTAAAATTTTGGGTACTGTAAATTGAGCGGATCAAAAGTTATAAGGGGGGGGGGATAGACACACACACAGACACAATAAATTTTCTATTACGAATTCTGAGTAAATCCATATATTATAGAACATACATGCTGCGAAGCCTCTAAGTTGGTGTTTTTTGACGCCTGATTTTACGCAATATGAATATCTTCTCAAATATTTTATGTATTTGCAAAACAACAAATCAGAAATATTTAATATTCTATTTAAAAAAATAATGGATGTATCATAGAATTGGACTATAAAAAAACAAAATATATATTAAATGTTTGATTTAACCAACATAAAAAAATGTGTATTCATATCATCTAAAATCTCAAATATTAATCGCCAAATTTAAAGCTCAAATTGGTTTATTTTTACGGGCATATTTATGTATTGTCAGTTTCAAATGCCTAAGAAATAAACGAATAAAAATCAATGAGTTTTGTGAAAACAAATAAAAAAATTATTTTCTTTCACATGTGCGCCAGTAAAAATGAAATCGTGGGAAATAATAATTTAATAAACGCATTTGTATAATCTAGGCCCTAGGGTGACAGATAAATTTTTTCAGATCGATTGTACGTCTTTTTTTTTTTTTCAATGACACCGATAATACAAATAAATCAGCGGTTTCCAATTAGCGGGCCGTAAAAGCGTTTTATGGTCCTCGGATACCGTTATTGAACATGTTTTTTTTTCCTCCGAATTCGCCATTTTCACACAAAGTAGCCATAAAAATGAAATTGATGGCCGTTGTCAACGCTCAAGATAACGACTGAATTTTGTACGGAATCCCGAATAGTTGGCGTTTCTATATTTATTAGCGTTCATTCCCTACATCACTTTGACAGACGCGAGATATATTCACCATATCTGTACACCTTACATTATAATTCTAATTCTATGCAATTTTTTCATACCATATACGCTGTACGTTTTTATTGTATTACTCTTCATCAAAGGAATAACTACATAGGTCAATGCGTACATTGCCCATATAGTTATTTTTACAGCAATTGTACCAAAGTCGAGGATACTAACTTTTACTAGGTAAAATGCGTTTAATGTAAAATTGCACTTTGTGGTTATGTTGAGAGGATTGCTCTTGGTGTTTTTACAAAGAAATTCCCTTCAATTCTGATAAATATCCACAAATCGTTAAAAAAATATTGTATTTATTTTATTTATTTTTTATTTTTATATACTTACGATGGCCATACAACTCCGGTAGAGCTTTAGCCTCCTGAATAATGGCTTTCAAGCCTTCCTATCAGCTGTAGTGGACTCCCAGTCATCACAAGCATTCAGCACGTTCAGATCTCGGGTAACATTGCCATCCATCAATCTCTGCCTTGGTCTTCCCAGGGGTCTCTTGCCCACAGGGTTATTTTGTAGAACACATTTTGTGGCTCTTTTATTTTTATATATATATTTTTTTATTATTTATTTTGGTAAAACAAACAGGATTAAATCTATAATTATTCTACACGATTCACCTTAAAAAATAATTACATTACTGTTTATAAAATTACAAATAAATTAAATAGCATGCAAGTTAGTAGGTACAAAATCAAGACAATTCGATTGTCCTTCGCTTGTTTACAAAATATACACTGAGGTAGGTAGGAAACGAAACATCAAATTCGCACTACATACATACACTGATATCTATCCCGTATTTAATACTATGCGAGCATAGATTGCACGAGCTCCGCAAATCAAGGCAAGAAAATATATTTTTTAAATTCATTTTGCTCGGATGTGGAATTTATTCAAAAAGCGTCTGAAGTCAAACTTTTTATTCACATAACTACAAACTCACGTGTTTTTCCCTTTGTCCCTCTATCCTTTTCCCTCTCCTGTCCCCCACCCAACAAACATAGTCTATCTATGTGGTGTATTATTATTTTTTATTTTGTTTTATTTTTATTTTTGTTTTCATATTTATTTTGTATTTCATATTATTTTTTTATTTTGTATTCTCTTGTTAATTATTCCTGTCTTGTTAACTATTTCTCTTGTTAATTATTGTATTAACTATGGTGGTTGACTGGTAGAAATTGCCTGCGGGTAATAAGTCCGCCGTGTTGTTTTATCACAATAAAAGTTTAAAATTATTATTATTGTATTTTCTTATTATATTGTATTGTATTATTATTGTATTTTCTTCTCTTTTCAGTTTCTTTTTCAATTTCTTATTTTTTAGTTTTTTCAATATTAGACACTGTCACTTCATGGTAGAACTCCATAATCAATTAAAACTATGAAAAAATTATATTTAATTTTAGAGTAAAATGTAACAGCAACGTTCCTTTGATTAACGCACAAATAGATTTTAATACTTCTCCATTATTATTACCATTAGAATATTTAATGTCGGGTTTTTCTGATGGCCATTATTTAATATAGGTAATTGCTGTCCTTTTAATACAATATTTGTATATTCATTCCTTCACTTCAATTTTATTTTTATTATACCTGCATACATATTTACCTTAATGTCTTTCGAGTATTTATTTTTTTCTTAGAATTGCCCCCTTCCATATCTATTGCTGTTATCCTCTTTGTGAATCTATATATGGATGGTCCTTATCATTATTGTTCACCATTCTGACGATGCTCATCATAGAGCGATACCGGTGAATGGGAGTCGCGTTTGCGAAAAATTTAAGTAGAACGTAAAATTAAATATAATTTTTTCATAGTTTTAATTTATTTTTTAGTTTTAAATATGAGGTTTCTCAATTTGGCTATATGGCAACATTGTTCAGATTATTTGACGGTACTGCCTCCCTGACCAGCCAGGAAAGCCTAGGATGTACACCGATTTTTTAAACCTAACCTATAAAAGTTTGGTTAAAATAGGTTCGTTAGGTTTGTTTGTAGTTATAATTGCGACTGGCGTAAGCCAGTTGCATTATATATTAAAAAAAGTAACTAAAATATTAAAATAAAATGACTAAATTGGTGTTGGTCAAATAATTTTTAACCAGCTGGCTGGTCAGGGAGGCAGTACCTTATTTGACTCACTGACAGTCGTACCAACATAACCAAGAAGTGTACTTTTAAGTGAAATGCAGTATTCTTATGTTGTTCGACATGCAACCTCGGGAACGAAATGAACAAAAGTAATAAACATGAGTGGGAGTCTGGGAAAATCCTATAAAATGTACTAAACTTGAGACTTTTCGTTATTTGAGTCGATTATCGTGTCTCCAGAATGTGGCAACTTGTTATTGGGTGCGTGTTAAATATATATTTGACATAGGGCCGGTATTACAGTCTCAGTTTAAGAGCTAAACTCAAGTTTTACAAAAATTAGCTTATTACAGTGTCCGTTTAGGCCTAATCTTCCCTCAAATACGTCACTAAAACGACAAATATTTAACTCAAGGTTTCTGGTGGATTAAGTACTTAACGGTGAGTCAACTGTCATTTCTCGACTCGTTGCTAGGCAACGCGTGTTGTTTCTGTGTTCTATCACTAGAGGTGTTAGTTGTATCGACGGTGGCGCCACACAAAAAAACAAACTGACACCCATATTGAAATGAACATGGGCATTTAAAAACATTATTTTGGTGAAAAAAATTAAATTAACCTTGTTGGATAGTAAAACAATACTATTTCAAGTCGTAGCGTCCCGTTTTGTAGTTCGTATTATTTGAGGTTATTTAAAATTTGACTGATAATAACCACAAAGTAAAATATGTCTATAATAATTGAAGATTTAGTAACTGACATGTTATATAGCACTGTAATACGGAAATGGATTCAATCTCCCCTTAACATTAATCTTGAGTTTAACAAACGCAATGAGTTGAGGGCCGACTGTAATACCGGTCCATAGTCCTTGTTAGTTGCCCGAAAAGTAATATTAAATAAAATAAATAAATCATAAATATATAAATAACGGCTCAAACTTTTGGAATACTGTGACAACATAGTATATTTTTTTTCGTTCTGATTTCTATTTTTGATAAAAACAAAAAATATATATAAATTGAAAAAATAGTTTCCTATATATGTATACGATTAAAGAACACAGAGTAAGGCATATTATACAGATCTGACATAAGCTAAAACTTTGGGACAGGAGATTGGCATGAGGCGGAATGGGAGGAGAATCCCAAACACATTCAATTTTTTTTATAGACGTGGATCATATATTGAACTATGGTTGAACTCCAATTTCGTCCCTATTATTATTTATAAACACGGATCAAGAGTTGAACCGTGATTCAACTCAAATGCCAAATTGAACCGGCAAAGAGCTTAAGTTAACACTGTCTCAACTTCACATTTTTAAAGTAGTTTTATATAAGCCGTTTAAATAATTTCGATAGCCATTTTTACTCCTCGCTTACCCAAGGGGATATAGTGGGGAGTTATGATTTCGCAATTTTAAGGCTATTTTTTTTGCAGATTATCAACAAGTATCATGCTGAGATTGTATTCTGAAAGTTTCATCACAATGTATCAGTTTGTGTGTGTGCTATGTGCTGTGTGCTACGTACGGCGTATTTATTTTACTGTGGTGTATTAGAGGACGTGGTATTGCCCCTTCCCCGATAAAGGTTATAAATACCGTAGCGACGCGAATCGCGGCGCTTATCGCTTCCGCGAGCAACGGAGTAGTTAGGTATACTAAGTGTAGATACTTGTTGGCTACTTGAAACGGCATTCATTAATAAACCGAGTACGGAGTTAATACGTCTTTAATATTAATACCCACACCAGGATAAGACATTTACTTTATCAATTATAAACTCTACGCATTCGATTCTTTTCAATTTTTTTAACTGTCAAATATTTCAATGTGATCCCAAGCTCAGGAAACTTAAATTTTTTATTTTCAAATTAGTAAAAAGGCACATCAGTTTCATAAAATGGCATTGAAGAATTTAAAAATTATCGTAATAAAATTTTTAAATAAAAAAATAATTGAACAAACTCATATCATGAAAATGCTAAAAATTTTCTATACAAAATTTGAATACTTTTTGAGGTTACTTGTTAGCATGAGATATAAGAAAAACTCGTTTTAGCATGAGATATAAGAAAAACTCGTTTTAGCATGAGATATAAGAAAAACATATAAAAAACGATTTAATCCTTTAGAATTATTGATTTACGTTGAATTCAAACAAAAATACCGAATGTCAAAAAGTGCAATAGCTAGAATTTAACAGAAATATAATTTGGCGCGCAAGTGTTCTATGCATGCGATTCTATGGTCACGGCAACCAACTTAACAAAACAAAATTAGGTGCTGTCGTATGAAATAGAGCTCAAAATCGAAATCAACTCTTGCATATATACAATACATGCCCTAAATATTTTATCCACTTAAAAAGGTATATGATGAGGTCCGATGACGACAGCTATGTGCTCTAGGAGTATACTCCTTGAGTTGACCGGCTGTCGTAGGTCAAGACATAAATCGTATTATTTTATTTTTATATGTGGGTATATAGGATTTTTTCTTATTATTTTTTGATTTATGTATTTATTTATTTACTCACTTATTTATTTCTTTATTTTATTTTATTTTTGTTTTATGAATTGTGTATATTAAAATTACCAAACTGAATTCGTCAACCTCAGATAAACCCTGAGGGATTCGATGGTTGAATGTATCTTTGAACTGTAAATGTCATTTAGGATTCAAATATTTTTATAAATGAGGTTTCAATTGAACGTGGTTTAAGACTTTGAACTGGGTTCAATCGAACGGTGATACAAGGAATTTTTATAAATAACACATTCAATCTGAGATTAGACTGAATAAAGATATGACTGACGGATCATACCTATGCTCTGTCAGTTCAGTATTCCCAAGATATACTATTATATACGAACAAGATATACAGAAATATAATAATATGTACACTGCTAGCCCTAGAACACGTATACCTAGTTGGGCAGCAGTTATCTATTTTTAATGACGATTATTTAAATGTTGTGAAAAATCAATAAATAAATAAATGTTTAAATATAAATCGGATATATAGCAGTAAAATTAATGTTATTTTTATATGAATTTAAATCTTTGTTCAAAACATCTGCTATTTGACATTAGCGTTGAGTACTGCTTAATTTTCATTCCGAACCATTCCGAAAAATATTCAAGTACGTTATATTGATAGCCACTAAATTTTGGTGGCACAGGCACGCGGTGTGGAACAAGAAATTTTGCTTATGTCATATCTATAGATTATTTATTGATCTGTGGATGAAAATGATTAAAGTGTACAATAATAAATATTGATATGAGTAAATTGATGAATAAAACATGTGGAATAATCGAATATTTTTATTATTGCATATGCGCAAACATTGGATTTTTTTCCCTGTCGGGAGTCAAAGATATTTTTTAACAGATTTTTTAATTATCTCAATAGATACGAAATTTGAATATTTATTGTAGGAGAACCGGGAAATCAAGGCACCTACAGGGCTTACGACCTGTCATCGGCTGGTTTACGTGATCACTTTATGCGCTTGCGCAACGTTCACCAATTATGCATTTTTAATGAGATCCCTATCAATTCAATTTTGGAAGTTCTATATATTGTAATACTGAAATTCTTTTCGCTTGAAAATAAGGAATTTTTACTATAGCCATCTATGGGTGAAATTATGAACAACAATCTTATTATTTTTTTTTTATTTTGTTGTAACGCCATCTATTGAGAGAATTGGTTTTTTTGTAAACCTCAGATATAAGAATTGTAGCTTTCATTATTTATGTAACAAAATACAAATTCTTCTTCTTTTTCCTCATCCAATACCTACCCTTTCACTCCTGAACAAAGGCCTCATCCATTTGCCTCCATGTCGTCCTGTCCTGTGTGGACTACATCCAAGACGTGGCAGCATACCTATCCTTTTATATTATGATTCCTCCATTTCAGCTATGATCGGCCCCATACACGAAAAATTGAAATGTGGTTTTCCACATGACATTAATGGAATTTTATTTCTGCGGAGTGAATTGCTGTAAACAAAAAAAAATAATGACCTCCCTTTTATTTCTCACAAGTACATTATAATTTTTCGTTAAAAAACATTTTTTTAAAGAAAAAAAGTGTTTTTTTGTTGGGTTGAGGCAACCCTGACTTCTCTAGCTCATCTCTGTTTATTTTCCGCTTTAAAAACCTTTTCCCATCCACCGCAAGATCAGTGATCCGACATTAAGGGATTCAACCGGAACAAACGTTGACCAGACAGGCACATGGTCGAGTTTCTTCTGTACCAACAGTCATAATATGCACTCAATACATCATATGCATCCATCAGAGCGCGTCGTAAGGGAAAATAAACCTTACTGAATACGATGTCAGTAGGTACCTTATTTTTATTATTTCAACAACTAGTTTTTTTTTTAATTTTAAATTTAGAAGCATTAATGGGGTTACACTTAATGACCAAAAACTATCCCACCACTACGAAATGTCATCTTTCAATTTTTCGGGTAGGTACTAAATGTTATTAGGTTCGATTTTCGGTACACCTTTGTAGGAAAATATTATATACCATTATGTTGTTTTCATATTCTGGGTAGAAAAAAAGGACTCACCTCCATACTATATTACCTTGACATACTTATCTATATGTTTTGTATAGAAAACAAAATATCTTAAAATATTCAATAATTTGGATTTATGGGTTTATAGTTTGGTACGTATTCTTCAGTTATACATACTACAACTAGTGAAATATCTTAATAAAAAAACCCAAGACAAGCATGATGAAGAACATCAATTTCATTTTTTATGACGTCACAATCTGTGTTTATTCCGTCAGTGGGTCTGAGGACCCTCTAATTCAGAGTGTGTATAATAATATTATGTACCAGGGACGGCCAAGGACCCTAGGGTGTCTTTTTCCACTGTGCCATCAATCCCTCTTTATGGAGATCGATTATCGGTTCGTTCCTTGACAGCGAGTTTCGCGTTATTCACACGACCTGTCAAACACATACCAGGCACTCTATACTCCACTTCCTAAATATCCCACAAACTATCTGTGTCGATTCGATATTTACGCCAGTTTTTTTTTGCCAACGTTCGAATCTGTGCGAACGGATTGAGTAATATACCCGCTGACAAAATATTTGCGGAACAGCAAAATATATATGTATGTACCCTCACTATCCAACACAGCTAACATCCGATAAATAATTTAAAATACACCTCCCTCACACACACTCATATACATAAATGATCATTTTATTTTAAGGCACTTGTATACCCTGGGTATACGGATGTACACAAAAATGCACGCTAAATTACCTTCCAATGTATAAAACACGAAAAAATATTGTATATCACCTGATTACAACATTTTATCGTGCAAAAAAGGTATAATTTAGAGTTTTTTTTTAAATAGCAAGAATAGTTATTGTGATATATTGATGTTGCGCCTTGTATCAGACAATAGGTATAGCGTGTTAACGATTACATACGAATAAAGGATTCGGGAATCTTCGGGGGTTTGATATAAGGCAAGGTGGGTGGTTTGTGGGGGTCATTCTTGTTCTACTATAGGCTCTCACGTAGTGGTTAAAAATCGAAACTAATTATTGTGCTTCACTCTTATATATATTTGCTGTAATTACAATAAACTGTGTTGAGTGTTAAACGCGTTTTATTTATTTTATCTGAGTACAAAAACTATCAGATACTACAGTTATTAAAATATTATAATAGCTGGTCAAAGCGTACCCCGATAGAAACGGGACAAAAGCGCCAAGGGGAAAGAAGAAGAAGAAAAAACTCAGCCGGTAGATTTTCATATTCTCTTTCGATTGGAGTAAAAATCTATTTCATAGACCTTGTAGTTTTTTAGTTACTTACAATAAAAAAATAAAAAAGAGTATTACTTTAACTTATTTTACAAGAAATGTATTAAACAAATTCAAAATTCAAAATACTCATGCAATGGATTAAAGATGTTAAATACAAACTGTTCCTTATTTAAAAACGTCTATTTTGTGGGTACTGGGGAAATTATTTTCTAAATACACTATATAGCCTACTGTAGCCTCTTAAACCAGTTACATTTAACACATGAGATCCAGCTGTCAATGGCGATAGTACCTATGTATATTTGAAGAATACGTACCAAACTTCTTCTTCTTCTGCTTGTTCTAGTACTGGGTACTGTTTATTCTCGGATTCACTCCTGGAACGCGGATGTCCAGCTGTCCTTTCATCTCTTTGGCGGTCGTCCAGGGGGTCTGCTGGTTGACGGTATCTCGTCTGATGCTATTTTCACCACTCTCACTGAATCCGCTCTTTCGACGTGATCTCTCCAGTAACGTCTTCTGTTTCTACCCCATCGCACGACATCCTCGGCATCGCAGATCCTCCGAATTTCGGAGTTTCGTACTCTGTCTCGGATGGTTAAACCTGCGATGGGGCGGAGAGTTTTCATCTCGGTTGGTCGCATGAGACTCTTTGTTCTCGTGGTGTCGGCTCTGGTTTCGATACCATATGTCATTATTGGCCTTACGCAGGTCTTATATATCTTCATTTTGCTTTCTTTCAACATGTGTTGGTTTCTCCATACAATAGTTCGCACGCACCCCGCTTCAACGGCAGCCTTATTCGTTTGTTCCCTGAATTCTTCGTAAAGGTCACTGCTGCTTGATATTTCAGCGTCCAGGTACTTGAATCGCATAACTTGTTCTATTGTCTTATTGTCGACTACAAGTTTGCAGCGTACAGGCTGTTTTGAAGTTACCATGCTCTTTGTTTTTTCTATGGAGATTTTCATGTTGTATTGTTGCGCCAATATGTGGAATTTGTGCAGGAGTCTTTGGAGGTCATCTTCACAATCAGCCATGAGGACCGCGTCGTCTGCATAGCATACAATATCAATTCTCTTATTTCCGAGAAAGTAACCCAATTCCAATGATTTGATGTCTTCTATAATCTTGTCCATGATGATGTTGAATAAGAATGGGCTTAAACTGTCTCCTTGTCGTATGCCAACTGCAGCTGGTATTTCTTTTGACAACACATTGTCCACCTTAACCCTCATTTTATTGTGTGTGTGTTCAGTTTGTGGATTGATTCTATAATTGGTTTTGGCACATCCTTTTGAATCATGATATCTATAACGTCTTCTAAGCGCACTCTGTCGAAGGCCTTAGTTACGTCTACAAAACACATATAGGCAGGCTTATTATATTCAATTGATTTTTCCTTTATCTGTCTAAGCACAAATATAGCGTCGGTTGTTGATCGATTTCTTCTAAATCCTTGCTGTTCATCTCTGTTTGGCATGAATTCTTTTAGTTTGGTCCTTAAGATGCTTGTGAATAGTTTCTGAGTGGCGCACATTAAGGATATTCCCCTGTAGTTTTCCGGGTTGGATTTCGTTCCTTTTTTAAATATTGGAATAGTTATACTCAGTCTCCATTCGTTTGGCACCTCAGATTGTTCAAGTATTTATTAAATAGTTTTATAATTTATATGATCGCAATAACTCCTCCATATTTAATTAGTTCGTTGGGGATTTCATCGATACCTGGGGATTTTCTGTTTTTTAATCTTTTAATTGCGGCAGCTACTTCAGCAGTACTAAGAATCATCTCTGATTCTGCGTCATTGTTTGTTGTTATTGTTCTTGCCTGCGTTGTATTCCTAAATAGATTTTCAAAATAGTTTTCCCATTCAGTAATTGCAATTTTATTAGTTTGTGTATATTCACTGATTGGCTTTTTCTGTTTTCTTAACATATTCCAAACTTTTCTCTGGGCCCCATATAGATCTCTCTCCGTATCTTTGGTGAATTTTAGCCAATAGTCTCTCTTAATTCTATTTATGTCATTGTTAACTCTGTTTCGAGTTACCTTATACCTTCTATATTCTACTGGTGTAGGGTTGCTTCTGTATAGTAGATAGCTGTCTCGCTTTTCTTTCGCGAGGGTTTTCACCTCTTCTCCATACCATGGTTTCATATTCCGAGTACTGTTTATGTTTATTCTATTTTGGCCCAGCGCTTCGTTTGCAGCACTATTAATGTTATTTTTTATTTTTAGCCATGCATCTTCCACATTATCATTTGCAATTTACAGATCTCCATCACAGCATTCAGTTTTTGAATTCTTATGTTCCTTAAATGGTCTTCTACAGACTAGTTCCAAAGAACAAAATTTAGGAATAATTGGTGATGTAAATATCAATGTTCTGGATCATGACAATGTCAATACTCAAGAATATCTATCCCTAATCGCTTTGCATAAGCTGAAAGTTATAATCAATGATGCAACTAGGATTACTAATCTCTCAGAATCATGTATTGACCACATTATGTTAAGATCTAGATATAATCATTCTGGCTTTATATACCAGACTAGCATCACTGACCATTATGCGGTTATACTGAAATTGGAATCTTCTAAAATTTCTAAACATATACCAATTAAAAATAAACAGACCTTACAAATCGATGAAACGAGACTGACTAATAGTTTAAGTCTTGAGACGTGGCTACCAATCCTAGTAACTGATGAAGTGAATGAGGCTACAGACAATTTCATAAACTTGCTTCAGAAACACCTAAAGGAATGTTCCATTACTAATATTTCTAAACCTAAAATAAAAAACTTACTCCCTGGATAACTGCAGGTGTTATCAACTGCGTAAAAAAACGTGACAGCCTGCATTTGAAAAGCAAGAATTCTCCAAATGATATTCAACTGTTCAACTATTAAGCGCTACAGGAACTGGTGCCTTAGGATTGTCAGGACCACTCGACATTCATATTACAAAACTAAATTTGACAATGTTAAGCAAAAATGGTCTATTATCAAAGAAGCTGTCAATTTGAAGCCAAAATCGCAACCTCTTACCTCGTTAAAAATAAACAATGGCTTAGTGGAAGTGTCTAAAAACTATGAGATAGCCACAAACTATGTTAATAACTTTTTTAGTAATGCGGGGTTTAATTTTTCTGACAGCCTTATAAAATCCATTGGTAAATGTGAAAGTGATTTGTCTCATGAGTTCAGGCCATCTAAGGTTGTTAATTCTGTATTTTCATTTGAAAAAAATAGTGTGCTTGATGTTACTAAGACAATCAATCTATTAAATTCTGGATATTCCAGTGGGGTTGATCATTTAACTTCATCTCTGTTCAAGCAAAATTATACAGCTTTGGCTGTGCCCCTCACACATATAATCAACCTCAGTTTTGAATCTGGCAAATTCCCTTCACATTGCAAAAAGGCTAAAGTTATACCATTATACAAAGGAGGTGATAAATATGACGTGAACAACTATAGACCAATAGCATTACTCAATATAGTGTCTAAAATTATTGAAAAACTTGTTAAAACACAGATTATGACATACTTAGAAAAAAATAATATTTTATCTGATAATCAATATGGCTTTCGTGAGGGAAAAAGTACTTGTGATGCATTGCTCGGTGTTCTTAAATCTATAACTAAAAATCTTGATATTGGCAATAAATGTCTGGCTGTGTTCTTAGATCTGGCCAAAGCTTTTGACACTGTGTCACACGGTTTGCTTCTTAAGAAACTTGAAGCTTTGGGGATCAAAAGAGAACCACTATTGTGGTTTGAAAGTTATTTAAAAGACAGAGCACAGTTAGTTGAGGTCCAGGGTTACAGAAGCACTTTTAAAGAGATAAATTATGGAGTTCCCCAGGGAAGTGTGCTTGGTCCTGTATTATTCCTGGTATATATTAATGATTTTTGTGGTCTGAATATCAGTGGTGAAATAATCACTTTTGCTGATGACACTGTACTGATTTTTCATGCCCCTACTTGGGATCAGACATTCAGCACATGCAATAAAGACTTGCTTAGGGTGAAGAAATGGCTGGATTCAAACCTACTAACTCTGAACATAAAAAAAACTAAATTTGTAACTTTCAGTATTTCTAATAGAGGGGTGCCTTCAGCAGAATATTCTCTTAAGATTCATAATTGTAAAGATTATTCTGTCTGCAAATGTGATATTATTGAAAATGTGGATTCTATATGTTATTTGGGATGTACGTTAGATAGATTTCTAAGGTGGGATGTACATATTAATAATTTTTCAAAAAAATTACGGAAACTAACATATATTTTTTAGAGAATTAAGACATATAGTTGGTATTAATGAGCTTCAATCTGTGTATTATTCCTTAATTCAATCAATAATTTCTTATAACATATGCTGTTGGGGAGCGTGTTCAAAAACTGCTCTTGCTCCACTTTGTATAGTCCAAAAAACTTTTTTGAAAATTATGTATAAAAAGAATTTTCGCTATCCCACTGAAAAACTGTATAAAGAGACAGGTATATTCAGCCCTAGACAATTGTTTATCATGCAAGCGTTGTGCAAGTTTTTCCTAAATATAGATACAGCTGCGAGATCACAACAAAATAGATTGACTAGAGGCAGTGTCTCTTTCAATTTCCGGCCAGACCAAATGAATACATTATTTGGTCAGAGAAATTATTTTTACGTAGCACCTATCATATTTAATGATCTTCAAATTTCAATTAAATCAATAAAAACAATTATAATTTTCAAAAAACAGGTACAATCCTATATTATCTCAAATTATGTAAATATGCTTAATATATTCAACAGTGTTCATATAATCAAATAATTTACTCACTAATTTATTCAGAATGTATGGTCACACTAATACTTTGTATAAATACTTGTAAATGTGGTATATTGTGAGTCTAGAGTTATGATGTATATAATTATTGTTGCAGTCATCGTCACAGGTACCCAACTGTACTTAACTGTAGCTTAGTATATATTATGGCTCTGGATTCATTGTGTATATTGTTTTTTTTTGTATTTTATTAATTTATGTTTCATTTTCTTATGGTTTTATATTTTTTGTATACTTTTATGTTATGTTATATACTATTTTTAACTGTCTTTACTATTTATGTAAAATTATCGACCTCAATACAGGCCAGCCCTAGTGAGGTCGATTATTATATATTATCATTGTGACATGTAAATGTAAAGATTTATTAAATAAATAAATAAATGTTTGCCGAGGCCAGAACTCTGATATCATTTATTATAGAGGGATGTATTTTTCTGTTCGTTATAATGAAATCAATCATAGATCTGTCTCCTCGCGAATTTTCGAAGGTAATCTTGTGTTGTGGTTTGTGTGGGAAGTATGTGTTACTTATTCTCATCTCATTTCGAGCACATAAGTCTATTAGCATTTCGCCGTTTCGGTTGATGGTTGATTCATTGAATCGTTGCTTGGTGCCATCTAGTGGTGTGTCTCCAATGCGGGCGTTGAAGTCTCCCAACATAATTAGTTTTTCTGTATCTGGTGTTTGGGATATTGCATCTTGAAGTTGGGTATAGAATTCTTCAGACTCTTCGATCGGTTTCGTTATGTCAGGTGCATATATACTTATTAGGTTTAGACGGCTATTATCCATTTTGAGTGATACTTTTAATATTCTATGGTTGATATATTCAATATTGTCGATAAAGTTCTCGTACTTCTCATGCAGAAGGATTCCGACACATGAGCTGGCTCTTTGGTGTCTATCTTTCCCGCTATATATTAGAATGTAATTGGAGTGTTTTGATTTTCCCTTGCCCTTCTTTTTTGTTTCTGATAGTCCACAGATGTCTATTTTATGATGATCTAACTCCGCTATTACCTCCTGTTTTTTTCCATTCCATGACCTAATATTCCAGCATCCTATCCGCACTATGTTTTTTTTTGGTAATCGTACCAAACTATAAACACAAATTAATAAAATTTCAAGATATTTTGTTTTCTAAACAAGATATTATGTTTTCTATCTATAAGCACGAAACGCGCGTGTATCCCCGCACACCTGCCGCCTCGTCATGCCAAAAAAGACACAACCTTCAGAATGGGCCCTGTATATTATAGTAGTGGAGATTAAAAATATAATTTCCGAATTTGGATTAAATAATAATGGGATATAATCCTTGCAGCAACGCCTTCTGCAGTGCAAATGACTAGAACTTTTTGAATATTCATTCGCCTTAAGGAATTTCCATGGAAAAGTCGTTAGAATTGAGAATTAGTCCTTAATACGGTATGAAGAAATCTTTCACAGACACGAGAGTAGATATTTAACTGGAAGTCATTTAAAGATTAGCTGGAAGAGTTCTCGTAACCGTATCTTGATGTATGCGATGTTGGCATTGCAAAAAGCTTTTAGAGAAAATATATACCTACTATTCGTTCGTGGTACTTACATACTTAATATCCAAATGAACGAGTACGAGTCGCAGACCGATCTTTAAATACGGCAGATCTTTATGTATTCAGATATTTCATTAACTGGCATTGTTGAACACAACACCTTATTATTTATTTAACAAAATTTTGGTAGAGTATATAATACATATTTACTGTAACATACATATACATACATACACTTATAAACATCTATTCATCATCATCATCACTAGCACTACAGTCCACTACGGACCCTGGCCTCCTCCAGAAATCGTCTCCATCCCTCCCTATCGTCTCCTAGTCTTCTCCAATTTATCAGGTCCATTTCTCTTATATCGCACAGCACGTCGTCCAGCCATTTCAACCTAGGACTGCCTCTACTTCTTCTCAGTTCTTGATGGAATTCCATTTAAATTTATTTATATTTTTAATAAATAAAAATAAAAACACTTGTTTAAAATTAATTATATAGCTCATGATTATACCGTATTCCTCTATATAGCTCATGATTATACAGTATTCTCCAGGCCGCTCCATCGTTAGTCCAGTTGCCTAGAGTCCAGCATTCAGAACCATAGAGAAGTGCCGGTATGACGATTGTCTGGTACACTTTTCCTTTCAACTTTGCTGGCATTTTTGGATCGTATTGGACTCTCGACATTGATCTGAACCTCAACCATCCCCAAGAGTGACCCAAGGTATTTAAAGGAATTGCTATTAGGTAATGTCCGTCCATCCATAATGGAGAAATTATTCTAGTTGTCAATACAGGTTATAAAAAATAAGCTTGTGTTATAAAATATTTTAACCAATCAATTATACCATCAAAGTCAGCCGCTTTATTGACTCTATCTATTTCCCCTTAAAAATGGTGTTTTGAGAAAAATACAATCTCATATTGAATGGCAACGTCTTTGAGTAAGATAGCAAGATATATGAACCTAAAAATAAATAGCAAACAGTTATTGTTGATCATAAAAGATGATATAAGGGTGTGAGGGTTCACATAATAAGGGTGTTAGTATCGAAAGGGTAAAACAATTTAAGTTCTTGGGTAGTATAATTACTGAAAATCTAGACCCTGACACTGAAGTAAAATGTAGAATAGAAGCGGCCCCATCGGCCGCTTCTCCTCGATGTCAATATCAACTTAAAGCTGAGACAAAGAATGGTCAAGTGTTATGTGTGGTCAGTTCAGCTTTATGGGGTGGAGGCGTGGACTCTCAAAGTTAATATTATTAACCGCTGTCGTAGTCGTAATTAATCTTAATCGATCTTTAAATACATACTTTGTAATTATAATAAGTTTGTGTTCAAATATACTGTACTGTCTTGTAAGTAACTCATCTTTCATTATATTGAAATACCCACTGCTCTCATAATATCTGTTTAATATTGTGCATCTCTATGCTATACGATTACTACCGGTAACGTATAGTATATTGGGGGACGATTTGTCCATATTACACGTGTGGATAAATCGTGAAAAAGGTACACGTCGATTGGTTCGATCCCAATCCAAACGTGAGAAAGGTTCATTCGTCCGGCGGTTCGATTCTGCCCAAACGAATAAAGTGGAACAGGGCTTCAAACCCTCAGTGTCTTTCCACGAGAGCCATACCTCCAAGGCCTCCCAAATAAGGTAATCAATACCATATAGCCTTCACCACACATAGCCCCCCATACCGCCTTGAAGCATTTGAAATGTGGATACACCGCAGAATGCTCAGAATATCGTGGACTGATATGGTCAGTAACATTGAAGTACTACGTAGAGCCAACACCAAAAGAGAATTATTCACCAATGTTAAGCTCCGTAAAGTGTTGTACTTCGGCCATATTCTGAAAGGTGAAAAGTATGCCATCCTTCAGCTTGTCATGAAGGGGATGATTGAGGGTCGTAGAGGGGTCGGAAGAAGGCAGCTCTCCTGGCTGCGAAACATCCGCGAATGTACCGGTATAAGAACTGTGGAGGAGCTGTTTCGCACAGGGAGGCTTTGTCTATGGTGGTCTCGTCAACGTCGGGGAGACCTGATATGACACAAGAAGAAAAAACAGTTATTGTTGATGATAAAAGATGATATAAGGGAGTGAGGGTTCACCATGATTGTATGATGGTAATTTCCAAATTAACACAATTAAGCAAATAGAAGATATGAAGAGGATGAGAGAGTGGGTGGGGGGGAGGGGGTGTGGGATACTGGCGTAATACAATTTATTACAATCTCTAGTGTTATTTTTCCTTCTCGCCAGGCAACGCCATATTTCAAGTCTACACCTCACGTGGGAGACTGCCTGTACTATACACTCTACACGCTGTTCTGTGCAGAACACCAGAGAGAGAGACGCACAACCTGACGCAGTGCACTCGGCGTCAACTGGTGATTTACGTGCTAAAATAATTCTTTAATCTCAATGAACACATGATCACTTGGTGACTTTTGGGAGCCCTTATATAAAAACATGCGGCTCTAAGGGCCTAGGCAGTAAAGGCGGGGGTGGGCGGCCGACGCTGTTGTGCCCTCGTCAATTCTGTACATAGAGAAGAGCAGGACGGACGCCTCTAGTCTCGCTCGGCAGTGACTCGTCAACTGTGGCGAATGTTGTTTGGTCCGGGCACACCGCCGGCGCAGACGTCGGGTCAGACATCCTGTGTTGACATCTGTGACGTCAAATCTGACAAGTGATGATTGCGTCGGATGCCCCCGGTGTTAGCCCGCCAAGCTTTCGGACGCCAACACGAGGACCGAGGGGTGCGGGGGCAAGCCCTTCCGTTCGATCGGTTGTGCTAGGGGCTTGCCCCGGCTGCCGATCTTGAGCGGTTGCCCCGCCGTTTGAGGTTGGATTCTCGGGGGCAGTGGTTGAACCCGATGGATGGTGGATATTTTGTGTTTGTCCGATGTTGCGGCTGCGTCCGGTGGCGAACAGGGCCAATGGGCTCTATAGCGTCGCCGGCGTGGAAGTGGATCGCGATCTCCCTCGAAAAACAACTATCTATAAATGTACACCATCATCAGTGGCTGCACAGCCCAAGATGGTCATTGGTCTCCTCAATCAATCGTTTTAATTGCACTCTGTCCACGGCCTTTTTTTTTCCAATTCCGCTAACCGGCTATCTTCTTGTCGGAGTGAAATGGACTGTATAAATTGGTTAAAAATCGATAAAAGGAAATTAGGCAATATTTCGAAGGGAAGCATGTAATAATGAAGGAAATATTGTACTGACCGCCAGCCGCGACAACCAATATATGAAGTTAGTCATTTATATTAAATGTTCATTTGCACAGGACACAAATATTTTTATTTATTTATTTATTTTATTAATAATGCATATAAAAAAGTACATTTAATTTTACCAGCGCCTGCCTCACTAGGATTCCATCCCGTGATGAAGAGGGCACTTTACAAAAAAAATAATAGTAAAACTTCAAAAAAAATTAAAAAATAATGATAAAAAAAATATAAAAATATATAAACAAAAAATAACCTAATAATAAACAATAATAAAAAGATAATACAAAAATAATAATGCAATATAACTTATTAATCACTGACTGCATTATACAACAATAATTTAAGAACAATACTATAATAATAATAATAAAAAATATATAATAATACAATAACAATATAACAATATACTTATTATAAAAATCACAGCAATAACAACAATAAAAGAGATAAATTCAAACAAACCCAAACAAATACAACACAACACAATGAAGTAGAACAATAATATTGAAGAACTTATGTTTTAGATCGTATGTAAAGGACACTGTGTCATATCTCGAAGGTAACTGTATGTAGGTACTATTATAGATAACATCTTTTCTTACAAAACTTTCTCGGCTAGACGGTAGGAATACATTATCTATGCTCAGTATCGAAATAAGCAGAGGAATCAAAAAATGGATATCCATAACAGAATGGTCCCTCTAAATGTACCTACATTTACATTCAAATGTGGAATTAGGGATATTATTGTTTAATTTATTTTCTCTTTATTATTAATTTATTGAAAACCAACAATTATTCTTACATAAAACTCTCATTGTTACTCACGTCTATGCATATGGCAAATTTTAGATGAAGTTTGTCTAAATCGGTAAGACATAATGATTTTCGAAAATTCTTCTCTCAAGCATATTTCTTCGCAAGTATCTTTTTTATCGAAATGAGTAATGTTAGTTTACAATAATTAAACAATAGTAAGTGTTCTTTCTAAATTGAAAAGAATTGAATGTTCATTCTTGGGGATAAGTCTGACCAAACTATGAAATCAAAACCCTTTCGACTACCCATATCATGATATCTTATACCTTAAGATATTATAGAACTCCATATGAAAATTATATCCATGATATGGGTAATTGTGAGGATTTTGATTTCACAGTTTTGATTTCATAGGACTTGCCTCCCTGGTTTTGTACCCTGATTTTTAAACATCTAATTTGACTGAAAGCTGGGCACGATTTATCACCACCATCACAAAAAGAATATTCTCTGCAAGGAGAGAACTACAAAAAGGCATCAAATTTTCAATAGCAACAAGTTGTCTCTGTAATCTCAATTGTTTTATCAACTTTTGCCCTCGGTCCGCAGGTTGCCAACGCGCGTCTCGTAGTATATTCGGCAATTAGCGAATTATTCCTAGCAATTCTTAGCAATTCCGGGTAAGCGTGAAAGGGTGTGTTATTTGAATACGGTTTGAGTGGAAAACATATATTATAACGGGTGATTAATTGCGCGACACTTGGGACGGGGGACACAAGGAACGGACTGGGGAGAAGGGAGGAACAATGGCGATATGGAATCAATGCGAACCATTCATAATGTGAAATTATACGAAAATTAATGATTATTACGACGAAGAAACCTCGTCGTGCTACATACCACCCTGATAACTAATATCGAACTAAATGAATGAAAAATGGTTTCAACTAAAGTTTTTGTGTTTTTTCTGATACAGTAGCCATGGAAAAACCGTGGAAAGGAAAGAAAAGCATTTGTAGACCACATAAAAGATTGTCGTATGGCATTCTCCAGTTGACTGAAAGATCTTAATTGCTAAGAAGATACGACACAAACGCCTGGATTTCCAGACCGAGGAGGTGTTCGATTCGTACATAATCTGATGTGGTTGACTGGTAGAAATATTATTACTAGTTGCATGTAACACATGAGATTTAACTGTCGATAGCGATAGTATGTATAGTTGAAGAATAAGTACCAAACTATAAAATCAGTAATCCATATTATTGAATATTTTAAGATATTTTGTTTTCTATACAACACATGTAGGTATGTATGTCAAGATAGGACAGTATGGAGGTCAGTCCTTTTCTCCTACCCAGAATATGAAAACAGCATGATGGTATGTATGTATGTTTGGAGATGAAGTATCAAACTATTTAGTCTTCTTAGATATTTATTGTATATAGGCGACTGTCATGTCGTCACTAAATTCAATTTTTATAAAAATTGTTAAAAAAATTTGAGTTGTACTAATACAATTTTGATATTTTTTACAGAAAATTAAGTTATCTAGTTCGGGTGTTTCGGCTTTTTTCGATATTATTAAAATTTTTGGAAATACAGGCAGTTAAACAAATATTTTTCTTAATAAAAAATGTTTGAGAAACTATTGAATTTTTTTTGAAAAATAAATTTGAGATTTTGTACTTGTCTATATTCATACCATTTTTCAGCGTTCTAGCTTTTATGGTTTCTGAGATAAATGGAAAATAAAGTAAAAATTCAAAAGTTGATAACCCCTGACTGAAATAAAAATTCAAAATTCAGAGTATAAAAGTTTTGTAGGCTTATAACTATTTATGTATATATTCTGAAATTTTGTGCTCTGTCAATTGAGCGGGTCAAAAGTTATAAGGGCGGGGACACACACACACACACAAACACACACTCACCTTGACACACAGACACACAAAATGTTCTACTCCGAATTCTGAGTAAATCCGTATATGGAACATATATGCAGCGAAGCCTCTAAGTTGGTGTTTTTTTGACATGAAAGTTGTGAAAAGCCGTGTAAAATGTAGACCCTGCATACAATTCTCGCGTATCCTGGCTTGAAACATTGTCGATATGTTAAGAGAACAAAGTTCTCTTGAACAAATCGACAGTTGGATAATCATAATCATTACTCTCCATACTATGGGTCCCTAGTCAAAGTCACCCAGATGTCTTCCTTTCTGAGCCACGAAGGCTGACGACATTTAGATATATAGATCTAGATTAAGTATTGAATCAAAATTACGTTTTAAAGTAAAGCAAGTTGTTACGTCATTCCGATCCATTTTTAAGATCCGTCAGTCGGAACAAAAACGTAATTCGGACGGTCTTGGCTGTAATCCTTAAGGAATTGCAGTTGGGATTCCAGTTGGTCTGCGATGCAGCAGCGTTGAGGTTCGTTATTAGGGTGGTAAGATAGGAGGAGGGTGTGTAGAGAATGCTGTGTCCGGAAACAACATCATTAGAGCCTGACAAATTGTGCGAGGGTAGGTAAGTGTGCACTGAGAAAACAACTAATAGAAATTAAATCAAAGCAAACCCACATGAAACTTGAGGTTTAATATGAGCGAAGTGTGATATTATAATTATTTTTATTTACTTAAATATCTGCAATACGACCATTCAAGAACTATTTGTGCCATTTTTTTAATTTCCCTGTAAATTATCGGATAGGCAATTGCAAGAAGGTGTCGAATTTTTAGTGGAAACTGCATTTTTTCAATCTTACCACGAATATATTAGTGTAAGTCATCTCGATCTCTAATAGGGCAATTAAAAAATCCGTGATCCAGATTATCCGGGGTCTATTTAAGAGGTCATATAACGCTAAATCTAGTGACTGAAAACATGATATATTAAAACCGCCTAATGCACTATGAAGTTATGCGTTACTAAAGATAACTATCGAGTGCGTTAAAAAAGGTTAATACGTGATTTAAATTATCGGAAACCCAAAATTTGTTAATTTCTTGCATTTTAAGAACAGAAAAACTTACTTGAAGTGAAAAAACAGTCATTCAATCAGTCATTTCACTTTGATTATAATATGCACTCTTTAAGCAGACAAAAGATTTATTTCTCTAGGAGACACAGGGCCGGTATTACAGTCTCTGTTTAACTCAAGTTTTACAAAAATATAGCGTATTACAGTGTCCATTTAGGCCTAATCTTCCCTCAAATACGTCACTAAAACGACAAATATTTAACTCAACGTTTCTGGTGGATTAATTACTTAACGGTGAGTCAACTGTCATTTCTCGACTCGTTGCTAGGCAACGAGTGTAGTTTCAGTGTTCTATCACTAGAGGCGTTAGTTGTATCGACAGTGGCGCCACACAACAAAACAAACTGACAGCCATATTGAAATTAACATGGGCATTTAAAAACATTATTTTGGTGAAAAAAATGAAATTAACCATGTTGGATAGTAAAACAATACTATTTCAAGTCGTAGCGTCCCGTTTTGTAGTTCGTATTATTTGAGGTTATTTAAAATTTGACAGATAATAACCACAAAGTAAAATATGTCTATAATAATTGAAGGTTTAGTAAATGACATGTCATATTGCACTGTAATACGGAAATGGATTAAATCTCCCCTTAACATTAATCTTGAGTTTAACAAACTCAATGAGTTGTGGGCCGACTGCAATACCGGCCCATAGTTATGGAGTAATTTAGAAAAAAATGCCGTATAAAGGAGATTTTTAATAATTTTTAGTGAATTTTAAAATTGTGTGACGAACATTCACTAGAAAAATGTTGAAAACGCTTACTACTTTTTCTAGAGACACACATTTAAACATATTTGAGGAATTTGATGTGAAATTGGGGTGTTTAGGTTTATATGCCCCCTTAACTTCATCTTGTGATACCAGGGCTTGCCTGGAATTTCACTCGGTTTTTCCTTATACAACGAACCCTTGACTATCATCTTCCAATTCCAGAATGTTCTCCAGCGTGATATTATTTGTCATAAAAAATGTGAAATCCGTATGTCATTTCATCTTCTTCTTCGATGGCGCTACAGCCCAAATCAGCCTTCGCCTCCGTTAACTTTCCTCTGCTGCCACTGTCCTCTCCTGTCCTCTGCTGCCACTTTCCAGCTCCTCTCCTGTAGAAGTTGAGCCGCATCCTTTCTGACCTCATCTTCCCACCGCAGCCTTGCTCTTCCAATTCTTCTAGTTCGCTCATATTATACCCATTACAACGAAGTAAACAATTCCTTATTTTTTTCTTTTTTTTTATTCATTTTAATATATTCTTTATCACACCATTTACATATGCGTTATTAAAAATAGTTAAATGCTGCATAGCTAGGTATACCTGTTCAAGGGCTAGCAGTGTATATATAATAATATTTCATAGGAGAAAGAGACATATAGGTTGTATTTAAATTTTAACAAGTATCTAAACTATATAAAATAAACTATTTCATATTATATAAGAAAAGTGAGTTAGAGCCATCATGATATGCTTGTACATGTAGTGTATGTAGGAAGCTTGTAATTTTTATTTGTTAATTGCACAAATCAGAAACTGTATATATTGGGAATAGACACTGACAGAGCGTGGATATGACAGTGTGCATAATGTATATTCTCTTGGAGATTTATTTACAATTTTTAAAAAATTCAACATAGAATATATGATAATTAAGACAAAAATTAAAAAAAAGTCGATGCCCACATTTTTGTACAAAATTTAGTTATTATAATAAATAAATACTAAGTATTTTTTTTTAATTATTGAAGTCTGTATCTGTAAGAATATGAATATCGTAAGAATGAGGCAACTTGTTACTGAATGCGTGCTAAATAAATAGTTATACTGTCCTAGACAAATTAGATACATTTATATATTAGACCCGGCTAGGAAATCAATTTCTTTACTGTACTGCGAACATTTTATTCTATCCTGTTTTCAGAGCGAACCGCTCCTTCATCAGATTTATAATGACATGACAGTTATGGGGTTGGAAGTTAGGAAAAAGTTATAAGGGGAGGGTCTTGTGCAGAATGATCTTGATTAAAGTGATAGGAATCATATTTATATAACAACAAACTTAAAAAAACATTTACTGTTTATTTTTAAATGATCGTTTTTTTACATAAAGTATTCATATTTTTAACTTCTCTTGTATGTTACTAAAATATCACAAGGGTAACATGGCGCATTTTAAGCTCCCAGTAAATTTCATGGCAAGGGTCTTACATCAACTGTTGGCATCTTTTATTCCACTGTAATAAACATACGAAAAACTTAATAATATATTTATTTTATTCAAAATGAGTATATAATATGTGTATCGGTATATGTATGTATGTATGTATGAAGGAAAGATGTAGAAGTTAAGACCTACAATATTATGAGAGAAGGAAGATAAAAGCCTGCGGAATATGAAACAGAAATAATATCTTTTGACCAAAAATCCTTCATTACAGGAGTTCTCAAACCTCCATAGCATAGCACAATTATGATTTATACAATTATGATTTAGATGGGTCGGTGGCAGAGCGGTTAGTGCGCTGGGCTAGTAATCCAGTGGCCCCGAGTTCGAATCCTGCCCCGACCGATTTCGTTCACCTAAGCACAAGCATTTATTTGCTTATTTTAGGGAACGTAGGAAGATGTATATGTACTTGTTTAACAAGGACATATACATTTAAAAAAATAATAATAATAATAATTAACGAACGAATTGGGATCTCCTCCCGTAATATAGCTAAGCATGGTTCTTTTGTGATGGATGGTTATTTATACTATATGTATGCATTTAAAAAGTTTTTTTTCTCACAAAAATGATCTGTTTATTATTTTTTAATCACATCATATTTAACAATGACACAAACAAGTTAACTACTGCTGGCCAACTAGGAAACCATGTTCTAGGACTAGCAGTTTACAACTATATAGTGACAATACACTTAAGAACTGGGTGATGATAGATTCCACTCTACATACATTAGGTAGGCACACAATCAAAATACTAATAACTATTAAACCGCTACTTCAATAAAAATCAAAATATACACATCTCATATAACACAGAACAATCAGGTCAAAGTTCCCGTCATAATATATGTCATCAAAGCGATTCCCGACTCGATTTGACATTTTAAAACCATAGAGAAGAGTTCATATTTTTTTCAAGGTATTGCATCCTATTGGATGATTTGTGTCAAAAAATCAGCAAATAATTAACACAAATAAACTCAGACATGGAACTCAAATAGAAACATACATTAACAAATACATAAGAATTATAAAATTACAAAGTTGGTCTTAAGTGATTTTAGGAGGATCGCTTTAGTAATTATTATACTATTATTATTATCGCTCTCCTCCACGACGAAAATTCTTAAGTTATTTTCCGGAAACTATAGCAGGTGAAACTATCGTTCTGTAAGAAAGAATACATATTCATTAAATATTAAGACCTGTTTTTTATGCCAGTATAATAATTCTTAATATTTGATGAATTGACTTCAGCTACTGCAGCAAATATTATTCGAGGCATAGGTATGGTGCTATTACCCTTTGATAGCCACTGGTCTTTTTCATAATAATATGATGAAGTTGACAAAAAATGACATTTGAACCAAAAGAAATGAGTCATACACGAGAGAGAGAGAGGGAGGAATTGTGTATAAATGAAGACCTTTTCTCACAAAATAAATGCGAAAAAGACACGAAACATTTTTATATGTGTCCGCAATACTCCCCCCCCCCTCCCGCCCCTCACTCCCCCCTCCCCCCACCTTTGTTGTCCAATCAACATTCAGTGGAAATGGTCGTGCAAATGTCGGACACTCGTAATATACGGAAAATACTGATGAAACCAACACAAAATTATCATTATTAATATTATAAATACGAACGAGCGGCGAGATTATTGCCAAATGGCAAACTCTTCTAGTCCAGAAGTGTATCATTTTACTGATAAATATGTTTTCTCAATAACAAAAAAAAACACTTCCTTAGTCTAGCAGTATTGATCTTGAGAGACTTGCAAGAGCAAATCCAGCCTACGCAAGACCAAGAGTCTTACAAAAGTCTTGCGGTCTCGCAAATAGTGAACTAGATTTAATTCAATATTCACAATGGTAATAATTAATTTTAGACTAAAACACACTGCTTTTCCTTATACATTATTCAATAGTTTTAAACTGGTTAGTTGATTGAAAAAAGGACCTTTTGTTTTAAAAAAATAATGGAATCCTACAGAGTAAACGCCGTTTGTGTTGAAGTCTTAATATACCAATTAATAAACAAATACTAAGAGACTGAATGAAGTCTCACGCAGACAAAAAGTATATTATAAGTACTTTATATAATAAATCTTCAAAAAGAGTTTCACGTCTATCAATACTTAAGTCATCCTTTTGTACAATATTACAAAGTATGAAGAAGCGTAGAAAAAAAAATGTGACAGGAACTTTTGTATGAAAGCAATAAAGGACCTCTGTCACGGGTAAACAGGAAAAGTCAAGGAGACAAATGACATACAAAACAATAACAATAATTTCTAGAGAGAAAGAAAGAATGGAAAAAAATATATTTATATAACACACAGTGGTATATAATAAAGTAAGAAATGTATAGTACCAACCGAGAATATGTATATAATGAATAATTTAGTTAACTGCCGGCCATAATACCCTTTACGACCTTCCGCTCATCTAATACAACATGTAATTAATAAGCTCTGAGTTACTTTTAAAATAAATAAATGGCCCACAAATTAAACCTCCACATCTCGGATACAATTATCCACATCGGGCAAGGGTGGAATTAATTATAAGGCAAAAACCAAACTCAACACACTACCCCAGACATTAGCCAACAGCGCCCAAGAAGATATCCCCCATAAACCAACTTTGCCATACATATATATATCTACTCTCACTTCACAACTAATGTCTAATGTAGGTTCGATTTATTTTACGAGTGTTTTCATCGGCAGCAGAACCGCAGACCTGAATAAAATTGGAAAACTCGAATAAGGTTGTCCGAGTTTATGATGTTCAGCGGCCGTGGATTGAAACAAAAAAAATATCTAATGATAGAACAATCCGAAAGCAGTTACAGTATAGAAATGAGACTATTATTGAAAAATTTTACATTTATAAGTATTTGTTATATTCTCTTCTTTCAGAGAATATTCTTTTTTGAATATTAATATACCTTTCATATTAATATACTTCAGACCAGCTTCATGTATTACAGTCCCATACCAAGAATGTGTAGACAGTATAACGATATGACAAGGGAATGTCCTAATCTTGACGTGTTTGCGGATTCGCTCTCTGCTTTTAAGGAAAAAGTTAACTCGCGCGTGTTGTTTTAAGAAGGTCTCAGTGTTGTTAATTTATATACGCTATTTGATTGTAATCTGTTTGAAATTGTCTTTTCTCTAATATTTTTTAACTTCTTATGCAGCTATTTTTTACTTCCACTTATGTAACTTCTTTAAATTTTTTTTTTTTAATTATGTAACTATTTTTTTTACTTAACTTTTGTAACCGCTTTTACTTCCACTTATGTAACTTCTATGACTTTTTTTTTAAATTATGTAACTATTTTTTTTTCTTCTTTTTTTACTTAACTTTTTGTAACCAAATTCTATCTAATTTATGTAACTCTTACTTGTGTAACTTACGTGTGTGATTGAATAAGAGCTCATGTAATTTTGTGTGCATCCATAATTGGACGTCCAGCACTCATAATAATAATCAATATTATTTTCTTTTTATGAAAATTGTCGCTTCTCGAACTCCTTTATTAATACAGCAGCCCGACTGTGGAACGATCTTCCGAATTCTGTGTTTCCACCTTCGTACAACCCGGGTCTTTTTAAAATCCGAATTAATAAACTCTTTTCTAGATTGCAAACCCCTCCCAACGCTACGTAGTGCGCTTCTTCGGAAGAGTATAATGGACCCAATTCGTAATAGCTGGTGTCCCCTACGTAGGCATGTTAAATAAAATAAAGCTAGATGTCTGTCGATGTACCCTTTTATAAAATAAATAAAGAAATGGTGGTTTGAATCGTAGCCAGTAAAATAATACTAATAAGAGTCATTTCAGTAGGTAAAAACACAATTTAGTTTGTCTTAAGAGATATCTTTATAGATCACGTTGGGGTCACCAATTTGGGGGTACATGTTTATCTATAAATTATATCAGTATTTTAATAATATGACATATTCATTCTAAAGATCTTATTTAATTTAAAACATCTACCTCCAATTGTGACATTGCCTATGTCAGTTCATTAAATATTTGATTACTTATATATTATTTAAAGTAATGAAGGGTTTCAAATAAAATAACTAATTACATGATCAACACTGGTATATTCGAATTCAATTAAGGTACAATAAAAATAATATGTTAAAATATTTGCGATGTCGTGGGTCGGAACTAATAATTATGATTTAACGCGACTCTATTCTGTTAAACGATCAACGCATGAATGATAACAATAACTATTTTTCGGTTGACGACGATGGGCTAAGGTTCGTCGATCTTCGTTAATTGTCGTGAATCCTCGAGAATCATCGATGATATACACATTGCAGCTCGCTGACAGGGCGCAGCTACAAGGTTATATAACTCATTGTGATAATTATATCCATGATGTAGGTAATCATGAGGGTTTTGATTTCACCATTTCACCGGACTTGTCCCCAGAATCTTTTTATACTCTAATGCAAGTGGGCAGGTCATTGTAAAATAATATTCCCCTATATGACAGTAATTTCCACACTATGGAGAGTGAACAACTGCAATAGTGGAGAGTAATGATTTCACAATTTTTAGGCGTAGTTTTATATCAATTTCTCAACGGGTATCATGTAGAGAGTGCACACTATGAGTTTCGTTGTGATGTATTTGTGTGTATGGCGTACGCCGAATCCATTTTGTGTCCTCTCTACAGCCCAAACTATAAGTCCGATTGACTTCATATTGATATCATATATGTAAAGTCCATAAACTGGAACTGATTAGTTTTCCATAGATTACCATTTATTTCTTCTCTATGATTTCACCTGTAAAATTTTTCAAAATGCTATCACGGTCTGGAAAATAAAAAATATATATATTTTTTAATAAATTTTTTGAACTTTTGATAAAATAAAAATACACTCTTCAAAAATGTATTCAAGGATTGTCAAAATTTGAAGAAAAAAAATTTATGGTCTGGTATATCAATGTGAAATAAATTTCATGGTTGTATGAAAAATGTCGATACCTCCTACGTAAACTCATGGACTCCCACTTCGGTCTAGAGAAGAAAGAACCCTTGCCATCCCACTTCACGTTACAGAATACTATTCATCTTCCTTCACTATTCATGCTGCCCGGCTGTGGAACAATTTAGCATTTGATATTAGAACTGCCACATCACTTCCAATTTTCAAATCTCGTCTTAAATGCTCACTCTTCCTCTCAATTCCATAACGAACACATATCCCAATTTCACTTTCCATCCTTTTTGATCGCTCCTCATCCTCTCCCTTCCCTTTCTGATTTTCCTCTCCTTTCTAAATTTGTGTAATTTCTCACTTTTGATTTGCTGTATTATACTGGTTGTGTTATTGTGTTATTATGTATATGCCGAAACTATGTTTTGTACTATTGATCTCAGATGGTTGACTGGAAGAAATTGCCTCTAGGCAATATGTCCGCCATTTGTACTATGTAATATTATGTATGTACAAAAAAGTCTATAAATAAATAAATAAATAAATAAACTACCGTAAGTGCAAAAAGTCAAATTTAGAGGAGAGCAGTTTAAAGTTTCAAATGTTCACAGGAAACACAAATCTTAACATATTGCGTTTATATTGATTATGAGTTATAAAAAAAAATTATTTAAAATTTACGATTTAAATAATTTCAACAGAGTCAATACTTCCAGAAAAATGCTTCACTAGCGTCACAGAGTTCTCTGCGTTTTTTCTGCGTAAACAATAGTATTTGTTTATACCGTACTACACGTCATTCTAAATTTTAGATACGATATATTAAGTTTGTAAGATACATATTTGTAGTACGTTTTGAATTTTATTTGTTTGTGTTTTTGATAGATTGATCCAAAAGGAACCCAAATATGTAAAAAACACAAAATCACAAAAATGTGGCTTACGGTAATTTACGTAGGAGGTATCGATGTATGTAACTGAAGTAAAATAGCTTCTGTATGAGAAAATTGAGTGGTCAACTTTATATTGATATTGTATGTGTTTCTATAGACAAGTGTATATTTTTACTCTTCACTTCTATATTCCTGAGGTAGGCAACACCACATTCTTCTATCTCGACACATATCCATCGCCTCATCTATACTCATCTTGCTAGTAACGCAATTTTTTTTATATAAATTTCAATACAGTAATCACGTAGAAAGTGCATACTATGAGTTTCGTGACAATTTTTTTGTGTGTATGGTGTATTGTGAAAACTTTTGTCCTTTGGGAATCTTATATTTGTTTACGAATCTTATTTAAATTTACTTCATAAAAATGCATTTAGAGATTGTTAACCTTTCAAGAAAAAAAAATGAACACTTACTATATAGAGGAGAGTTTAGTGATGGCTACAACCCACTCGTTTTTCTTTGGTATGTTGATTTAATTTTTTTATAGTTTTGTATGGTTCTTCTTCGTCTTTTTCTCCGCCCTAGTCTTTGTCTCATTTATTTAGTTTTATATAGTTCAATGGAAAAAAAAAATCAGGAAATTTTTTTTTTTTTCTGAATCTCTATGAATTGAATACCATCATGAATATTAAGGTCCTTGTATACCCTGGGTATACGGATGTACACAAAATGCACACTAAATTACCTTCTAATGTATAAAACACGAAGTAATATTGTGTATCACCTAATATGTGATAAACAACATTTTTTCGTGAAGAAAAGGTATAATTCAGATTTTTTTATATAAAAAGCAAGAATAATAATTAAAATATTGTAATAAAAACTCAATCTGTAGACTTTTATAATCTCTTTCGATTGTATTAAAAATCTACTTCATCGGCCTTGTAGTTTTTTTAATTACATACAATAAATAAATAAAAAAGGGTTTTACTAACTTTACAAGAAAAGTATTAAACGAAAATTCAAATTTCATAAAAAATCGTGCAATAGAATAAACATTTACATACAAACTGTTCTTTATTCCAAGGAAATTATTTTCAAAATATACTATAAAGTCTACAATAGCCTCTTAAATTTGATTTTAAAGAATGGCGCATTATTCAATTGTGTCCTCAGTATATATTATGAGTTAAGTGTGTTTATATTTATTTCCACATTTATGTCGTTTTTCAAAAAAGTATACTTATTTCAAATTGATAAACTTTTCTTACTCTATCCGTTCCCTGCACTATTTGTAAAATGATAATATTTTTACGAATTTTAACAAAACAACTGACTATCCATAAGTCAACTGATTATCCGTTAATTGAATTTTTTAAAAATTAACAGTTTAAGGATAATTCAAATAAGACGCATAACAATGGCCTTTGAGGTGAGCTTTCAAACAAAACAGCTAAATATATTGAAAGTAAAACAGCTAAGTTTATAGAAAGCAAAACAGCTAAATATATTGAAAGTAAAACATCTAAATATATTGAAAGTAAAAGAAGCTGTGAGGCACCAGCTTACAATATACAGTGCTACCACTCTTTTCAGCAATAAGCCTCGCCGCTAAACGTATTGCCTTTTAGGTGAGACGAGCCTATTATATAATGCACACCTGCTCACCTGTCGCTTATTACCCCACGTTGTGAGATAATCCATGATAGTTTAAATGAATGAAAATATAAGGTTATAAATTATTTGGGCTAAAATCATCACTCTGAATAAATGGAAACGTCAATATATAAATGTGGATGCGGTTGGCACTGAATATACAAATAAATCAGAACTGTTCGATTCATCTTCTTTATCAGGACTATATATATTGGTCATGCAAATACACTATCCCGGAATAACAAACAGGGATTAAGGGGCCGTCCCTAAAAGAGACAAGTTGCAACTTCGTAACAAATAATACACAACAAAAAAGAAATGAAACGGACCTTGAACTGAAAAGAAACCAAAAAATATACCATTTTATTAGACGATAGATCTACTGAACGAAACAATGGAATTGTAAGTTTGTTTCGCATTTAAACCAAAACAGAACTTATTGCAAGTAATTTGTGATAACTTTACTACCAGTATGAAACTTCATATCTTTGTGTTTAATTCTTAAATCATTTTAATTTACTTTCAACATAATTTTTAATTTATTTTTAATTTTAATTATTTTAATAAAAGTGGTTTAAAAAATTACTTCCGTTGTGAAGTGAACTGCCACCTGTCCATCTTTAGAGTGATATTAACTGTGAACATCTTTATAGTGATATTATTAACTGTGAACATCTTTAGAGTGATATTATTAACTGTGAATATCTTTAGAGTGATATTATTTTCTTATTCTAAAAAAACTTAACTTGTACTTGATTTTCATTTGTTGACAAGTTGATTCTGTAAATTGATAAGTAAATATTGCTCAAGCTCCGTTTTTGTTTTCTGCGTTATCGTTCCAGTTAGAGTTTGTCTTCGGACCGAATTTTCTCTGTGTCACAAGTGATCCTGAGTAATGACACCGAGGAAGAAAGTTGATTGAATATTGATTCCAGTTTCGTTCCTTGTCCCAGAGCTTTCGTCACAAATGATTGACGTCTGCTAATAGAAAATATGCAAAATTACCCCAAGGGTCGCCGTCTGACTGACAAACAATTCCTATCTCAAAGATAACCCTCAACAACGCAGTACTGTATGACCCCATTGTACTGAAACACTGGTGACATCCGAAACTATCAGAGGGATGTCTACAATGACACCAGAACATGTACGAGGTTTGAAGGCTTTCGATGTTTTTGATGTATCGGTTATTTATGTTAAAAACGAAGAAATACGAAAACATTTAAACAAAATAATGAAAATAATATTGCATTTTTTTTAAATCTAAATGGTAAGTTCAATGTCCATAAATAAACCGACCGCCGTGGCACAGTTGGTAACCCATTTGGCTTTCTGTGCGTGTGTCCTTGGTTGGATCCCCAGCAGAGGAGAAATTAATTTAAATACATTTCTCATGAAAATACTGCTACTTTTGGCTGGAAACACTGGTTAATTGGAAGACATTGCCGTATGGCAATATACTCGCCACTTGCGCAGGATGTAAGGAAGTGTTTATTATAATTGTATTATACAAAATCTGAAGGGAGATATTTTTTTTTTATAAATTTAAACCAGTTCAGCTGAACAGATCACATCAGCTCCATGATAGTCAGAAAAATCACCACGTTAGTAATACTTATAAATCCTAAAGAAAGGGTCTGTTATATTTAATTAATTGCGAATGTAACAGGAGAACATGAGATGAAGCATATCAAAAGAAAAGTAGTATTTCAATAACAATTAAAGTATCATTTTTTTTAATTTCAAGATGTACATAATCCAACTGTCGATTCGTTCATCGTGGTTTATTTTTCCATATATCTCAGAAACCATAAAAGCTAGAATGCTGAAAATTGGTATAAACATAGACAAATACAAAATCTCAAATTGGTTTTTTCAAAAAAATTCCAGGGCAGCATTTTTTCAAACATATTAATTAAAATATTTTTTTATGATAAATTTATGAGTTTAACTGCCTATATTTCCATTTTTTTTAAAAATATCGAAAAAAGCCGAAACACCCCAACTAGATAATTTAATTTTCCATAAAAAATATTAACATTGTATCAGCACATCTCAATTATTTTTAAACAATTTTTATAAAAATTGAATTTAGTGACGACATTGCTTCATACAATTTGTATGGTAGTAGCCTAGACACAATAGGTATCTATAGTTTGATACTAATCTCCAAACAAACATACATACCATCATGCTGTTTTCATATTCTGGGTAGGATCAAAGGACTGACCTCCATACTATCCTATCTTGACATACATACCTAGGTATATGTGTTGTATAGAAAACCAAATATCTTAAAATATTAAATAATTTGTATTTATGGGTTTATAGTATGGTACTTATTCTTCAACTATACATACTATCGCTATCGACAGTTGGATCTCATGTATTACATGCAACTTGTTTATATAAGATTATGAAAAGGTGCAGTGATAATAACAGGAGAATAACAAAGGTTTCTGAGATATATGGAAAAATAAACCAAAATTTCAATAGTTGATAACCCCTAACTGAAACAAAAATTCACAATTCTGAGTATAAAAGTTTTGTAGGCCTATAACAGTTTATATATTCTGAAACTTTGGGCTCTGTAAATTGAGCGGATCAAAAGTTATAAGGGACGGACGGACACACACACAGACACACAAAACTCACATTCAATGTTCTACTCCCAATTCTGAGTAAATCCATGTATGGGAACATATTATATGCTGCGAGGCCTCTAGTTGGTGTTATTAGCATGCAAAAATTCCACTACGCCATACAAAATGTTCCTTAGTACACGCATCTTGGCATAATAATTTCGATTCATTCAGAGAATTGAATTCTCATGAACGAATCGACAGTTGGATTATTATTATTATAATAGTACAATATACTCATATACATTAAAAATATTTAATATTTTCAAATGTTTGAATGTTAACTTTGTGGTTCATATTTAACAAATTAAATTTAAAGATATAACTTTGTATTAACCACGTTTTTTGGTTGAAACGATGCGACCGGTTTCGGAACTAACCGTTCCCTCATCAGGCTAACTTTCCGAAAGAAAAGAAACTTTCAGAAAGTTAGCCTGATGAGGGAACGGTTAGTTTCGAAACCGGTCGCATCGTTTCAACCAAAAAACGTGGTTAATACAAAGTTATATCTTTAAATTTAATTTTGAAAAATATTTAATATAGTATGAAATTATGCAGTGTTGACAACAGGAGAACAACAAAACAAGAAGGTTGTGAATAGTTAGTTGATGCATATTGAATTAATTTGTATGGAATAGATCGGCATAGGTATCGGTAATGGTATCTGGGGCAAAGCGTAACTTGAATAATGTCAATATGACTAGGCGTATACGGCTGCCGATTATGAAAGTTTGGCAGCTTTCTCAGTTCCCTCCCTACATCCAACCCCAAACTAGGATAATAAAGTTCCCGTGAGCAAACAAATGAGGAAATACCGCATATAAGTTGCAAGGGGATCCCTCCCAGGAATTAATATCTAACGACAAGGGATCAATTATAAGCTGAAAGATTAAGAAAGTGTTGAAGTAGATGTCGTACAGCAGTTTGTGCGCTACACCGGCAATTCAGTGGATTGCCAATGAATAAAAAACTGCGCAATGAATAATATTTAATAATATATGTACCTACACCCTACACAAACTGGTTCGAGGATTGTCTTTGCAATGCATCTTAATATAGGACAAATAAACTTTAAAACATTTATCTTTCATATTTAATTTCACGAGAGAAAACTTGTTTTAATATTTCATTTGATTTGTGACTCAAGTCAAATAATATTGTTATATACTGAGTATGTACGATGGTTCAGACCAAAGAACAAATTTCAATGTTATAATGCAACATTACAAATTAACAACAACAGGTGTGCAACGGGTATTATGATAAAAATAATAATACTAGAATAATGACATGTCAAAATTTACTTTAACGGTTTATACTTTTATGTTAAGATATATGTAAATATTGTATTTTTTTGTGTTGTGATGTTTTGGTGTCCGCTCTAGTATTTGTTTGTAAATGGCACAATAATTATATAAAACCGAAATGTCAAATATTTGGATTGGTCAAATTATAAATTGCTAGCCCTAGAACAGGGATACTTAGTTGGGCAGCAGTAGTCTTCATAATAGTCGTTTTTTATAAAGGTGTGAAAAATAAATAAATAAATATATAAAAAATAAGAAATCCTAGTCATATGACAAGTCATATAGAGTATCACAATTTTTGTGACAAGTCATATCAAAATAACAAACGTCAATTTCTTAAAGAATAGTAGGTTGGAGTGGTTTAGCTAAGACAAACCTATTTCCCATCTATCTACATACATATATAATAGATATCGTTGTGAACAACAAATCTACGCATCTAGAGAACGAAAAAAAAATGTAGAATACATGATATGAGGTCTATATAGAATGCGATCTGTGGCTGAACGACATCAACACGTATCCACTAGTATTGTATAAAACAGTTTGAATATGGGAATAATTGAAAAAAAGTTTTTATTAAATATTCGCTTTATACAGCTATCTATATGAATTATGTGTTTATTTGTGTCAAATTTATGTTGATCCACGTATCTAAACCATATTCTTTCACCTTAATGAAAAGAACATATTCTCTCATTTATTTTTCTTTCCCTAAACTCTTCGTGCGTGGGTCTTCCCTTCTAAGTATTATGTTTTCTCAGAAAATTACTTCACAGATAATAAAAATTCATTTAGGTATGTATTTTATTTATTTAAACACTTTATTGTACAATACTTATTTGCAAGCACAAGTGGCGGACTTATTTCCTAGTGGCAATTTCTTCCAGACAACCATCTGTAAAGAAAAGAAAACTTATATAAAACTATTAACATATTACATTTAAACACAACAAAGTAAGAAGAATAAAAATATGTACATCAAAGACAATTAAACAAATCTTAGATGAAACCTGTTACAACACTATGGGAGAGAAGGGAAAAAGGAGAGGAGATATGACTAACAAGAGGAATAGGGAAATAAATGGGAAGTATGTTGGTTAAGAAATAGAAAGTAGGAGCGCGCGCTTTAATCTAATTTTGAAGGTTGCTAACGTTGGTGCAGTTCTAATGTCAAGGGCCAAGTTGTTCCATAACCGGGCAGCATGGACAGTAAAGGATGATGAATAGAAAGCCGTGGCATGTGATGGGATGGCGAGGGTTCTCTCTTCTCTAGATCGAAGCAGGTGTCCATGAGCGGCCAGAGGTTGAAATCTTTCGGTCAGATATGATGGAGCATTAGGGTTGTTCAAAATATTAAACAGAAGACAAATAGTATGTTGATCCCGGCGCAGACGGATAGGAAGCCACTATGAAATCATAGATGAAACGTGACAGTACATTGAAGCAGTTTTAACAGTAGCAATCGGAAAACGAATAATATAACTAGTTGCATGTATCACATGAGATCTATCTGTTGATGGCGATATATACCAAACTATAAACCAAATCGTGTTATCGGCCCCTTTACAGAACGCAAAGTAAGCAACCAAAAAAAAATACGTAATACGAAAAAATGCAAGAGAATTTAATGAAGCCCTCTAGATTAGCAATCACAAGAACGTATATTGATCGCCATTTGTTTTTTTTTTCGTCAAGAATATACTTGTGTGTGTGTGTGTTGTTTGGCTTCGTGTCAGTTAGACCACTAGTTCCGGGCGAGGACCCCTCCACGGAAATTATTTAAATAATCGTAAAATATAACAGCAAATTATATTTCATTTAAATACCTGTTTTCAAATTATAAAACCTGGCATCCAGCGTTAAACGCCCCAGCGTTATAAATAACGACTTAATTAACTGAAATGGATTGCCCCATGGCACGATTCCATACAATTATTATTATTCATATACCTTAAATGTTTCAACCGGGTGATGGCACGGCGGCGGTGTGAGATCGTTATAATTCCAAAAACCAACCCTCAGCTCCTCCACACCTCCTTATCCCGCCACGAAAGAATCTCTTCACCCTCACTGCAAACAATAAAAGTAAATAACTAGATATCCAGGTGATAATAAATTAAAGGGTCAAGAAATTGGGCGCCACTTTAGCATGCGATAGGTCAGTGCGTGATTAGTTAGACTAAGTTACCCCTCAGCCATGAAAGCTCTGTTTCAAATCTAGATATGTTTAAAGACAACATCAACCTAATCCCTGTCTCACGAGTCCAACAAATTTTACGTGTATTTCCAAAAACACATCCACTGCAAAGAGTCTTCAAAGAATTTCAAACACCCAACAAGCGATATTTGACCATCCAATGTTTGCAATTGAAACGTATGATTGTGTAACATATATGAGTGTTGTATTATTTTTAAGGTTCACTCGGGTTTCGAATCCTGTATAATATGCAGATTTGATCAGGTCGGAAACTAATTGATTCTTCATATATTGACAGTAACTTATTATGTCAGCATATTTAAAAAGGCATGAATTAAATTTATTCAATTATTGAATTAATCAAACCACATTCAGTTACTTTGAATGAAAGGTACCAAGTAAAAAAAAATAGTAGAGTAAAGAGATTTAAAAGTTAACTCACAATAGTATTTTTGTTGCAACTTTTCCGATTGCAATATATGTTGCAATATAAATTAACTAAATTTAATTTAAATAATTTTTAAAGAGAATTGTCGAGCAATGCTTCGGGCCTCGCAATTATAGTGTGAAGTATGTAAGAATTTATGTGATTTTTATGTCTGTATACATACATACATACATACCATCACGCCATGTCCCTCACGGGGTAGGCAGAGAGAACCGAACGCCACATTTCTCTATCTTGACACGCATTCATCGCCTCCTTAACATTCATACATCGTCTTATACATGTTCGTCTGTTGTTCACACTTCTTACATTTCCATCTTTCAAAATATCGTTTACATGGTCGTGCCATCCTTTTCTTGGGCGCCCGCGACCTCTTATTCCGTTCCTGTCAGATTTGTATATTTTCTTCGTCAGGCGTTCTTCGTTCATTCTCCCCAAGTGGCCAAACCATCTCAATGTGTTAACTTTCATTCTGTTAATTACATCTTTCTTTATCTTACATTCTTTCCTTGTATCTTCATTCCGAACTCTATCATACATCGTTCTGTTACAAATTCTTCTAAACGATCTCATTTCAACTGCGTTTATTCTGCTTTCGTGCGACTTCTGCCATGTCCAGGTCACACTTGCATACGTCAATGTTGGCACTACGATTACGTTATGAATGGCAACTTTAGCGTCTCTTGATATGTTGCGATCATTCATAACTGGTCTAAGTGCTCCATTCACTCTGTTTCCTGCCATAACTCTTCTTTCAATATCCTTATCAGGCCGTCCATTCCGTTGGAACATACTACCCAGATAGACATACTCGTCGACTTGTTCAAGCCATTCATTCTCTACTTTTATTTGACACACTGTTCTGCTTTCACTCTTTTCAAAGACCATTACCTTTGATTTGCTGGCATTCATTTTAAGTCCGTTTTCTATGCATCCTTCATATACCATACTTACAAGATACTGTAACTCTTCCATACTTTCTGCTAACAATATAACAACATTTATGTCTGTGGGTGTGTATAAATAAATGTGTGTATATATGTATGTGCGTGTATGTATATTTGTGTATGTATATTTGTGTATGTGTGTATATTTATATATGTGTGTGTTTTGGAGCATTTTTTGTATTTATATTATAATACATAAGCAATAGGATCATGCTGAAAATCAGCTGCTGGGGGACATGTCTTCCTGCAACATAGCTGAGCATGGTCCTTTTAAGTCAGAAAGGTTATTTTTCTTTTCATTTGTTGATATATGTCTATGTTTTTGTATGTAAACTTCTGTTCGTCTCAATAAATGTTCATGTATTTATTTAAATAATAAAATAAATTAACAAGAAAGAGATTATCACTGAATTGCTGCGCTTGTGCTTTCAGTTAAAAAAAAACCCCAGCGCCAAATTCCTGAAAGATCGATGCTCGCCGATTGGACGCTAGGAGGTGTATGCATCCATTTGACATAGCAGTCGCTAGGCGTTGTGCCGTCACAATTGCATCTGACCTCACATTGCAAAGATTGACACAGTACTTCTCGGGAAAATAACAGGTAAAAATATATTCTTATGCCGCGTCCAATGAAAAGTTGCTGGATTTAGAAGACTTGTGGTTTTAATTGACTCACAAATTCAAGCTGAAGTCGGTGAAAAACTGTTATATCACCGGGAATCTGGGATTATTATTCAAACCACTAAGATCGACGATTTTCTCAAACATACATAGATGACGAAGTATTTGACAAAACGATTTAAAAATTTGTTAATTTTCTCACTGTCAATGACATAATATATTACTTTCAAAGTGGCGAATAGGTTACATACCGTCTCAAGCGACAAAATAAAAATGTCGAAAGAGCTCAATGAAGAAAACACGTCCTTAAGACTTCAAAAAATGTTCATTGAAACTCTCGATATAATATATCTTCAATTGCTCAAATACCGAAGACATGCGAAATCGAAATCCCGTTTCGCTAGCCTCTCTATGTACTTATTTCTACATACCGACACTAGGGATGCACAAAATAACTACACTTTGTTTATTTTGGTCGGATCTTATTTTATCTTTATCTTATTTATTTATTTTTATTTTATTGGTTGATAGAGAGTTATACAGTCTACACGACATATAAAATAGACAATGTGCATTGTTTTATTAGTGGTCCAGTAAAATCTCCATGCATTATTCAATAGGATAATAAATATTGATTACAAAAAATCACAAGTAATGTTTAATTAATTTACTAGTAAATAAAAAAACACTAAAATAAATATTTATTTCAATAATAATTAAAGAGGATTTTATACAGCGCCATTCAATGATTCAAAACCATTCCAAGGGCACTAGAGGACTAAGACGGTAACATGGTCTAAGAGCCGGTGACCGCTAGACTAACGTCATATTATGAAGGCAGATTTTACCACAACAGGTAACAACTATTCGTTACTATGAGCCCGAAGTAGTGGGGACTTTCGTCTAATACAGCTAGCAAATATAAAGACAATCGCTATTTTAGCACGTCAGTATGAAGTGCTATAGTATAAAGCGAGATTATTATACATATATTATTTTCTACGGATGACTATTAGAAATCACGTCATCCATTTACAGGCACTTTGGTTGGTGTGAACCACCAACTGACACCTTTGAATGCCCGCACTGAACTCAAACGACTTTATAGGGGTCGACTCCATTTTTTATTATAAAACTGCAAGGTTAAAAATGAAAGTGTCATTATGTATACTTTTTTTAAAACTACAGAAAACATTAAAAAACATTTCAAAATTGCATTAAAATCCACGCGATCTCCAATCATGTGACCTGTCGACCGTACACAGCCAGTTGTTATTCGACATTATAATCAATTCGAGACCCACAGCCAATTGAGATGTCGCCCATCACTAGTATTAGGAAAAACGAAATAATGGAAAAAAGTTCGAGAAAGTGGCAGAGATTTTCCGATGACACCGCACTGGAATGCATCATAAAACCCGAACAGCAATATCGAGAAATCCACCGTGTGGAACCGCCGATCGAAAACCTTCAAAAGCCCACCTGAATGAATCCAGACATACGCAAACGGAAAACACACCAGGATGGTTTCAGCAGAAAACTACGAGTATCTTAATAAACGAAGGAGAGCGTCTTGCGTCTTCTTCTCAACTGCAATCTTTCGAGGAGGCAGAAAAGGACGGGAGACAGGCACGGTTGAATGTCTGAGAGAGACGGGCGGCATTATTGGAAAGGCATGAAGTGGGATAAATCACAAAGTCAATAATGGAAAAAGGCATCTGAGTCATAAGTTCCGAGTGATGTCGCTCAAGTGGTGACTTCACATGATTTCACGCTAATCTTTGTACTAATTATAGAAATGCTAGTGACATCAATACATTGTACATGTTCCAATGCAGTATGGCTACTCTACAACTGCACTTTGTTTATTTTGGTCGGATCTTGTTTTATTTTATTTAGTAAACATAGTCTAAAAACAAGTAATACATGAATAATATAACATTCCATTAGAGAACCAATTAATTTTACAGAAATAATATATTTTGTGTAAATTGTAATATCAGATTTATGGGGAAAGGAATGGAAAGGATATTAAGAATTGCAAGGAAAGAGAAAAAGGAGAGCTTGCAAAAACACTACTCACCAGAAGCCACAGAGGTATTCAGGGACTTTACTACTGATGATAAAATGTTAATGAATTCTAATAATCTTATTCTTATCTTAAAAATCTTAGTCTACATTCAATCTATAGAATAATAATAGTACCTATAGAATACTCTTTAGCCTGCAGTAAACGCGACTGCTTTATATTGACTTATTTGGTCGACATTTTACTACGAGCATTCAGTATAAATCATTTGGCCGTCTGCGTGATACGTTCTCCAAATAGGGAATTTTTTAACTGCTTGTAAAATTATTTACGCAGTCATAACGAGTAGTACGTACTATACGAACAATCTCTACCAGCAGAGTCATACATATATTGACACGAGCCGGCCAAAAAAACGGCTTCCCTTTTTCAGCGAGGTATTATAATATGGGAATGAGTATTCTATAGTTTTATTATTATTCTATGATTCAAAAATAAAAAATCATTAAGATCAATTTTTAGTATGGTATTTGTCAAAAATAATAAATTAATTTTAATCCAAAAGATTTCAAAAGTCTGAAATTGAATCTTAATCAGCTTCGTGAGTAGCTCCACTAAGTGCTTCTATTTTGTATCTATTCAATGTTTCTTTGTTACTTTTAATTTTTCTTCGTGATTGAGGTGACGTAACATCATAACTTGGTCTTTTTGATAGTCTAGCTCCATTAGAATCGATCAAGTGTTCAGCTGGTCGAAGATACAGATCGTTGAATAACAGAAAAATGACATTATTTCATAATATCCTGACCATCAAAAACTAATTTGAGTCCAGTTAACCTAAACAGAATCGAATTGATCATAATATCATTTTTAACCATCAACAAAATCAAACGACTAAAGGATTATCACTTCCAAATTTTTAAAAAATCCATATCCTAATTAATAATATCCAAGAAAATATTCTATAAGTTATTTGTGGCAGACGATAAAAAGTTGTAAAAATGGGACCGGCCTCTGCGTAAACAACTATGAAACGTTCGTACAAAACAATATTCAACGTGTAGGGTGAAAAATATACGTCAAAAATTGTCAGAACATTCAATCATCTATTTGCTTTCTTAGCTTTAATTTTATAGAAGCCGTTTGTGAACCGCGAAATCCCTGTCATTAATCCCCATAAGCAGAATGTGGTATTGGAGAAAGCTCAGTGCGAAGTATTTTTCCTCCTAGGTCTCATAATTGAGGATAGCGTCTACACTCAATCACTCATAGTGCATCTCCATGTAGGATTGTCATCTTGAACCAGAAAGGCTTCGGTCATTAAGAACCCTTACTAGAAAAAAAAGGTCACTTACTTTCTACTCTCTGAGCTTCTCGAGTTTATCGGGTTTCTTTCTGGAAATTCGTCCATAATACTACACACAGATTGTTGGCAGGCGATCGTTTATCAGACGTTCATTTAATATGGACACATAATGTTCAACAAATGTGGCAACACTTCCAACCCTTTCCTCTTCCAAAAATATTTCTACCTACACCAGTATTCAGCAGTCATAATAATCGTCTACAACTCGTCGCATTGTACGTTAGACTGACGGTTGAAGAAATTCTAGACAAGACGAAAATACATATTTCGTGTTTGGAAATGGAAATTTGGAAATTTGAAATTACCATTAAAAATCAACATTTGTGTTGTGATATAGAAGTTAAATGGGTGCCTTCCGTGAACGTTCGACCGAACTTCGACCTTCGAAACGAAGGAAGAAGCTCGCCACCAGGTTGGTGCAATATTCCCTTCTCTCTGTATCCAACACATAAGTTCTCCTAACATTCTATGGTATTCGCAACTCTCTCAACCAACACCACATATCTCAAAATTGCCAAAATACTTTGAGATTGTTGTAGGTAAATCGATGACAGGCGATCTTTTATACGAGTATTATGTAGTTCATTTAATTTAGAGGAAAGACTGGATAAGCAGTCAGACCAAATTGTGGTTAAGACAATAGTAATTTAAAAGTGGAGAGGGGCAGAACACATTACAATTATGAATGACAATAGGTGGACGAAAACACTGCTGGATTGGAGATGGAGAGGCGACAAGGAACGACAAGGGAGGCCACCTACCAGATGAATGGACGACATTAAAAGATTTGAGAGACCCCAGTGGATGGGAATCGCTCAGGAATAAGAGGAATGGGAAAAGAGAGAGGAGGCCTATATCCGACAGTGGGCAAACACAGGCTGATAACGTAATTAGTTCATTAAATATGGACACATCGGTTCTTCGAGCAGTTCATGATGTAGGTGCTCCGTCTAAGATGTAGGTTTTAGTGAACTATAATTGTATTGATACAACGATAAGGCAGATAGCGGATATACCAGTACGTAAGCAGTCCTTGCCCCATTCGCTCTTCCAGTCTTCGATGAAAGATGTGTAGTCGATATGTAGGGACACAGCAAAGACACAGCAATTTACATAAGAATTTTTCAATGGAGATCACTCCTATTGACGATAGCCGCAACGTATGTAGTTCGAATTGACACTCTATGTCTGATACAGAGTATGAAGTAACGATTGCCTATTCTATAAATCTGTACACACTGAACCAGTAGTGTGCTTTGCGTGTTTTGAAAGTCCATGGCGTGGATACTCCACTAGACGGCAGACAAATCTTTTTAAAATATATTGAGGCGATAAAATCCTCTCGTACTCATCCCTTCTCCCAAACCTCCCCTTATTTAACTCCTACCCTCCCCCATACTGTGACATTCCGAGTAAACAAAACGACAATTTATATGCAACGGGAAGGCACACTCGCTTCCGCCCAAATCCCACCATGAAAATGTCTATAGGAAGGATCAACTTGTGTGACGACGCTTCTAGAAGGGAAACTCTTGAATATTTTAGTTCCACTCCTCGCGAACTTCCGAAGGCAATATCGGAATGCTCCCGGCTCATGACTATTAGATATGGATAAACACGCCGATATGTCATTATATTGTGATCATATACCTACTTAATACCCATGGAAACCTTAAGACCTGAATACCTACTTATTATACATTCAAGTAATTCAAGCTATGGTTCGATTTTCCATAGGTGTGAAACCCCAAGTGTTTTCAGTGTGTGGTCTTTTTCTAAGCATAATGTATAGACTTTAATAGGCAGGCTGATTACATCAATAAATAATGCAGAATTTCGGAGTACAGACTTTAATAAACAAGCTACCATCACGCCGTGTCCCTCATGGGGTAGGCAGAGATAACCGAACGCCACTTATTTCTATCTTGACACACATTCAACTCCTCGTCGACATTCATACATCGTCTTATACATGTTCGTCTGTTGTTCACGCTTCTGACATTTCCGTTTTTCAAAACACCGTTCACATGGACGTACCATCCCTCCCTTAGACGGCCCCGACCTCTCATTCCATTCCTGTCCGCAATGTATATTTTCTACCTCGGGCGTTCCTCATTCACTCTCCCCATGTGCCCAAACCATCTCAATGTGTTCACTTTCATTCTATAAATGACATCAGAGTACAGACTTCAATAAATAGAATGATCACAGCAATGAGGATTATTTGAAAAGAAAGATTATTTGAAATAAATAGAATGATCACAGCAATGAGGATTAAGTTTGTTCTTCACGTATTAAATCAGTATGGAAAATGGTGCAAATTGTCTTTTAGTGCATTCAATATTTCACGGCTAGATTAAGTTGATTAGGTTGCAAGTTTAATTGTATATTGTCAAATAAATTCACTATTAATTTCCCATTCAAACGAATATTTCGCTATTTCGCTCACATTACCAGCTCATATTTTCAAGTACCTATAATCTGCTAGAATTGGAAAGACAATACGATCGACAAAATTTCAAATATATATAATACATTAAATTAGGAAATTAATTTACATTTTCTATATATTACGGAACACAGTATCTATGAAACATTTACTGTGCATTAGCTCACACAGTATTACGTCACCAGTCATAAAGCCTGTTCCGAGGCCAAAACCTACTTAAATTATTAAACAATGCAACTTGGATGCATTGTGTCACCAGTCATAAAGCCTGTTACGAGGCCAAAACCTACTTAAAGGGTGCGTGTATCTAATCCAATTTAGTCCGTGCGCATTAACAATGTATATAATAATATCTGTGGATCAAATATTTGAAGATAATAAATCAAATAAATTTTAATCTTTAAATATAATATCAATCGTTGTATCAAAAATTTAGATTTAGACTCACATCTCCTGTGAACATACAAATGCAAACGCCTATAAAAGTTAAGCTTTTTAAGTCCTGAATGTTTAGCCGAAGTCCGACAAGTGCCCTGAAAAGTGCAAAAAAAAGTATCGATCGCCTTTTGTCCTTGCGAAGTTTATGACATTTCGACAGGGGGCATTTTACGATATCGTAAACCCACTCGATATGGTGAAAACTATTCGGATCAAAGATGTCGAAAGCAAAGATACATCAATTAAGAAGCATAAAATTTTTTGAACGATGATAATTTCAAAGATAGTTCGTACGATGATACTCTAACATGATGAAGTAACGAATAAGACCAATTTTTTGTAATGCCATCTATTGAGAGATAACGGTTTATTTATAAATAACGAAAACAACAGTCCTTATAAGTGAGGTGATGCTTTTCTCGCACAGATATCACCCCTGAACTGCGTCAGAAATATTATTTCATTTTTGGTATGTTTACCTACTTGAACCAATGTGTATGTAAATCGAATATTTTATTAATCGTATATACGCATATATTTGATTTTTTAGTGTCGTTAGTAAAATGATATTTTTTTTGACAAACTTTTCAACATCTCAATTGAGATGTTCACCAATAGGCGTGATGACAGTAAGAAAAAATCATTGAAATTATGATTTTATTAGATAAAATATGTTATAAAGATTTGAAAAAATATATTTATTTTCATTTTAAAAGAGCGAATAATATTAATATTATTAAAATAAAAATACAAAATATGTTTGTCCGCCATTTTATGTGAAACACCAATCAGAGCGCATGACGTCACCATATTGTCACTGTCAATTGTGTTTGTTACTGTCAACTGTTGTGTTGTTCGAAATGGCTATTTTTTTCATAACAAGCTATATGGAATATGCTGCTTATTTTTAACATGCTATTTTTATTTATTGATTTATTTGGTTTATTTGGGACAATAAACCAAATAATATCGCTATCCGCTCTATTGAATCGTTGACGCATCTGTTATAACACGCACCGAGTATTGTAACGTGGTGGAGAATATTTAACGTTTCAGAAATAAATAACTTGGTGGCTTTCATTGCTTGATTATAAAATAAAATGATGTAATTATATTGTTTGTGGGAGTTGTACAGTGTTACATGAGGTTGAAATGGAAATACACAATGTATTATGATGAATCTAATATACATATGGGATAACTGTTATGATTCATATACATATTATGATTAATATATTAAAATATGTAATAGGTGTGATGACTGTAAGAAAAAAATCATTGAAATTATGATTTTAAAAAATAAAATAGGTTATAAAGATTTAAAAAATGTTTTTTTTTTTAATTTATAGGAGTGAATAATAATAATATTATAAATATAAAAATACAAAATGTGTTAGTCCGCCATTTTATGAGAAAAAACAATCAGAGCGCACGACGTCATAGTATGGTCGCGTCAATTCTTCTGATAGTCTTCAATACAATATACGCATTAATTGTCGGTCTGGACTATGTTTATTTTGGTGTTATCGATATATTAATATTTTAATTAGATACTTAAAACTAAAACAAATTAAATATAAATGGAACAAGTATTCATCAAAGCAAATAGTTTCAATTTACCTAGATACTCGCCTACCTATCGGGGGACACTATGGGCCGGTATTACAGTGTCAGTTTAAGAGCTAAACTCAAGTTTTACAAAAATATAGCGTATTACAGTGTCCGTTTAGACCTAATCTTCCCTCAAATACGTCACTAAAACGACAAATATTTAACTCAACGTTTCTGGCAGATTAAGTACTTAACTGTGAGTCAACTGTCATTTGCTAGGCAACTCGTGTAGTTTCAGTTTCTATCACTAGAGGCGTTAGGCAACGTGTGTAGTTTCAGTGTTGTATTACTAAAGGCGTTAGTTGTATCGACGGTGGCGCCACACAACAAAACAAACTGACAGCCGTATTGAACATGGGCATTTAAAAGCATTATTTTGGTGAAAAAAATTAAATTTACCATGTTGGATAATAAAACAATGGTATTTAAAGTCGTAGCGTCCCGTTTTGTATTTCGTATTATTTGAGGTTATTTAAATTTGACAGATAATAACCACAGAAAAAGTGAAATATGTCTATAATTGAAGATTTAGTAACTGACATGTCATATTGCACTGTAATACGGAAATGGATTAAATCTCCCCTTAACATTAATCTTGAGTTTGGCAAACTCAATGAGTTGAGGGCCGACTGTAATATCGGGCCTATGTTAATTGTATTTTGTATGTAACTTAGTTTTTATTGAATAAATAAATAAATAATGAACGCTCGCAACGTATGGTAAACTAATTTAGTTTTAGTATTCTACAATTTTGTCACGCGATGGTGAGCTGACGAACGTTCGACATGTTATGATGCTGGTCACTGCCAAACTAAACTAGCAAGCTATATTTTTTTCATGCAATGAAGCGATTTGCGAAACGACGGCGATTACGCGAAGCATGCGTTTTAAAACATCGTTACAATTTTAGCAGCATACGAATTATTACATAGCGCTCGTTATTTGTATTGTGTTCATAACAAGCTATATTTATCTGCTATCGTTATTTTTAGCAATAGCAGCCATAGTAGTTATTTTTCTGCCTGTCTTAACTACTCTTAACTAGAATGGAACTTTTGATGGTCGGATATTTCTTTGCGTCGAACAAAGACTTTTGTTCATCAGAATTTCGAAACGTAAAAACTTAATAATAAGTACATATAAGTACTTTATTTATCTGTAATTTAAATACAACTTACATCTCGAAAATCGATAAAATATGCTCCTTCTTCTCTCTACATTATGTGTTCATAAGCTAAAAACATACGCGGGAAACTTATGATGGCCTATTTTGACGTTTGGACATTAATGAAGTTCTTTATATGCTTATTGCCTAAATAATGGTAAATATTATATTATTGAGAGCTAAAAGTGGGGGAACAAATACTGTACTTCATTGTAAACGCGTACTTAATAAAATTCACTTGTGTCTCGCCGTGCGAAATTTAATCACTTATTTCTCTTTTTTTTCGCGTGGGACGAAAACAAATACCTCAGTAGGTGTTTTTTTTCGTCGTGTTTGTACATTTAGGGACCGCACAACACTTATGCACTTTTGAATTGATTATAAATACACAAATCGTCTTAGAACACATATATTACATATAGTAGTGATATGCAGTTTACGATACCATGACGTCACCGTCAGGGTCGGCAGCCGCCATGATACTACAAGCTTTTTTTGGCGTAAATGTCAAATTTGATTTTAAAATGGCGATTTTTGCTACTAAACCTTTATTTTATGTAGAAATGTATATATATTTGAAAACAGTGAATGCGTAAAAACATCGTGAGATAGTTTTTCAAAATTAGTCATCATGCCTATTGTGTCTTCTTATTAAGTTCCCTTTTTTTAATAAAAAATGAATATGTCCCTGTTGAACAAGTACATATACATCTTACTACGTTCCCTAAAATAAGCAAATAAATGCTTGTGCTTAGATGAACGAAATCGGTCGAGGCAGGATTCGAACTCGCGACCACTGGATTACTAGCCCAGCGCGCTAACCGCTCTGCCACCGATGCATCTTAATCCTTATCAATGCAATTTTGAAAGATCTATATATTTGAATAACGAGTAACAGATCACCTGAAAATAGGACATTATTACTATTGCCATCTATGAAGTAACGAAGAAACCTTTTTTTAATGCCATCTATTGAGAAATAAGTTTATTTGTAAACAATGAAAGCAACAGTCCTTGTAAAGGATGAGATGTTACAAATTTTGTCAAAAATATATTATTTGACTCCCGAAACGGAAAAAAATCCAATATTTGCATATTCGAAATATTCGAAAAAAATATGGTTTATATGGATAATTGCATATCTCAGACACAATAGTAACTATTAAATTTAGCACCAAAGTACTATGATCACTTCAAAAAACAAACCCTAACGCAATCCTGAACAATGTGGTATCTTGTCTCCGTACATTATAGTCTAAAGTTCAGTCAGCGAAGATAAACAAACAGCACTGTACACTAACTTGGTGCTTCATTTATTTATGACACGCTTACTCTATTTGTCTTCATTATCAGTGTCGCCCTAAATCACGGTAGGTATCTGATCGAGTTTCTGTGTCGTAAACCACATCAGAGGGTGTTATTCCACAATCGTGAGAGAGAAAAAAGTCAATTTTGGACAATGACAATGGCACATCTGCATACTTTATCCACGTAAAACATTGGACAGCGCAAAGCCTCGATTTTGGCCCATCCAGAGGACTGATTCACGTAATATTGACCGTGGACAATTGACCGTTGAAGATATAAAGTGTCGATAAGTTCAAAATAATTTATTTCTCTTAACAGGGGAGTAAGTCTGGTCATGCGGTGAAATCAAAACCCTGATGATTACCCATATCATGGATATAATTAGTTATCTTATGGAGTTGTATACTATCTTTGTACATTATAGAACTCCGTATGATAATTACATCCATGAAGGTAATCGTGAGGGTTTTGATTTCATCGTTTGACCATACTTACCCCCCAGATCAACAAAGTTTCAAGCCAAGATCCGTGAGATTTCGTATAGCCTGATCTAAATTTTTCATAGTTTTTCAAAAAATACCAACGTAGAGGCTTCGCAGCATATATGTTTTGTATGTTAACTCATAATTCGGGGTAAAACATTTAGTGTAAGGCGGGTGTGATTTTTTTATCCGCATTATAACAGAACCCAAAATAAAAAAAAAAAAGTTACTAAGCCGTTTGGCTTCTGTGCAGGCGTCTTGGTTTCGATCCCCAGCAGAGGAGAAATTAATTTAAATTCATTCACTTAAGAAATTAATTTAAATTCATTTATCACGCTAATATTGCTTCTCTGTACTGGTTAGTTGGAAGAAATTGCCCTATGGTAATAAACTCGCCACTTGCGCAGAATGCAAGGAATTGTTTATTCATTTAAATTATTTATTAAAATTTTAGACCTACATAATTATAATACTCGTAACCTTAAATTTTTGCTCCAGTCAAGGATTTTGATTTTTTATTTCAGGTTTACGATGGTCGTAAGCCCTGTATGATTTCCCGGTTCTCCTATAAGATTCCAACTTTGTCTCTATTGAGATATAAATAATCTACCATAAAAAATCCAATGTTTGCGTACATGCAATTAGAAAAATATTTGAAGGGGATATACATAATATATTGAAAAAAGAAAAATAACTCTCCATCTCAAAATTATCATGTTCAATATGTTGCGAGAAGACATCAGCCAGAAACAGCATGATACCAACAAATAAAATTAAATTTATATTTTTCAAAAATACAAATGTCCTTGTTAAAACCACTAATTGAGTTTTTATATTCGAACGGTTTCGAAGCGTACCGCATCTTCGTCAGGACGGATGACAACTAACTCTTCGTTGGAGTGTTACTGTGTATAGTAGGTAAAGGGTTTGAGGGAGATAATGACGGGGGCGGAGCGGGGTCATTTTTTTAGCGGAAACATATTGATACATACATACATACATGGGGAGATTGAATGAGGAGCGCCTGACGAAGAAAATATACAGATCGGAAAGGAATGGAATGAGAGGTCGGGGACGCCCAAGAAAGGGATGGAACGATTTTAAATTTTATTAGTAAACATACAATTTGGATTTCGTGAAAAAATAAGCACACAGGATGCAATCATTGACCTCACAACAACAATATATGAAGCTTTAGACAAAGGAAAAAAATCGCTTGCGATATTCATAGATTTAAAAAAAGCTTTTGATAGCATAAGTCATAAAAAACTTCTTTATAAACTTGGTAAAATCGGAATTGCAGATACAGTAATAAAATGGATTGAAAGTTTCCTGTCCTCTAGAGATCAATACGTAAAAATAAATAATACTCTAAGCGTACCGAATACAAGTGATTTTGGAATACCTCAAGGCACAATTTTGGGCCCTCTTTTGTTCATCTTATATGTAAATGATATATTTAATTTGACAATATCAGGAAAACTTGTTTCATATGCAGACGATACGGCAATTATTTTTCAGGCAAATTCATGGAATGAGCTTGAAGAAAATGCTAACACTGGTATAAATTTATTAAAAGAATGGTTTGACAATAATATATTGACCCTGAATATTGAGAAAACTTACTATATACCTTTTACCATAAACAAGAAAATACCTCCCATTGCATTAAATATTAAAATCCACTCAAAAAATTGTTCTACAAAAGTATTGACATGTAAAAATAACGATTGTCTATGTATAACAAATAAAAATGAAATTAAATATTTAGGAGTAATAATTGACAGTAACCTTAAATGGAAAACTCAAATAAATAATACTATAAACAGATTAAGAAAGCTTATTTACATATTTATCAACCTTAGAAACATTCTCAATTTAAAATTACTTAAAAATGTGTATTACGCTTTCGCCCGTTCAATAATGCAATATGGCATTGTTGCATGGGGGGGGGCGTATAAAACATCCATTTTGCCTCTAGAAATTACGCAAAGGTTGATAATAAAAATTATAAATAAAAAACCATCTGACTACCCAACTTTGCAACTATTTCGTGATTTTCAAGTGCCATCTTTTAAAAATATCTATAAAAAAAATGTGCTATTTCAAATACATAAGGACATTGGAAGGTCGCACCATGCCTTTGTACGTGTGGCGAGTGATAGACATAATATAGTGGGTCAACTGTGTACCCCATTAACACATACATACACAACACAGCACTACTACACGTACAATGGGGTGGTGTGGTTCAACCAACTTGAAACAGATTTGAGACTGGCAATTGAACATAATGATTTTAAAAAAAAAATAAAGAATAAATCAAACTTATTATTTGACTGATATGTAAATTATATTAACTTCTTTTTGTATAGATAATAATTATGTATGTATAATATTTTGTGTATTCTGTATTAAATTGTCTCCTTTACACACGAGTGCTTGCACTCTAGTAAAGGGTAAATATGTTTTGTCTTACTGTGAATCTTTTCTATATAGTTTGTTTGTTTTATATTTTGTATATGTTATTGTTAACTAAATAAAATAAAAAAAAAAAAAAAAAAAAAAAAAAACGACCATGTGAACGATATTCTGAAAGACGGAAATGTTAGAAGTGTGAGCAACAGACGAACATGTATGAGACGATGCATGAATGTGGACGAGGCGAGAAATGCGTGCCAGGATAGAAAAATGTGGCGTTCGGTTCTCTCTGCCTACCCCGCAAGGGACATGGCGTGATGGGAAACATATTAATGAGCGGAATATTTGTCATAATTTGATTATTTATAATATTTTCGCATTTGATCATACATACATATATACATTCATCCCATCTCGCCATGTTCCTTACGGGGTAGGCAGAGAGAACCGACATTCCAGTAGGCCAATACCTGTGTCGGTTTCCTCTGATTATATTTGTTTATTTATTGATTAGTTGAATGTTTGTATTTATGTTTGTATGTTTATTCGTGTGTTTGTGAGTCTCTCTGCCTATCAATCTGTCTGTGTGTCTGTCTATCTGTGTCTCTGTATGTCTCTTCGTTTAATTTCATTTCGTTTTATGTTTTATTTTGTTTTTATTTAGCATAGATACAAGCAAGACAGCCCAAATAATCATATGCATAATAATTTTCTGTAAATCTAACATATCATTTTTTAATCCATTGTTTCGCATGTGCCGTATTTATAATAGTCACAGTAACTCCAACATAGTTGATATCTTCTCCAACACAAGAGAGGTATTTAAAAAAAGAATGCTTTTGATTCTGAGTAGAGAGGAGAATTTCTGTTGATGTGTTGTTTATAAGTTCATGTTTCATGATTATTATTGTTATATGCACAAGTTTCATTACTTTTTATTGTTGTATATATGCTATTTTATGTTTACTTTGTACTTTTTATTGTTGTATATATGCTTCTATATGTTTTTATAGGATTTGTATAAGTAGGTCTTATTTGTAAAGTTTTTTTAATGTTTTTATCTCGGATGCTTGAATATGTTTGTGTGAAATATTGATGAACTTCGTATGTTGTGTTCACTTCCAATAGGATGTTGATATTATATAAAATTATTAAGATATACTTTCTTGTATGCGATTATCAATGTCTGTAAGTGTCCCAAATAAAATAAAATAAAAATAAAATAAAATAAAATAATAGATATAGGTAAATAAAATACGTATGGTATGGGTAAATATTTTCTACCACTTACATTACATTTTTGCGGTGTGCTAATAGTTGTTTAGTGTTAAATTCCTGTCAGATTGAATAAAGCGTTTTCCAACTGTCGATTTGTTCAGGAGAACTTTGTTCTCTTAACATATCGACAATGTTTCAAGCCAGGATACGCGAGAATTGTATGCAGAGGTCTACTTTTTTCACGGCTTTTCCAACTTTGAAGTCAAAAAACACCAACTTAGAGGCTTCGCAGCATATATGTTCCATACACGGATTTACTCATAATTCGGAGTAGAACATTTCGTGTGTCTGTGTGTGTGTCTGTGTGTGTGTCTGTGTGTGTGTGTGTGTCCGTCCCCCCCTTATAACTTTTGATCCGCTCAACTTACAGAGCCTAAAATTTCAGAATATATAAACAGTTACAGGCCTACAAAACTTTTATACTCGGAATTTTGAATTTTTGTTTCAGTCAGGGGTTATCAACTTTTGAATTTTTATTTTATTTTTCCATATATCTCAGAAACCATAAAAGCTAGAACGCTGAAAATTGGTACAAACATAGAAAAATACAAAATCTCAAATTAGTTCTTTCAAAAAAATTCCAGGGTTTCTCAAACATTTTTTATTAAGAAAAATATCTTTTTTATGATAAATTTATGAGTTTAACTGCCTATTTTTCCAAAACTTTTACAATTATCGAAAAAAGCCGAAACACCCCAACTAGATAATTTAATTTTCTATAAAAAATATTTGCATTGTAGTAGAAGATCTCAATTTTTTTTAACATTTTTTTTAAAAATTGAATTTAGTGACGACATTGCTTCATACATTTTGTATGGCAGTCGCCTATACACAATATGTAAGAAGACTTAATAGTTTGATAGTTCATCTCCAAACATACATACATACCATCATGCTATTTTCATATTCTGGGTAGGAAAAAAAGACCTTCCTCCATACTATCCTATCTTGACATACATACCTACATATGTTGTATAGAAAACAAAATATCTGACAATATTCAATAATTTGTATTTATGGGTTTATAGTTTGGTACATATTGTTCAACTATACATACTATCGCTATCGACAGTTGGATCTCATGTGTTACATGCAACTAGTTTAATATATTCCTCCTAGAAGATCATATAATACAGTGTCTTTGTACACTTATTATTGCTTGGGGTGGAAGAACTCTGATATTATAGTAAAATAAAAGATGTATCTTCTTTAACACTTTATTTACAACACGATCAATAATACAATATACAATTCAAGGTCAATATCAATTATACACAAACGGAGGTAATACGCTATTACGGCGGAACGCAGAATGACGCGCCACGCGCTCCTTCAAACAATATGTATAGGTATACTCTCACGCTACAGACATGCTATGTCTTTCATTCACATATCTCACATATAATTATTGTAAAAGATATCCAGTTATATTCTCCAGTTCATTATGTGTAATAATCTTTTACTGTCTTCTCTGCCTTTATTAAATTGAATATTTTTTTTTTTTTCACTTTTATATAATCTTCCAAATCTCTTCGTGGTATGGACTCTGTTACTAATGGAAAGTACCCACACAAAGAATCTTAACTTCTCCCCACATTCAGACACAACTATGTAGTATTAATGTTTTATTCTCATGTCATACGATATAAAAATTACTTTATGCCTTGACATAGCAACATTTATGGGTTTTATTGTATTCTTCAGTTTGTTTATGTCGGTCATTTTGTGTCAGTTGCGTCTGTCTTGGTTGTGGCTACAACAGTGAAACCATTCCTTTTATTGGGACATTTTATGGGCGACATACTCTCAATGCACTTTCTTCTGTCCCTTTTTTCATTAAACTATTTACGACGAAAGGGGAAATCTCTCTGATTATTATTGATATAATAACAATGATATTGACATTATATATTATATGTTGACACGATGATGGAAACTATGTACTTGTGATCAAACAAAGGTAAGAGGATATATGTACCTACTCATAATAATGAGTACATACTTGTAGATACGAAGTGTGATTTTGGTAGCTTTATGTAAACTTTTAAGCAAGGAACATATCTTTTACGTATATTCAACAAACTGCCATCGGCACTTAAAGTGTTAAAAGCATTCAATATGTCAAGAACAAAGTGGCTACTCGAAGTAGGTAGACTCCAAAATGAAATGAATGTGTCAACAATAATTATTTAATTTCTTTCGGTTTCTTCTGCATATTGTATTTTTTGGCAGTCATCTCTTTTTTTATTGTGTAGGTTGATATATAATTAATATTTTACTGTGTACTTTTTATTGTTAAGGTTGATATATATATTTTTTATTGTTTTTTTTTTCGTATACCTAATATGTATGTGTTATGTTATTTTGTATTGTAAAATGTACTCACTTTACAAACTTTACTGATAATTGCTTCGGAACAGACTCTGTCTAGTGAAGCAGTTATCTTTAGTATATTTTGTTTTTAATATTGTGGTACTAAATTAATAAATATATAAATAAAAAATATACCATCGGTTAATCAATTTCCTAGTCCGTGACAATCCCTTTCAAACATATCTTAAAGTACATTTATGGCTTAGAATATTTGTTCCACTCTTTGCTATTATTATTTTTGACAGTCCCGTATGAGACGGATAATCGAAAATACAACAATCTCACATAGTTGTTTACACGCATGAGATGTGGTACACCCCACATTATGGTATATGCCGTGTTGGTATGAATGAATTAATAAACATTTATTAAAAAAAATAACCCCTAATGAATGCTACGTATAACATGGCCTGTGCTAAACGAGCGTCCATACTAAATAGACTGCAGATACAGGATCGCCTGTCTATTAACTATCTGCCTACAACGAATCCTTCATTCTTAGAAAAAATTGCCAGAAAAGCCCCAGATTACCTAGAGAAGCCTGTCGTTATTGGAGGCGTAGAGGGTGGAAGATCCAGAGGTCGCTCACTGTCCAAATGGAGCGACCTTGTCAAGTCCGCTACAGAATCGTCTATCACTTAAGCCCTTCTATCTACCCATGACCGTACTAAATGAAGGTGGTACATTCTGCCATCCTCTATCATGAAGGAAAAAGGAGATGAAAAAAACCTTTTGCGAAAACACCAGAGCATTTAAAAGTTCTGATAGAAGAAGTCATAGAGGAGAAATTAACGAATGTTTATAAAAACGAGTGGGTTGTGGCCAACACTAAACCCTCCACAACATAGTAAGCATTCATTTTTTCTTCTTTAAAGGTTGTCGAGTCTGGTCATTTGACCTATGAAGGTAGAATATTCTGAGAGAAGGTCCAACTGTCCTTCCGTCTCTTCACAGGTGTTCCAGGTAGCCTTCTATTGTTATGGGTATTTTTGTCTTTACAATTTTGACTATTCTATTGTCGTCCAAGAGTTCGACATGAACTCTCCAGAAGCGAAGACTGAACTAAACTTTTTTTATTTGTTTAATATCTCGCAAAGGAATTTATGGAAGATGATCGGCTTAGGAATACGAACATATATGTCATGTGACTTTTTATCTGGAGGGATGGAGGAGACGAGAAACACTGAAGGGACGGGAGGTACTGGAAGGACGGGAGGCACTGAAGGGACGGGAAGCACTGAAGGGACGGGAGGCACTGAAGGGACGGGAAGGACTGTAGGACCATTTTTAATAAGCAATACGAAGATTGTCGAACATCACTAGTATACAAAAATGCGAAACAGAAGTTTAATTAATATAATTATTCTGCACGTGTGTATGTCACTTGATTTGAGGGTTTGGTATGGATTTTTCAACTATACATACTATCGCCATCAACATTTAGATCTCATGTGTTATATGCAAATAGTACTGATAATTACTCAAAACTAGAATCGAAACGTAAGCTGCTTCACTAGGTTGAAAACCTGTTTCCAAACTAATTTAATGTATGTAAATGATTTTAGTGCGAGTGCATGTCCGTCATTTTAAGTGAAATATTTTATTGATTGCCTGTATTTTAAATATTTTTTTTAATTCCGATTTTAAATGCATTTATGTTTATAGCTTTTTCAACTCCAATGGGAATAAATACTCCACAACTTGACCTAATAGGCGAGAAATTGATCGTACATTTTATGCTTATAATTATTCATAGATTTGTACGCACATAGACGAATATGATTACAATATTTTTGGGGTCGCATTTAAGCCAGTAACCTCTCAACAAATGAACTATCTATTAAGATGGAAAATGACTTTACCTTGTGTTGTTAAAACTTGTCCTTTATACGAAGGTTCGCTTGAGTTAAAACTCTACAGAGGATTAATGCCAATGTTTATTTGCAAACTGAACCCACCGACTATGTACGTTATAAAGTCAATAACATGATCAAACCTTTTTCTCTGCCGAGACTCATCGGTGCTCTGTAACGCATCATAAAATTTCCTACCCCTTAAGAGAGGTTTAGATGTTGAAATCCTTTTACATGCCCGGGTGATTGGATTCGAATCCCGGTGGAAATGCAACCAGATCAGAACCAGATATACGAGTATTTTTAAATCTTAGATTTGAGGCTAAGTAGACTCGCTATTTTTTTCTATTCTTTATAGTACACAAACATATACATAAACAAAATAGTTCACTCGAGTTTGGACAGCTCTTCACTAACAGAACTGATTACACTTACACAGACAGAATATCACTCATTAGTCAGTCGTCTCCATAATATAGGGAAATAATACTCTCATTTAGGTGACATTTTTATGCTGTCCAAACACAAATATAAATGGACGATATACCTACGCATTTTTTATGAGAGAATAAAATGTGTATATGGTCGAGATCTTTTTTGTTTATTTTTACATTACACAACTTATAATGCTATTTTTTGTATTTATAATACGTTTTTGTTTATTTTGAATTCATATGTAAATCTTTTTTTGTGTTTGCTTACTTTTATTTTTATTTTGATTTGATTATTTTACTGTGTAGGTTTATCATTTTTTATGGCATAACGTTGCTTTGATAAGTTGGATGAAATGGTTGTATGCCACTGAACACATTATTGTACATGAAGTAAAATAAATAAACAAATTCTCAAGATTGCTTTTAGCAATAAACCGAACTAGATAAATTTGCAGTGCTAATGGAAGTTAGGATGTATAATACATAAATTGAATAAATAATTATAAAAACAAAAATTGGAGCAATTAGGACCTCGTGTGTGGAATAGCATAGGGACTATCTTACAAGTAGTGATATTTATAGAAAATACAGGATTTTTTTAAAGGTGAGTACCAAGACTATATAGTAATAGAAAAATGAAACATTTTTTTTACAAGAAAGAGTACCTAACTCGACTCACCTTTGAATATCATGATGTAAAATATGTCCTTATTTTAATTGCAACAAAAATTTAAGAAAAAAGGGGTAGTCAGTAAGAAACGGAGAAGAAGGGAAACAGGATGGAGGATTGTATGTGTGGGCATGTATATGTTTGTGTGTGGTGTTTGCGCAAGAGTGAGTAAAATATGTAAGAAGCATGAAAGTGTAACTTCTTCTTCTTCGATGGCGCTACAGCCCAAATCGAGCCTTGGCCTCCTTCAACAAGCGCCTCCAACCTCTTCTATCCTCAGCCGCCGTTCTCCAGTTAGGAACCTGCAGGAGCTTTTCTGCATCTCTCCGTATGTCGTCCTCCCATATCAGTCTTGGTCTCCCCATCTTCCGTTTACCTCCCGGGTGACCAAACATGATTTTTTTGGGTAGTCGCGTATTTGGCATTCTCTGTACATGGCCAGCCCATCTCAATCTAAGCAGTCTTATATGGGTTGAGATCTTTGGGGCTTCATAAATTTTGTACAGTTCTTCATTTTTTTTTTATGCGCCATTCATCTCCTTCCTTCACAGGACCACATATTCGGCGTAGGACTCCCCTTTCGAAAACATCTAATGCTTCAGCGGATTTCACGGTCAGTGTCAGAGCCTCGCATCCGTAAGTCAACACACTCCTAATGATTGTTTTATATAATGTTAATTTAGTTTTCCTGTGGACGTTGCGAGACCTGAACACTGGCAATAAGGAGAAATAAGTTTTATTGCCTGCTGAACACTGGTAATAAGGAGAAATAAGTTTTATTGCCTGCTGAACACTGGTAATAAGGAGAAATAAGTTTTATTGCCTGCTGAACACTGGTAATAAGGAGAAATAAGTTTTATTGCCTGCTGAACACTGGTAATAAGGAGAAATAAGTTTTATTGCCTGCTGAACACTGGTAATAAGGAGAAATAAGTTTTATTGCCTGCTGAACACTGGTAATAAGGAGAAATAAGTTTTATTGCCTGCTGAACACTGGTAATAAGAAGAAATAAGTTTTATTGCCTGCTTATTTATGAAAGTGTAACACAAGTAAAAAAATAGCAAAGCAAAAACAAAAAATCAGTTTTGAAATATTTAAGAATAAAAATAAAATTACAAAACAAATAACTATACACGAGATCAAATAATACGTCGATTAGTGATAAGTGTCATTAATAAAATTACAAAACAAATAACTATACACGAGATCAAATAAAACGTCGATTAGTGATAAGTGTCATTAATAAAATTACAAAACAAATAACTATACACGAGATCAAATAATACGTCGATTAGTGATAAGTGTCATTAATAAAATTACAAAACAAATAACTATACACGAGATCAAATAAAACGTCGATTAGTGATAAGTGTCATTAATAAAATTACAAAACAAATAACTATACACGAGATCAAATAAAACGTCGATTAGTGATAAGTGTCATTAATAAAATTACAAAACAAATAACTATACACGAGATCAAATAATACGTCGATTAGTGATAAGTGTCATTAATAAAATTACAAAACAAATAACTATACACGAGATCAAATAAAACGTCGATTAGTGATAAGTGTCATTAATAAAATTACAAAACAAATAACTATACACGAGATCAAATAAAACGTCGATTAGTGATAAGTGTCATTAATAAAATTACAAAACAAATAACTATACACGAGATCAAATAATACGTCGATTAGTGATAAGTGTCATTAATAAAATTACAAAACAAATAACTATACACGAGATCAAATAAAACGTCGATTAGTGATAAGTGTCATTAATAAAATTACAAAACAAATAACTATACACGAGATCAAATAAAACGTCAATTAGTGATAAGTGTCATTAATAAAATTACAAAACAAATAACTATACACGAGATCAAATAATACGTCGATTAGTGATAAGTGTCATTAATTTGCAAACAGATCCTGAATAGGAACAAAATTGTTCCAACTTGAGAAGATATGGAATAAAGGTATCAATTGATTTGATTCGACGTGTTATTGGAAAAGGTTTCCGATAGAATATGTATGTTTATAATATCGGACTAAGGAGAATATTCTCTCAAGCATCAGCAGTAAGAGAGAGAGATGGATCATGGGTAGATAATATTGGTTTACTAATGTAGTTTCTGTTTATTTTGTTTGTCAGAAGGAGAGAACTCCCAAAAAAAAAAAAAGTATCAAAGATGAAAGAAAACTTCTGATTATATTATTCACAAGTATCGAAAAAACATTACCGGGGTGGATTCTTGATATAAACTTGATATTGTATGTATAGTGATGATTCTATGTATTTAGGACGATATGAAAGTTTGAAGATTGATTGACGACAATATAAGACTTTTGAACTATATAAAGAGTCAAATGTACATTATATAATAAAATCACGATGTCAGTATTCATTTACGCAAAAATAAAATCCACAAAATATTTTTCTTTTGCCTCGTGACTGAAGATGGTAGCTCGATGAATGAATTAAAGTTCTGACTAGCCTAAGTTTTGTGTATTTAATTATGTTTTAATATCTCTTTTTCTTGGTCAAACGACCCAACACAATCTTTGATAACGATTATCAGCTATGAATAATATTTAAACATGACTACCTAGGTTCTGGCCAATACTAAAATCTCCCCTACATACTTAGTACCTATACATTTTCTTCTTGAAAAGTAGGCAATCCCTACAAATACTTGCATTTCTATTAAATATATATCAAGATATTAGAATGTAGTGTTCATTTCTCTCTGCCTACCTTTTGAGGAAGATAGCGTGGTATTATATAGTGAAGAATAAAAAAACAAGTGGATGAATATTTATACTTAGGAAGCATGTTTCAGCGTGATGGAAGATTGGAAAAAGATATTGAAAGGAGAGTAACGGCAGGTAATAGAGTGAATGGTGCATTAAGACCGGTAATGGCTGACCCAATTATTTCGAGGCAAGCAAAGCTCGCGGTACACAATGGTATCGTCGCACCGACTCTAATGTATGCTAGTGAGACATGGACATGGCAGAAGACGCATGAAAGTAGAATTAACTCGGTTGAAATGAGGTCACTAAGACGAATGTGTGGTAAAACGATGTATGATAGAATAAGAAATGAGGATATTAGACGAGAATGTATGAGTGAAAGAAATATCGTAAGTAAGATGAAAATAAATGCCCTAAGGTGGTTCGGCCACATAGAAAGAATGAGTGATGACCGTCTGACAAAAAAAGTATACAAGGCTGATAAAAGAGGAATGAAAAGTAGAGGTCGGCCAAGAAAGAGTTGGCACGATCACATAAATGGGATTTTGAAAGATGGAGATGTTAGAAGTAAGAATAATAGAAGAGCGTGTATGAGACGATGTATGGACGTGAATGAAGCGAGGAATGTATGTCAAGAGAGAGGAGTCTGGCGTTCGGTTCTCTCTGCCTACCCCAAATAGGGAAATGGCGTGATGGTATGGATGGAAGAATAAAAAAAAACTTGTCTATAGAAACTAGAAACACATACAATATCAATATGAAGTTGATCACTCAATTTTCCCGTACAGAAGTTGTTTTATTCTGTTATATACATTTTTCATACAAATATGTAATTTCACACTGAACATAACAGACCATAGATATTTTTCTTTACAGATTGATAATCCCTTAATGCATTATTGAAGTGTATTTCTATTGCGTAAAAAATTCAAACAAAATAAAAAAAACTTGATTATTCAGACAGCGAGAGCATTTTGAAATTTTTGACAGATTTAATCATCGAGAATAAATTGACGGATATCTATGGAAAACAAATCAGATCTAAGTTTATAGGCTTTACATCCATGATATCAATATGAAGCCGATTGGACTTATAGTTTGGGCTGTAGAGAGTACACAAAAGGGATACGGTGTACAACGTACGCCATACATACAAACACATAACGACGAAACTCATAGTGTGCACTCTGTAAATGATACCCGTTGAAAATTTAATTTAAAAAGAATGCGCTTAAAAATTGTTAAATCATGACTCTACACTATTCCATAGTAGTGGAGAGTAAAAATGCCCAATCCACACCGAACATAATTTGTACTTTTTCTTCTGAATTTTGAGTACCTACTAAATTTTAAATAGCAATTTGTTTTACACTGTGCAGCTTAAAAAGATAATGTAATATCCGCAAACAAAATTGGTCTATGATATATTGTTAAAATTGAATTTGTTGTTTAAATAAAATAAAAATAAACACATTGACACCATGAGATACGGATATATTTATGTAGGTACATGCACCTATAAAATATTATCATTAATATTTTATAATTGATATTAAATAAATATTATCATTTTAATTCCAGTTTGTTGACTGAGAGTTCGTGATGGAATTCCATTATAACAATAATATTATTACTTAAAACAAGTAAAAACAATTATATAACTTTAAAAAAGTTATATAATTGTTTTTACTTATTTTAAGTAATAATATTATTGTTATTATCAATTTTTTCGGCGCTGGCCGATTTACTAATGATATTAATAACAATTAAGCACTAGAAATAATAACACTCAATTATTGTTATTACCATTATACACTTCGTCAAAAGAATTAGCAGATCAATGCGTAAATTGTAATTTATTTATCATTAATATTTTATAAAATATTATCATTAATATTTTATAATTAATATATATCCTCATATTTATATCATCATATTTATTTTTATTTATTTTATTAACTGGCTTACTACTACATTTTTATACATACATATGAAAAAGAAAAATAAACAAGATAAATAAACAATATAAATAATATCAAATAAGTAACCACGACAAAAGAGACAAAAATAATTAAAGTAAAAAGAACAAAAAGTAATAATAAAAAAGTAAAAAGAAAATGAATAATCAAAAATTAATCTAAAGTAATAAAGCAATCAATATGTTAGTGTGTGTGTGTGTGTGTGTTTGTCTCACGCCTTTTGAAAAACCAAGAGCATCTAAAAATCTAATTTATGTGCGAACGTGTACCAGTATAACTGATGCAGTGTCACGCTAAAAATAATGCGATTAAAATGCTGAATTTTAAAGATATTTCAATAATTATTTTTTTCATACAAAATTTTCCAAGTCATATCTGTCAAAAAAGTGTACATTTTGCACTCAAATATCTGTTAGTTTACAAGTTAGAAGTACGTATTTACACGAAAAAAATATATTTTCAAGTATAACTTAGCTTTTAAGTGAAAAACATGGTGAATATTTTGTCTAATTATAATGTTTAACTTATTTTTAAAGTAAGCGTTTTGTACAAATGTACATATAACCCCGCCATTTTAATATCTTTTCATACGATATTTAATTTTCCTACCGAATGAATATGTTCTTTAAAATAATATACCTTTGAAATAAATGTGATTATGAAATAATAAAATGAAACACAAGACATTACAGCAAGTTTTAAGACATATATTGTAAAAGTCTGTTAATTATTAGTAAAGATATAGGCGTAATAAAATTGCTTAATTTGTTAAAAATATTTGATTTTTCTGACAATTTTCATTTTTATGGCATCGAACAAACCAATGTAGGTACCTACATATTCAAAAAATGTCTCCATAACATTTGATATTTTTCACATGTTGGAACATGGTTACTATGGTAACGGACACATTCTGATATTCAAATAAAATTTGTTATAAATCGAATTCGAATTAATTTAGAACATCATTGTAGGTAGGTACCTACATACCTAATACTTACTACTTAAAAACCAAGAATATACTGATTTTGTATAGGATAATTATTAAACTATTTTAGGTTAACTACAATACACATTCAATATACCTACAAACTATTTCCTATAGTGAAATTCTTCTTTTTTCTATGTAGACCTTTGGGTGATTTTTTCTACAAACTATTTCTTGGGGTTTAAATCTTCTTCCTCTTCTTTTGTGAAGTCATTTGGGACAGTTCATAAATAAACTATTTCCTATAGTCTAATTTTTCTTTTTCTTAATTTATGTAGACCTTGGATGAGTTTTTATACAAACTATTTCCTATAGTCTAATTCGTCTTCTTCTTCCTTTATGTAGACCTTTTGGTTAGTTTTTAAACAAACTATTTTTAAACAAACTATCCTTTAGTCTAATTCTTCGTTTTCTTATTTTATGTAGATGTTGGGTGAATTTTATATAAAATATTTCCTATTGTTCAATTCATCTTCTTCTTCTTTTATGAAGACATTTTGGTCAGTTTTTTATATAATACATTTCCTAATGTGTAATTCTTCTATTTCATCTTCTATGTAGACCATTGGGTCAGTTTTTATTACAAACTATTTGTTTTAGTTTTATACTTCTACTTCTTTTTTTATTTAGTCTTTTGGATTAGTTTTATGTCTAATAGTCTATTGTAACGAAATATTATAAACAACATGCATACTTGATGGAAATACATAAAAACGAATGGGATGAATTCCAACACTAGAATCTTCTCATTACTTTTGGTCAATCAAATTTACACCATTTATTATATCATCATATATTGCTTAATTTTCAATAACTACACATTTCATTTTGATGACAATATATAAAAAATCAGGGTTGTGGCCATTGCTGGATCTTCACAACGTTTATATTCATATTAAAAACTATTTAACATAGCTTAAGTCTTCTTCTTCTGTAATGTAGACTTATGTGTCAGTTTTAAGTCTATCAGTTTTATTGTGCAAAATTATAATAAACTATATGCACACTTGACGAAAAATATAAAAACGAATGGGATGGGACCAACACTAGAATATTTTCAGTACTTTTGTGTAATCAATTTTTAAACCATTTCCCATCATCCAAAATTACTTAATATTTAAAACACATTATTTGCGTTCGATGACAATATATAAAAATAGGGGTTGTGGCCAAATCCAAACTCTTTACGACGTTGTCTTTTTATAATAAGTCATATTTAAAATCATTTCTCATAGTCCATGCGTGCAGAAATTGTATGTGCTTATATATAAAAGCAAATGGATTGTGGCCATCACTTTAAGATTTTACACCGCTTAAACTCAATTAAATTTCAAACTACTTTTCATACTACGGTTAAAAAAATTATGTGTGACAATATTATGTAGGTATATTAACGATTGCTTAATCCTTCACTAATTTACATTCTTGGCCAACGGCGGGACATAAAAGCTAGTATTTAATAATTATATAATTATTAGTATTGTAAGCTTATAATTGATGTATGGATTGGGTATTTAGGCAAGTTATTGTATATTCTGTATTTTTTTTTTACTTTGTACATTGTTAGCTTCAATTTGAATAAAAATAAAATATAATAAATAACAAAATCCGCATGACCAATGGGATCACAAATAAGCTAAAAAGAAGAAGAAGAGAGTAAAAAGATAATATATCTTTTACCAATAGTCAATTCAATTTTCCGGGTGTTTTCAATTAGCGCCATTTCAGATGTCATTTTTCGGAATATCCCGACCGGGGAGAAAAAAGTAAAAATAAAATGTCGGATAATGAAATGGCGGCATTGAATACAGATATCGAATGTTAGATAGTGAGATTTCCCGCGTTTTTCACCACCCCTAATGTCTAATATTAATTTCCGCCGGAAATGCTGACGAAGGTTTATTTTATCGGACTTTTTTTTTGCTCCTTCACCCGTTTTCGTCTTTTCATAATGGCGACCAAATAAAATAAACAGATGAAGTGGGATATAAATCGTACGATTTCTTAGCCATAAACACAAGTTATTTTATATTAATATCAGTCGAGATTGTGCGTCGTAATAAAATAAGTAAGTCACTCCACAGAGTCTTCAAATTTTGTACGGAAAAATTTCGGCATTTTCACGAAATGAGTTTGTTAAACTATTTTTGATTTAAATATTTTATTATGTAATCTTGATAATATAATTATTCAATGCCATTTGATGAAAGTAATGTGCCTTTATGGCTATTTGAAAAGAAATATAACAAATATCATGTTTCCTGAGATTAAAGTCACTTTGAAATAATTGACAGTTTAAAAATTTGAAAAGAACTGATCTGGGGGGTAAGTCTGGTCAACCGGCGGAATCATAACCATCCATGTTTACCCATATCATGGATATAATTATCATATGGAGTTCTTTAATAACTTAAGATAAGAATGGAAATCCATAAGATATTATTTTGTTGATGTGCATGTATAATTGTGTCACTCTGTAATTTGGTTGGTTGGAAGAAATTGCCTAATGGCAATAAGCCCGCCAGTGTGCATTATATTTGTTTATATTATGTACAAAAAGTTAAATAAATAAAACAAAAAATTATTATATCCATGATATGGATATAATAATTTTTTAACATGGGTGGTTTTGATTCCACTGGTTGACCAGACTTGCCCTTCAGATATCCTTCAAAATCTAATGGGGTCTAAGCGAGAATTAGATGTACAAATTTGCAAAATTTGAAAAGAATCGAATGAGAAGTTTAGTCTATAATCGATAAAGTAGAATAAACGTACCTTCGTGGATCAGTTGGTTGGGTATGTGACTGCTGATTCCGGGTCGATTCCCGGTGGAGACACACTTTTTAATTGTGTTTTAACTCTGGATCTAAGAGACAATTAATATCGTAAGTCTCCAGAATGTGGCAACTTGTTATTGGATGCGTGTTAAATTAATATTTGACATAGTACCTGTTAGTAACCCGAGAATAAAATATATAAATTCAAATTAACATTCCGCACATACTATATAGCACACACACACACACACACACACACACACACACACACACACACACACACACACACACACACACACACACACACACACACACACACACACACACACACACACACACACACACACACACACACACACACACACACACACACACACACACACACACACACACACACACACACACACACACACACACACACACACACACACACACACACACACACACACACACACATAGATATATTGTGATGAAATTTTCTGAATACAATCTCAGCATGATACTATTTTATAATCTGCATTAAAAAAATAACCTTAAAAATTAATTCATACCTTCCTACTATTTCCCCTTGGCGTAGTGAGTAATAAAAATATTTAGTAGGGCCGTCAAGCGAAAGAATGACATCACATGTGCACAAACCAATATTAGTGCAGGAAATTACTCTAATTTGTATCGAAAAATAAGATCGGTTGAAGTTCGACGTTGAGCAGCGTATTGCGTTTCGCTTTTTCCCCTGACACCCGCATTCACTTATTTGTCGATCTCTACGTACATATTAAAATTCAAATAAAATATTAATACGAATATTTATTTCTAGCTAAATGTCACCAATTAAGTATATGAAATTATCAAAACATCCCTTTGAAAGTAATATTTAAATCTGTACAATACTCGAATAATAACGTTTAGTACCAGCTATTAAAGGGCAAATAACCGAATTTTGAAAATACGTGGAGTATATTTTGGCAACATTCCACCCCCTAGTGCCCTCCTACCTAGTATTGCGAAGGAAAAGATTAACCTAAGCCCTCAATTATGGAAATTTCTCTTTGAACGTTTTATAATCAAACGAATTCGGATATTACACCTACCCCCATACCTACTCTCTCCCATATAATATTTCCTCATACCGAACCGAAAAAATAAATATGTACTTACCTATATACCAGAAATAATCTTCCCAGAATATAAGTAAAATAACATAATATTAAAGGTTATTCTTTCGTAGTTAATTATATGTATACTAAGCTTAGCCTTACTCATATCTATATAATGAAAGTTACGAAAATAATATCGAATGCAGACTCATGAAATTGATTAATATTAGATTTAAACTTAAGAAATCTCAGTTATTAAAGTTAACTAATCAATTATTATCAATCTAATATTTTTATAGCTGCATAATATACGCAAATATTGAATTTTTTTCCCTGTAGGCAGTTAATGATGTTTTTATGACATTTTTTTAATATCTTATGGGGGTGGTTTTATTTATTTGGTTATACATATTATTTATTAATGGAATTTAATATACATATATGATTTTCTGTTGGTATGCAAATTATTGAGTCTTGACTCTAACCTCAATGAAATGACAATTAGTTATCACTTACGCTTATATTTTGGGATCGAACCGAAATATGTATAACATAATCTGACTACTATATAACGCGCGTGGACAAACCAAACAGCCCCATGTATTAGATTATCACGGATGGCGATAATCCAAATTTAATTAATTATATCAGGATAATGCAAGCTGAGATATATTGTGAGAATAATGGGTTTAAGAGATTTAAAGAATGTTTAACACTTACTCGTTTATTTGGTAAATAAAATATACAAGAAATTAATACTTAATGAAATGTTTTTGATTTTCAAGATGGCGGTATTTATAAGCTTAGTAGATTAGAGATGTGCAATAGGAATAGCCACAATCTCAATAGAGACGAAAATGGAATATTATTTATAAGAGAACCGGGAAATCAAGTCAAATACAGGGCTTACGACCTGTCATCGGCTGGCTTACGTAATCACTTTATGCGCTTGCGCAACGTTCACCAATGACGTATTTTTTTATTGAGGTCCCTATCAATCCATTTTTTAAAAGTGTCAATACCTGTGTTGTAAAAATAAAATCTTAAAATAAGCCTGTGTTCAATTTAATTGAACGCATGACAAATATCGTTCAATAATAAATTATTTGATAAAAATATGTTTACTTTTTCCAACTGTCGATTTGTTCAAGAGAATTTATTTCTCTTAACATATCGACAAAGTATTAAGCCATAATACGCGAGATTTGTATGCAAGGTCTATATTTTTCACAGTTTTGCAGGCTTCGCAGCATATATTATGTTCTATGTATATGGATTTACTCAGAATTCAGAGTATCATGCTGTTTTTATATTCTGGGTAGGAAAAAAGGCCCGACCTCCATACCATCCTATCTTGACACATACCTAGATGTTTTGTATAGAAAACATGATATCTTAAAATATTCAATAATTTGGATTTATGGGTTTATAGTTTGGTACGTATTCTTTAACTATACACACTATTGCTATCGACAGTTGTATCTCATGTGTTACATGCAACTATATAGTTATTAATTTGTGTTTAAGTGTTTGTAGTTTGGTGCGTATTCTTCAATTATATATACTATCGCCATCGACAGTTGGAACTCATGTGTTACATGCTACTAGTAAATATTAATGAAACGAAACATTGAATGAGCGAGAGGTTTTGCAGTGGGCGGTCAAAACGAGCGGGAAAACAGAAAACAGAAAGAGGTCTCTGAAGTTCGAGTGTCGGACGTGGGATAAGAGAGAGAGAGGGGGAGGGAGACCAGCAGCTCAAGTGTCGTAGAGGGAATGAGACAGAGCGAGGAGAGATGGAGAACACTCTGGCATTGAAACAGAAGTAGAAAACAAACACACTGGCCGGCCGCAATTATCAGGCGAGCAGGACGGGCGAGGAGGTATGTACAGTACACCCATAGAACCACAGGAGGTCGGTATGGGAGTAATTAAACTTGGACCATCTGTCAATCTCGAATCCACTATTGCATCCCTAATGTAAAATAACCTCGTGTTCGAGAAAGCCTATTGTTTCCGGCGGGGTTCTACGAAACGTCCACACCTTGGAATGAGTGAGTCGAACATACCTACACTTTAATGGACAGTTACAGACAGTTACATGAATACCGAGTTTCACATTTATAACTGGTGATTCAAATCTCTCATTTTGTCAGAAAATATAATATACAGCATATTCTTCATCTTCTTCTTCCCTGTCACTTCCCTTTTCGTCGATCGTCGAGATTGTAAAGGTCGATTTTTTTTCGTTAATTATCCGATTAGATTTCAAAAGTTATCCTGCTATTCGGGGCGGAGACTAATCCAAGAAATAAAAGATTGGTCCAGCCGTTCTTGAGTCATAAATAAATGGTGTGACTAACCCGACTTTGTTTTATTTATATAGATTTATTGGGTATTTATTTAATAACGTTTTTCTTTTCTATTTATTTTTTGTTTGTTTATCCAACTGTCAATTAGTTCAAGAGAATTTATATCTCTTAACATATTGACAAAGCTTCAAGCCAAGATACGCGAGATTTGTATGCAGGGTCTATATTTTTCACGATTTTTCCAATTAAGAAGTAAAAAAATACAAAGTTAGAGGCTTCGCAACATATAATATGTTTTATATATGGATTTACTCAGAATTCGGAGTAGAACATTAAGTGTGTATGTGTCACTTATAACTTTTGATCCGCTCAATTTACAGATCCCAAAATTTCAAAATATATAGATAGTTAGTTATAGGCCTACAAAACTTATATACTCAGAATTTAAAATTTTTGTTTCAGTCAGGGGTTATCAACTTTCGAATTATCACTTTATTTTTCATATATCTTAATATGGATATAAGCTAGAATCCTGAAAATTGGTATAAATATAGACGAATACAAAATCTCTAATTCCTTTTTTCAAGAAAATTACAGACTTTCTCAAACATTTTTTATTAAGAAAAACATTTTTTTACTAAGAAAACTGCCTATATTTCCAAAGTTATTATAAATATCAAAAAAAGCCGAAACACCCCAACTACATTATTTAATTTTCTATAAAAAATATCAGCAATGCAGAAGTACCTACATTTCAAACTTTTTTTCCGACAACGACTGAACGTCCGACATATAGAGTGACGCTCATACACCTTGAATATTTATTTATTTATTTATATTGAAACTTCTTGTACATATGATTAGTACACTGGCGGGCTTATTGCCTAATGGCAATTTCTTCCAACCAACTAGAGTAAATGTTAAAAATATACAAAACAAATTGACATCACCAAGTTGTCAAGATGTTTTTCATAATCAAAATCCTAGGATTAGTTTGTAGCAAGCAAGTATTTCTATAACGTATTTCTTTACGTAATAGAGTAACGAGACTGGAGTAGACCAGGCTCCACACAGAGCTGTAGCGCCAAAGATTATAATGATGATAGAGCAACAACCAGTTCGACATTGCGAAAACCGTTTTTGGTATTTCGCCTTCACTTGGGCCGTCAAATAATATATTCTGCAAAATCTCTAGAGGAAACATTGCAAACAAAATATGTACCTTTCTGTGAGCTGTCCATACCTTATAACCAACACCAGCCATCTAACATACAGACACTGCTCGTAGTAAGACTTTCTCAAACTAATTTAACTCCCAGAAAAGAATTAACATAAACTCCACAACTTGAGAATTATTTCTTATCGCGGTAACTTTATAAATTCATTTGAATTAATCCCTCCATATTGTTGCATTTCATTTATTTACACGGACATAATTGTATAATTAAGGTTTTTTAATCACGAATCTTTGAATGGGTGGTGTGGCAGAGCGGTTAAAGCCCAGGGTTAGTAATCCAGTGGTCGCGAGTTCGAATCCTGCCACAACCTTTTTCGTTCACCTTTCGTAGCACAAGCAATTTATTGCCATCCAATGGTGTACTCTTATAGATCGGAGCTCCTCATTGCTGTCCGTGGGCCCCTTCAAGGTCCCATTGGTCACGCGGGTTTTTGTGATCTCGAAGAACAATTTTAAAGCCTTTAAGAAGTTTTTTCATAGTTATGGTGCCTCACTATTGTTAGATTCCCAGTAGGCTAATATTTTACAGAGATCTTTTTTTTTTTTTTTTAGATTTATTTGGCAGAACTATTATTTATAGGTATAGTTTCCTGCCATTTACAAGTATATTATTGTAATATATACAGTTAATGAGCCACGTCGTGCGGTGGCACACACACACACACACACACACACAAGCAGATTTGTAACAATAACACAAAATTATTAGGATATCAGTGGCGGAGAGTGAAAATAAAATTTAAGCAAAGAATTAAATAAATGATATCTAAACCGAACAATGTTACTATACAGAGATCTTGGTCATACCCCTGATGTTTCTTATTTAAAAAGATCTGAATTCCACGAGTGTGAATCTTCCATTCACATTCGTCGATTGTTCTTTTGCACTATGGTGCCGAGATTGCTAATCTAGGGGGCTCTATGAGCTACTTTTCGTGTAATGCATTTTTTTTTCTTTTCGTTCACTTAGCGTTCTGTAAAGGGGCCCGATTAAAGTCCCCATATGCGGAACGGGTGGTGGTGAGGGTAGCGAAATAAATAAAACAATAAATTGAATACAGTTAGGAACATTATAAACATTCAAATCTTGTGTTAATACAGTGTAGGTTAAGAAAAAATCATTTAAACATACATAATATATGTACAAAAAACAAAGCAATATTTCAATTATGATTTTACAAAAAAGTTTAAAAAAATGACACACCACATAAAAACTGGATTTCACATGAACACAACAAGAAATAAACATGTGATGTGGCACCAAACAATAAAAAAAACATGATATTTTCCTGTTTTTTTGTGTTGTTGTTGACAAACTCGCTCTCGCATAATAAATCTTGACATTCAAATCAAGCAGACTTCATTAATATTTCAAGGGTGCGATGTTAGGGGGTAGGTACCTACCCCTCGGCACTTTGAAACTAAGGGGTGACGTTTTCCATTGAACGGGTAAATTTTAAATTAAAAATTATATTGGTAGATGGGCGGTGGACAATTCATAACATTATTATGTATAAAGTTTGACTCCGGCGCGGTGGAGGTTGACCGAAAAAGCGACAAAAACATGTCCCGAAAGCAAAGGCAATAAATCATGCGGACAACACGTCTGCAAGGAAAACGCTGAGCCGCAAAAAAAAAGCGAAAATTTTATTCAGAAGTATTCCCACAGATGGTAGGGTGACCATTTTCGCTTGTTTTTAATATCACTAGTTGCATGTAACACACGATATCCAACTGTCGATAACGATAGTATGTATTAGTTGAAGAATAAGTACCAAACTATAAACCCATAAATCCAAATTATTGAATATTTTCAGATATTTTGTTTTCTATACAACACATGTAGGTTAAGATTAAGTATCAAACTATTAAGTCTTCGAATATGAAAACAGCATGATGGTATGTATGTATGTTTGTAGATTAAGTATCAAACTATTAAGTCTTCTTCACAGACACACGAAATGTATTACTACGAATTCTGAATAAATCCATGTATAAAACATATTATATACTGCGAAGCCTCTAAGTTGGTGTTTTTTGACTTCAAAGTTGGAAAAGCCGTGAAAAATGTAGACAGTGCATACAAATCTCGCGTATCCTGGCTTGAAACTTTGTCGATATGTTAAGAGAACGAAGAAGAACAAATCGACAGTTGGATCATTGTTATGGCAATTTTTTACATCTCAATAGAGACGAAGTTGAAATATTATAGGAGACTCGGTCATGGGCTGGTTTACGCGATCAGTTTATGCGCTTGCGCAACGTTCACCAATCATGTCTTTTATTCCACATCAATCCAATTTTTGATATTTCTCTATATGTTATCCGTTAAAATCCTTCCACTAGAAAATAACTTGAAAACATCATCGCTATCTATAAAGTGACGACGATTTTTTTAAATGTAACGCCATCTATTGAGAAATCGGTTTGTCAACAATGAAAGCAACAGTCCTTAAACATGTAATTCTCTTAACTGTCATTAATTTATTGTTTTCAATAGGAAAGCTATGTGTAAATAAGAGTAAGCCATCATAGTATTCACTTAATTTTTATACAAACAATCGGGTTACATGCCATAAAGCAATCTCTTCCAACCAACCCAAGCAACATAAAGGCTTTATTTATCTTCCTATGTGTATTTCCTTATTTACTCATTTCTTTCCCTGTCTTTCATCATCCTATTACAAATTCTCCTTAGTAATCTCATTGCATTTATTCCATTACCTAGCATGAAAATTATTTTTTTTATAAGTAGACCACAAAATATTTTTCAGTCCCATTTTCATCAGAAAAGATGGTATTTGTACAATTTTGTGATGTTTTTCAACAGGCGCTAGCGAGTGAGTGGATTTTTGAACTAAAAACGTTATCACAGGTGATGACTGGATGATCTGTTTATGCATACTACATTAAACAAACTACGCCCCCCATTACACTCTGATACCCTGATACTCACACACATTACACAGTACTCACAAAACACATAGGTACCTAATTTATTTCAACAAATTCCTCAACACCTCCTTAATATACTCATTTCCTGATAAATCTAAAGAAGGAATGGGATGTGACCAAAACATTTAAATAATGTGAGACACAAAAAAACAATTTTAAACATAATTGATAAATACCGAGCTTGTTAATCGGACTCAGCTACAAACGCTTGAGTTGAAGGTCCTAGGGTCGTTTCCCGGACATTGTAATTTTAAATTATTACAATCTGTGAAACGGCTAGTTTCCAAGTCTTCATTAAATCGTGGTTACTTGAATATGTGCCGTAAATAAAAAAAAATTGAGGACACCTTTTTCATGTTTTCTTCACGTTGATATGTTACTTCCAAAGGAAATTCATAAAAATACTCCTGATTTTATGCAATAAGTATCATTGTTGTTTACTTTGTATGAAATACAAAATAATATGTTCAATTTTGTCAAAATAAAAAAAAATAATTAAGCTGAACTTTCAGAATTTATGTCCAGCACCACTAGACAACGTGTTATTTAGCTCAAGAAAAGAAACATGAAAAGATCTTCTTCTTCTTCTTCGTCAGCCCTCTTTCGTCCAGTAATGGACATAGGCCTCCCCCTGAGACCTCCACAGCTCCTTATCCTGGGCAGACCGCATCCATCCGCCTCCAGCTACTCTTCTGATATCGTCAGACCACCTGGTTAGAGGCCTTCCAACACTTGTCTTGCCCGTTCTAGGTCGCCATTCCAGCACTTTATTAGTCCATCTGGATCTCTTAGTGGCAGTCGTATGAAATATGCATGGTGGTAGTTCTTGTTTTGTCCGACGAGCAGCCGCTCCGGGGATGAACAGAACACTTAGTTCTATAACGTTCCCTATGGAGTGGGGTAGGTGACTGCGACTTTCCTTTCCTAGTCAATCTGGAGTTCGTGGTTCGGGCAATATGCTCTGCTCAGCTCCACTTCTGGTTTGCAACCTTTTGGACAACGTCGGTTACTTCGGTTTTCTCTCTTATCCACAAGTTACGAGTAGTTTTTCTGTATCTTAACAGAATACCCAGCATTCTCCTTTCCATGGCTCTCTGTGTTACTGTCAGACTATGCAGCATTCTACTTGTAAACACAAGAGTTTCACAGCCATACGTCAGAACCGGGAGAACGCAAACGTCGAAGACTTTCTTTTTAAGACGATTGGCGTATTTCGGAGACTTGAGGATATAGGAGAGTTTAACTAAATTTATTTATTTATTTATTTATTATATCACAATACAGCATATTCATGTTAGGTGATCAACAACGCCCCACTAGGCATTACCTGTTCTGGGGCTGTTGTTAGAGATATAATTTAATGGCTATTTATAAAATTTATATGATACATAATAAACACAAATTGAAATAAAAAAAATACATACATATAGGGACATACGTGGAACAGTCATTAATAAGATATAAAATTAAAATGTGATCGAAAGCTATAGGTGAACACTCTCCTCTGCATAGTTTCTGCCCGATACCAATAGCCATTCCTTTATTTTACATTTAAAAGAATGACTATTTTTGGTCTCTTTAATGCTCTTAGCAAGTTTGTTGAATATTCTAGGAGCAATGACTCCGAACCGTCTCTGTCCAAATGAGGTTTTCGTTATAGGCACAGCGAAGTTTAGATCATTGGCTTGCCTAGTGAAGCGCGTTTGTTGACTTCTACTATACAGAGTTATATTTTTATGGAAATGGATTAATATAGTTTTCAAAAACAGTTGCCTTGGATCAAGGACAGTAAATATCTTAAACAAATCATCTGAAGGAAAGGTACTATGTCTTTTGTTAATTATACGAATGATACATTTTTGGGCTTTATTGAGTGGACTCATAACTGTCTTAAATGTATTTAATAATTTTATATTTATGCGCGGTTGTGCAATTTTTTGACTTTGTATATGTGCACAGCACCAAGTGAGTATGCAGACTGAAGTGTGGCCTATTCTCGCGCAGTCAAGGGACGAGATTATTGTTGCTACATTTAAAGTGTGGATATAGGTAAAAAATAGGTTTTGGTATGTCAGGAAAATGAGAATAGATATTAATTGGAATTATCGGTCATCTAATTCAGAAGAGTCTGGCGTTCGGTTCTCTCTACCTACTCCAAATAGGGAAACGGCGCGATGGTATATATAATGTAAGAATCTTGAAATAAAATATACACTGTTGGTTATAAGAAAGGATATGAGTGGTCCCATCAAATCCAATCAAGCTCTGATGATGAGATCTATTAGAAAATCATCAAATTCTTCAATTTGCAATTCAGCGGATAATTCTTAGCCACATTGTTCGATTTCAATGATTTCTTTGCATTAGATAGATTATATTTTATTGCACATAAATTGCATAAAAAATGTAGAATCATAATATCTGATTTGCATAGTAGACAGTTAAAATCTCGGCACATACATAGGGTATATTTTATTGCACTGAAATTGTAAAATAAAAAATGTATAATTATAATATCTGATTTGCATAGTAGACAGTTAAAATCTCGGCACATACATAGGGTATATTTTATTGCACTGAAATTGTAAAATAAAAAATGTATAATTATAATATCTGATTTGCATAGTGGACAGTTAAAATCTCGGCACATACATAGGGTATATTTTATTGCACTGAAATTGTAAAATAAAAAATGTATAATTATAATATCTGATTTGCATAGTAGACAGTTAAAATCTCGGCACATACATAGGGTATATTTTATTGCACTGAAATTGTAAAATAAAAAATGTATAATTATAATATCTGATTTGCATAGTGGACAGTTAAAATCTCGGCACATACATAGGGTATATTTTATTGCACTGAAATTGTAAAATAAAAAATGTATAATTATAATATCTGATTTGCATAGTAGACAGTTAAAATCTCGGCACATACATATGGTATATTTTATTGCACTGAAATTGTAAAATAAAAAATGTATAATTATAATATCTGATTTGCATAGTGGACAGTTAAAATCTCGGCACATACATAGGGTATATTTTATTGCACTGAAATTGTAAAATAAAAAATGTATAATTATAATATCTGATTTGCATAGTGGACAGTTAAAATCTCGGCACATACATAGGGTATATTTTATTGCACTGAAATTGTAAAATAAAAAATGTATAATTATAATATCTGATTTGCATAGTGGACAGTTAAAATCTCGGCACATACATAGGGTATATTTTATTGCACTGAAATTGTAAAATAAAAAATGTATAATTATAATATCTGATTTGCATAGTGGACAGTTAAAATCTCGGCACATACATAGGGTATATTTTATTGCACTGAAATTGTAAAATAAAAAATGTATAATTATAATATCTGATTTGCATAGTGGACAGTTAAAATCTCGGCACATACATAGGGTATATTTTATTGCACTGAAATTGTAAAATAAAAAATGTATAATTATAATATCTGATTTGCATAGTGGACAGTAAAATCTCGGCACATAAGCATGAAAACGAAAAGAGTTAGAAAGAAGTTGGGTTGGTTTGATGGCACCAATTTGTGTGGTGGTATAAGAAAAGGCGGTCAATCCCTTCCTGGCTTCGACTTGTTTGCCTTCCGTAATCTTCCTGTGAGTCCTACTTACATTATGTCCTAATGGAGTTTCGATACCCTCAACATAACCACCCCGTTATCGGGTTAAATATAAAGGCACATATCTCCACCTCATTATCAACCTTATGCCACTCTTTAACCCTCGCATCATATTATTACAGACACCTCATCAAACTACTTATCAACAAAAATAAACACAGTAAATAAAATGACTGTAGCAAATTTAATTTTTAGCTAAATACTATTTAGATCCAATTGTCTATGTCTTTGGTATATATAGTTGAAGAATTAGGTGTACCAAACTATAAAACCTCAGATCGAATTTATTTAATATTTTAAGATATTGTGTTTATCGAATATTTTTACTCCTCACTAACCCAAGGGGATAGTGGGGAGTTATGAGTACGCAATTTTTAAGGGTATTTTTTATTGCAGATTATCAACTAGTATCATGCAGAGATTGTATTCTGAAAGTTTCATCACAATGTATCTGTGTGTATATACGATGTGCAGTGTGCTATGTACGGCGTGTTTATTTTACTTTATCGATTATAGACTAACGGACTCATTCGATTCTTTTCAAATTTTGCAAATATGTATATGTAGTACTCGCTTAGACCCCATTAGATTTCGAAGGATATCTGAATAGTGCTTCTTATTTTTCTTAACTGTCAAGTATTTGAAAGTGACCCCAAGTTCAGGAAACTTAAAATTTGAATTTTTTTTTCAAATTGGTAAAAAGGCACATCACTTACATAAAATGGCATTGAAGAGTTATCAAATTTTCACAATAAAATATTTAATTAAAAAATAATGTAACAAACTCATTTCATGAAAATGCTGATGATTTTCCATACAAAATTTGAATACTTTATAGAATGACTTGTTAGTGAGGTGATTAGCGTTGGCCACAACCTACTCGTTTTAATTGCATATACGCAAACATTGGATGTTTTCCCTGTCGGGAGTCAAATGATTTTTTTACAGACAAACTTTTTAACATCTCAATAGAGACGAAGTTGGAATATTACAGAATAACCAGGAACTCAGACACCTACAGAGTGTTTTTATTTACAAAACATGCATGTCAGGATAGGATAGTGCGGAGTTCAGTCCCTTTCTCTAACCCGAATAGGTAAACTATTCGGTGTTATGTAGGTATGTATGAAGATTGAATAGGTATCTATATCAGTCCCCATAGATATTGTGTTATCTTGCTTACTGATTGTATGAAACGATTTCTTCACTTAATTCATTTTTTACAAAAATTATTGTCATATAAATTTGAGATGTACTTCAATACCTAAGGTTATTGTTTTTTTATAGAAAATGTTTTCCTTTAAATTGAATATAACTGTCTGTTCCCAGAATGAAATAAAATATTTATTTATTTATTTTGATTAGAAAACAAAACAGGAGTACAGAAAGAAAAGTACATGATAAATATAAAAGAACCATACAACAATCTGTACACCCAATAATATTGTGTCATATACATAATATCTTAGTATTACAAACTAACCGCAAGAATACAAAAAAAACATGCATATTTAAAAATATAACAATCAATTTCAATTTTTTTTCAAAAACAGCTCAAAACAATGAAGGATATGAAGGGGAATAAAGAGTGATACAATGACGTGATGTATAAAATAAGATAAAGAAAGAAAGGAGGAGAGGTAGGAAATTATGAGATAATAAAATAAAATAAACAAATAGCATTTAATGATTCGTCGGATATTTTGTGGTAGTTAATATTAACCGTATTTGAATTATAAATTAGCTATAAACACTACACAATACTCCCCTCCCCTCCCCCCACTAACCCAACCAACCCTCAACCGCCACCCCCCTCGCTTCACAGACAGATACACACAAATTCAACATGTTAGTCTTGTCACGCCGGTCGATGGAAGGACAGCGCTTCCGAAACATGTCGCGAAGTGACTCAAAAAACAAGTGGTTTATAGCTAATTTATAATTCAAATATGGTTAAACAAATAGCATTCACAATTCAAGTTCAAAAATATAAATTGTTCAATTTTATCAAATGGATGAAGCTAGAAACAGTATTAATATGCATCGTCAGTTATATCTACACAAATTCTAAAAGCTTCAGATCTCCAATAACTGGTCGGTAAGTTGGTTAAAAATCGATTGCGAAATTCCAGTAGAGACTGACGAGTGAAGTTAAATAAAAAAATTTCATCAGAAAAGTTTTATTTTTTCAAAAATCAAACAAAGTTTTTTACCAGCAAACAGTGACTAACTGTAGGTGGACTTGACGTCATTAATAATGCCTACCTATTTCAAGATATGTTACCAAACACACAAATATATACGTACAATACATACAGTGTGTATATATTTCATGTGGTTATCGCTAACAAACAACATTGACGTTGATATAACTTACCCTATTGAAGGGCCGGGTCTAAACTTTGGGCGCCATAAGTGGGTGTGGCCAGGAGTTTATTATTTATATCGTAAAGAAAATTCAGTATAAATTTCAAAACAAAAATAATTAATTCATTCATACCATCACGGCATATTCCACGATGTGGGGTAACCAGTGATAGGTGTGCGGGTTTGCATTACCTTGTAAAATGAAGCACAACGCGTTCGTGTATCCCCACACACCAATCTCGTCTCACATAAAAGGCAACATCTAGAATAAGGTGGTAAGGCCTCATCGCTGTACTATTTGAGATTTTTTTTCGCTACTCCCACCACCACCACCCGCTCTGCATATGGGGACTGTAATCGGCCCCTTCACAAAACGCTAAGTGATCAAAAAAAAAATATGAATAGCACGAAAAGTAGCTCATGGAGCCCTCTAGATTAGCAATCTATGATGGAATGTGAATGGAAGATTCACACTCGTGGACTTCAGCCCCCCTAGACAACGTATCATTTAGCTCAAGAAAAGAAACCAGAAAAGATAACTCAATATATGGAAGTGACAATTGCATGCCACGTGACAACTCCCACTTCTATACATTAAGTTATCTTTTCTTGTTTCTTTTCTTGAGCTAAATGACACGTTGTCAAGGGGGCCTGATCTTTTAAACTATTTGAGATGTTGTGTTGCTAACAATAATGATCTTGTATATACATACATACTATCACGGCATTTCTCTAGCGGGATCGGCAGACAGAATCGAACGCCATATTTTTATATCATGGCACGCAACCATCGCCTAATCAACATTCATGCATCGTCTCATACATGTTCGTCTGTTGTTCAAGCTTATTACATATTATTTCCCTCTTTCAGAATATCGTTCACATGGTCGTGCCATCCCTTTCTTGGGCGGCCCCGACCTCTCGTTACATTCCTGTCCGCACTGTATATTTTCTTCGTCAGGTGTTTCTCATTTATACACCCCATGTGGCCAAACCATCTCAATGTATACACTTTCATTCTAATTATGACATCTTTCTTAATTATACATTCTTTCTCAATGCCCTCATTTCAAGCCTTGTCGTATATCGCCTTGATACATATTCTTCTCAGCGATTTCATTTAAATGATCTTGTAATATTGAAAAATATTCAAGAAAACTAATCAAAAACATCATACATACATACATACATACATACCATCACGCCTTGTCCCTTGCGGGGGTAGGCAGAGAGAACCGAACGCCACATTTTTCTATCTTGGCACGCTTCCCTCGCCTCGTCCACATTCATGCATCATCTCATACATGTTTGTCTATTACTCACACTTCTAACATTTCCGTCTTTCAAAATTTCGTTCACATGGTCGTGCCATCCCTTTCTTGGGCGTCCCCGACCTCTCATTCCATTTCTTCGTCAGACGCTCCTCATTCATTCTCCCCATGTGACCAAACCATCTCAATGTGTTCACTTTCATTCTAGTAATGACATCTTTCTTCATCTTACATTCTTTCCTTATATCCTCGTTTCTTACCCGGTCATACATCGTTTTATTACAAATCCTTCTTAACGATCTCATTTCAACTGCATTTATTCTACTTTCATGCGTCTTCTGCCATGTCCAGGTTTCACTTGCATACGTCAGGGTTGGCACTACGATGGCGTTATGAACATCATGGTGTGTTTATTTTTGTGTGTGTAGTAAGTACGATATAATGATTTCATCTGTATATTATTATGATTGACTTAATATTGATATCAAATATGTTACCTGCAAAGTCTACAAGCTGATTAGTTTTTCATAGACATCCGTTTATTTCTTGTCCATGATTTCACAGGACAAAATATTTTTTCTCTCAAAATATTTTTTTTAAATGAATATGTCCTTGTTAAACAAGTACATGTACATCTTCTTACGTTCCCTAAAATAAGCCAATAAATGCTTGTGCTATAGGTAAACGAAATCGGTCGAGGCAGAATTCGAACTCGCGACCACTGGATTACTAGCCCAGCGCGCTAACCACTCTGCTATCGACCCATCTAGATGCATTTTTTCATCCATTTTTTTGATTAAGATTGTTTACAATGAATCTCAATTATGCATTCAAGCTTGACAACACTTCAAAAATAAAAGAATTTTACTGTAAATTTGTAGTGGATTATATTTAAATATATTCTGAACAAAAAGATAAATAAATATACACAGTTAGTAAACCGTTTGGTTTCTGTGCGGGCGTCCTGGGTTCGATCCCCAGCAGAGGAGATATTTATTGAAATTTTTTTCTCACGCTAAAACTGCTTCTCTGGGCTGGAAACACTGGTTAGTTGTGTCGAGTTTATTGCTCGACACATGCGCAGGATGCAAGGAAGTATTTATTAATATCGTTATTAATATGCCTTAGTTCCTTGTGATATATGTTGTGGAAAATTTATTTCGGGCCAAAACCCATTTGTTTTTCAACTTTTTTTGCATTTTTTTCCACAAATCACTTTTAATTCAGCGTCCACGGGCAACCGCCTCACATTTTCGATTCCAAATTCGACCCTGTCTACATCCACACCACGACAGCGGCGGCGTATTCCCAATACACCCTCCCACTCCTCCCGCAACAACCATCTCCCCCCCCCCCCAATAGCCTAGTTCTTCTCATTTTTGGTAAATAGATTTGTAGGTGAGCCCGCTGTAAGATTTTATGGTCTGGATAACGACATTCAAGAGGTCGTACCTTAGTTCCAAGGTTGAAGTATTTAACAACTTACCTGGGTGCTTACTTAATTTCAAATTACCTTGTTATAATACACGTGTATAGTTATGTTTATTAAGTTTATATACCTATACTTACCCGGGCGAGATTCGGAGAACTTGTGAATTATACAATCATAAGAATATTTATACATATTCTCTAGACACCAAAATAATCTATTCTAGTTTATATTACAGAGAGGAGTTGTAGGAATTTATATTACAGTAAGAAAATAAATTACAGTTGGAAACTAGAAAAAAAAACCTAACCTTCGAATAATATTGAAATTTTCGTTAAACAGTTTTCGCATTTGGGGGTCTAGTTATCACAAAAAATTGTGATAACCTATAACTTGTCATACAAGACCGCTTGTAACATTCGGGAATGGACCGGAATGAGGCATATGGAGGCATATGGAGGACCTAGTTTACATATTCTATTTACTTAAGAGTTTTGGTCGTAGAGAGGAGCGGACCGTACATATTTAAACCAAGCAAAACACATTGATTTGCGCTCTGCGCATCTCACGTGATCTAGTTATTTGCGTAAAACTATATCTTTAAGGAAAAAGAAAATACACCAATAACCAAACTGTTCGTTGCACTGAGGAAGGTAATAGTGAAATTTTTGAAATTTAAGGATGCAGAAGGTATGCCGTTGAATAATTATTTCACAAATATTAGCCACACTGCCACCAACTGCATCCAGCTATCTTACATAATTTACATATATTATGAATAGTAATGGTCCTAGAACACTACCTTGGGAACGCCATAATTAGTTAGGAGCTGATCACTTAATATGTAACCGATCCTTTTCTGTTGTTATACATTTGACATAAAGTTTTTTAACAAATGCAGCTCAATAAATTTTTCATCAATTATTTATTATTTACTCTTAACCGTATTTATTATTACGTTTAGACTCGCAAATCTAAATTTCATTAATAATGTTGAAAAATCAAAGGGTGACATTTTCGGTACATAAAACTCGATGATGAAAAAATGGGACATCGTAAATTTAAGTAAAAACTGTCGAGTCATGGATGCATTTATTTTCATTCAATAACATCCCTTTCAACCTACCCTTACATATGGATAGCATTGTTACCAAAATGGGTGACAATAAACGATCACACATAGATTCAGTTTCGCAATGAGACCATAACTGGATTAGTTACGAAATCTAAAAGTTGACCGTAGGTTAGTATTTTTTTTACTTTTATTTTCACTTAGTGACACTCACCTATATAACCTATATAATTGATAGTCTTTAAGGTTCTGAATGACTTCAAGAGCTATGTCCAAAGAATGTATTATCAGGAAGATATCATAAATTGAGATCGTCTGCTTGGACTCTGGAATTGGACTTTGACAGGAATTGGAGTTAGAGGCGGCTTTCGTTTTTTTTTAATATGGCAACGTGCGTATTATAGCTAGAGATGATCGTTTAAACGAAAGCTGATTAAAATATTCGTTTAAAAAAAATAATCAATCAAACGTTATAAATTTTAAACCATATTCGTTGAACGTTGCGAGTGTTACGACTCAATCATGAATCATAACGTTCCGATGATGATTTCGTTAAAAGCAGTTTTTCGTTAAAAGCTTATTTTATAATCATAACAAAGATGTATTATTTTTAACGACAACGTTGCGAGATGATTGTGATTTATGATTAGCTGACCGGCGTGCAGCGTTGTAGACATCTGTTGACATCATTGTGACGAATGATCAGTTTCAAATCGTCTTGTTTCGTTCAACGTTATAAGTTATTATTATTACTGATTTTTGTAAACGTTTATTTTTTGTTTCTTTAGTATCGTTTAAAACGCCTATCGGGTTGGTTTATTGTGCGTTGTCGGCTTTGTTAGATGATTCGAGCGTACAAAATTATTATCAACATAATTTTTAAACTTTATATGTATGTATTGTATAACATTTCTACTGTATTTTCGTCAAAGGGTTTGGACTACATTTTAAATACTTTCTAGAGGAAGCAAAAAAATTAAAAGTACATTATATTTATTTCAAAAACATACCTTTTTTTTCATTGCATGTTAATGTGTTAATTTTTTTTAGATTTAGGTATGTTGTACTTGTATATATACAGTACAAATATAAATAAGCCTTTAGGCTTTTTAAGCCTTTAAAAATAACGTTATTTAAAATTAACGAAACGTCTATAACGTTTAAAAAAATCGTATAGCTGCTATTAAGATTTGTATCCATTCTACTCTTACGAAGAAGCGCACTACATAAAGTTGCGGTGGGCTTGCAACTGTGATCGCGTATTTAATGTAAATGGTATGAAGGTGAAGTTGAGAGCATTGAATCTTTCAGTTTTATTTCATAAGCCCAACATTTTAAATAGAGTCTCAATGTTCTCCTATGTTTCATATCTCCTCTTCATGGTCACAATCTTAGCATTGGTTTGCACCAAACACTACATATCTCTGTTATTCGCCAGCCTCTTCATCTCTTGGTAGCTGCTACAGTACACATCACTGATCACCTGATCCATATGTTTCTAGGGCGTCATTCCTGATGTTATGGCCTGTCTATTTGGATACTTGATGGGCAACCCTCTCTAGGAGCTGTCACGTTGCTACTAATGCTAAGTACCACGTAGTTTAGAATGCAGTCTTGCATATTTCTCCTATCATATTTCTTTAACAAACAATCTCAACTGCCAAATCAATGTCATCAACGAAATACGAGATCGTTTTATTTATTTATTTTAAAATAATAATAATGAACACTTCCTTGCACCCTGCGCAAGTGGCGAGTTTATTGCCGAATGGCCTTCCAACTAACCAGTGTTTCCAGCCCAGAGAAGCAATATTTGCGTGAGAAATAAATTTAAATAATCGAATATTTTTATTATTGCATATGCGCAAACATTGGATTTTTTTCCCTGTCGGGAGTCAAAGGTATTTTTTAACAGATTTTTAATTATCTCAATAGAGACGAAGTTGGAATATTTATTGTAGGAGAACCGGGAAATCAAGGCACCTACAGGGCTTACGACCTGTCATCGGCTGGTTTACGTGATCACTTTATGCGCTTGCGCAACGTTCACCAATTATGCCTTTTTAATGAGATCCCTATCAATTCAATTTTGAAAGTTCTATATATTGTAATACTGAAATTCTTTTCGCTTGAAAATAAGGAATTTTTACTACAGCCATCTATGGGTGAAATTATGAACAGCAATTTTATTATTTTTATTTATTTTGTTGGAACGCCATCTATTGAGAGAATTGATTTTTGTAAATAATGAAAGCTACAATTCTTATATCTGAGGTGACAATGCATTTTTCGCATAGAAGTCACCCCTGAATTGCGCCAGACTTATAAGGTCATTTTTGTCTTATTTACCTACTTGTACCAATGTGTAAGTAATCGAATATTTTTATTATTGCATATGCGCAAACATTGGATTTTTTTCCCTGTCGGGAGTCAAAGGTATTTTTTAACAGATTTTTAATTAAATTTAAATAAATTTCTCCACTGCTGGGAATCGAACCCAGGACGCCCGCATAGAAACCGAACTGCTTACCACCTATGCCACGACGGTCGGCCTTTTTATCGGGTCAGATTATTGATTATATGTATAAAAAATAAACAAAGACGGTTGTTTTGCCGTAAGGCAATCTATTCTAACTAACCCATGCAACCTAGTGATGAACAGGATCAAGACCGAGAAAAATACTGAATTTTACACTGGAAAATCAAGACCAGAGGTACAAGAAAATGGGAGACTGATTACTGTATCAAACTGATTTCTAGAAAAATGAAATATATTTCATTATTATCTGACTATTTAGGGTTAAAGTGTGAAACCGGCTCAAAATTACTCTTGTGGCATATATTATGAAAATGCATATAGGGGATGACGACAATCACCACCCTCAAATGATGAATGGGAACTATGACAAAGAAATAAGGAATCTCATATTTTGTGAAACCTCTGACTTGTGTAAAAATGACTTGTATATTCTATTGGCATCATTTAATAAATGTAAACAGAATATGTAAACAGAAACTACCACGTTCAAAGAGACAGGAAATCTGTTTACATAAATTATGCCAGAATTAAAAGTTAATCAAAAAATTCAACCACTTTGGCATTCTCGTCAACTAAAAATAATATAACCTTTTATTGTATCATGCTGAGATTGTATCCTGAAAGATTCATCACAATGTATCTGTGTGTGTTTGCTATGTGATGTGTGCTATATACGGCGTGTTCATTGTACTTTATCGATTATAGACTAAAGAAAGCATTCGATTCTATACAAAATTTGCAATTTTGTATATCTAATACTCACTTAGACCCTGTCAAATATTTCAAAGTGACCTCAAGCTCAGGAAACTTAAAATTTGATTAGTAATAAGGCACATCACTTTCATAAAATGACATTGAATGGCAAGAATTATCAAGTTTTCATAATAAAATATTTAAATAAAAAATAATGTAACAAACTCATTTCATGAAAATGCTGAATATTTTCCATGCAAAATTTGAATACATTATAGAATGACTTGTTAGTGAGGAGCTTAACGTTGATCACAACCCACTCGTTTTATTTACCGATTGATCTGATTCTTTCGAGCAAGTGAATTTGCATAAAAAATATATTTAATCCATATTATATATTTTCTATGTACTCTGTATGTACCTATAATGCGATGAGTATTATTAGTCGCCAAGTATTACAATCGTGATAATGAAACATTATTTGATAAAGTATATAGGAAGGTACGTATGTACAATGTTTCCGGGTGTCTATATAATTTGGTTATCATAATAATATTATATAAGTACAGCGATATTATCATCATCTGCGGTGTCTGTTTGTGAAAGTTACTTCTGTTCAATAATTTATGGTAATGATGCGCGACCTAATTTTGACATGTTTTTCGCCTTTATGCTACCTTTTAACACCCTCCTCGCAAAACTTCAACTTACGCAGCCGACTTAATTGCTATTTTCATTGTAAATGTTATGATCTCTTATACAAATCAAATCAAATCGAACCGCTGAATCAGGCTGGAATTAAAAAGATACTTCGTTTAACTCACAAAGAGCATTCGTTTAGCTCAGTCTTTCTCAAAGTGGGCGATAACGCCCCCTTGTGGGCGTTGGAGACCTAGAGGGGGGCGTTAAGGGGCTCTGAAAAAAATGGGGGGGCGTTGGCGTGGTGTAGGGGGGCGATAGTTGATTTGTAATTTCACTTACTTTATATTATAAATTTCACTAAAATTAAAACCTACCTACTACTCAATATCGAATAACTAGTTTATAAGTTTAAATTAGTTTATACTTATTGTATTCTAGCCTGTAGGATACTGATGTTTTTGAGTAAAATCGAATCTGATATCGACAAACTTGTTAAAAATCATCAAATTCATTCATCTTATTAGATTAGTTTTAAAACTAAAATTGATTACCTATCTATATTATTTTTTTTAATTTGATTAAAATATTGAATCAATATTTTACCCCCATCAATCGAAGGAATGATTGATGGGGGTAACTGTAGAGGTCGCCCCTGAAACAACTATATAGACCAGATAATCGGTGACGTGCGCTGTAGCAGTTACAAAGAGATGAAGAGACTGGCGGACAATAGAGATAAGTGGAGGGATCGAGTGTTTGGTGCAGACCAATCCTAGGATTGTGACCAAGAAAAAGAAAATATTATATTATTAATATTATAAAGTTGTGTTTTAATTGCTCTCACTGGTAAAAATTTCTAGTTTAGAATGTAAGTTTAAACACAACCGACTAATATAGCACACTATTACTAAATTAATTAATGTAATGAAATTGTGGTTTACAAGTTTTAGGAGTGTATAAAAAATGGGGGCGCTGAAAAATAATTGATTTTCAAAGTGGGCGGTAAAATAAATAAGTTTGATAATCTTTGGTTTAGCTCACAAACTGGGATCAATCTTATAATACATAGTTTAAGAAAAGGTAAAAAATTAGACAAACTTGAAATATTAGAGATAAACAGAGTAAAATGTAACAGCAACGTTCCTTTGATTAACGCACAAATAGATTTTAATACTTCTCCATTATTATTACCATTAGAATAGTTAATGTCGGATTTTGCTGTTGGCCATTATTCAATATAATTGCTGTCCTTTTAATACAATATTTGTATATTCATTCCTTCACTTCAATTGTATTTTTATTATACCTACATAGATATTTACCTTAATGTCTTTCGGGTATTTATTTTTTCTTATAATTGCCCCCTTCCTTATCTATTATTGTTATCCTCTTTGTGAATCTATATATACATAGATGGTATTCATCATTATTGTTCACCATTCTGACGATGCTCAGCATAGAGCGATACCGGTGAATGGGAGTTGCGTTTGCGAAAAAATTTAAGTAGAACGTAAAATTAAATATATTTTTTTCATAATTTTAGTTAAAAAAGATACCTTAAGAAAGGGATGGGCAAACAGTCGATCGCGGTCGACCGGTCGATCGCGAGCGGTTTTAGGGTCGATCGCGCGCATACTTATAAAAATGTACCTAAAAGTTTACAAAGCCCTGCCCGGCCGGCGTAATAATAGCGTTATTCTATTCCAAAATGAATACTTATCAAGAAAACAATTTAAAATAATCTTTATAAATTAAAAACGAAATTTATTTAATTTTATAACCATAATAATACAAGAACACTCGGAGGCGACAAATACGTGCCGCGCTTGATGTTTACCGCACGGCACGTGTTTGTCGTCAGTCTCGCCATCGTCATTAAGTCTCGTACCTCATACAGAATTTGGATCTGATCAGACGTCTGGACTCGGAGTCCGAACTAATTTATCAGTTTCTCCATAACTCTCGTTGACTCTGTGCCGCTAATAAGAATATCATTATTTTGTCCTAAGTGAAACTAACGTATCTACTGACGAACATCTGTCTTCGTGTTTACGTTTGGCACTTAGTTAATACGTGCGTTCCTACGAGATATTAGCGGAAAACACGCAGTGCCATTCATCGACCTCTAAATAGTATGTAGGTAAGTACCAATTATTTTTTCTGCTTGTGAGTCGATCGCTTGTCTTCCAATTTTTATGTTGTAGACCGCCGATGGTGTAAGTCTGCCCACCCCTGCCTTAAGAAATATAAATTCAGCAAATTCTCAATTCATAACAACATACACGACAAAACTATTAACATAGGATTCAATAAGTGGACCATGGGCTACACAATCATTCTATATGACAGCTTACAATGACTCAGTAATTAATATTATGTAACTAGTCTACCACCTCGGAATAGGCCTGTCCTAGTGAGGTGGTCCAAACCAACCCAATTTATTTGTTATGTTGCTTTTATAAAATGTAATTTTTGGTATATGTAATAAAAAAAAAAAAATTATCGCTAGATATGTATATTGTTTCAAATATAAGCAAGGCATCATTCTTATTTTTCTCATTGGGAGCCCAAAATTAAGGGGCAGGGTAAGGCAATGTATGTGGGTCAAATGCAAACTTTGAAACGGATGTATGAGAATGTACGTCCGTAAAAAATTACAATTGTGTGCTCTCGAGTTAGTTAGTGTATTTGCGCCCAAGTTAGTGTATTTGAATCAAGCGTTACATAAAATACTATGGTTTATTTGATATAAACAAAAAAGTGAGAACATTGTGTGAAAACGTATCGAGCCAATGTTTAGATTTATAAACTACCTATATTTAAAAAAAAACATTCATGTTTCTAAGCCCTATAAGATTTGAGTTATGAATTAAAAATCTGAGAAACCAGGTATTATTAAAAAAATATTACGATAAAAGTACACAAAATGAAAACGAGTGGGTTGTGGCCAACGTTATCCTCCTCACTAACGAGTCATTCTATAAAGTATTCAAATTTTGTATAGAAAATTTTCAGCATTTTCATGAAATGAGTTTGTTGAATTATTATTTATTTAAATATTTCATTACGAAAACTTGATAACTCTTCAATGCCATTTTATGAAAGTGATGTGCCTTTTTACCAATTTGAAAATAAAAATTTCAAATTTTAAGTTTCCTGAGCTTGGAGTCACTCAAATATTTGACAGTTAAAAAAATTGAGAAGCACTATTCAGATATCCTTCAAAATCTAATGGGATCTAAGTGAGTATCAGATATACAAATTTGAAAAATTTGAAAAGAATCGAATGAGTACTTTAGTCTATAATCAATAAAGTAAAATAAACACGCCGTACATAACACACAGCACATAGCACACACACAGATACATTGTGATGAAACTTTCAGAATACAATCTCAGCATGATACTAGTTGATAATCTGCGATAAAAAAAATATCCTTTAAAATTGCGAAATCATAACTCCCCACTATATCCCCTTGGGGTAGTGAGGAGTTAAAAGTTTGTCGAGCCAATTTATAGAAAAATAATGAGAGAATTATATATTTTTTTTTGAAGATGTAACTTTTAAGTATACGACATAATAAGCATCCGAAAAGTACCTTGGAGCCTATCCCGTCACCTTTAGATGGCTCGACTGTGTGATTTAAAATTTTAAGCATTGTAAATTTTGGCCAGCCTTTTGTATATACTGTCAACAAAATTTCTGCAAAATCAGACTATGGGAAGTAATTTGAAATTTGATTGAATTTTAGTGTTGTAAAACGTGTAAATATTGAACTCAACCCATTCGATTTTCCATCGTTTTCCACCGCGCCGCATATGGGAACAAGTAAGAAAGACAAAAAATGCACGGCACGAAGAGTAGCTCTAGAAGCTACTCTAGACTCGTGGTCTCGGCACGTTGTGACAATTTAAAATATGCTGGGTAAAATCTATTTGTTTTTTTTTGTCTCGGTTCAATTGTTCCTTCTTTTTTTATGTTTTATTTTATTAGTTCAACATTTGTTTTCTTTCTGTTTTCCTACATATATGTATACTTATGTGTATTTTAAACTTTTCTTTTCACTGTGCAAAGTAATGTCTTTTTTATAATATGAATGGTCAGGAGACGTTGATTGTACATACCTAACTATGCACAATAGCCATGCGGGAGATACCTGTTATTGGAGCACTGGAGATTCTATTTTTTGTTTCATGTTTTTTTTTGTTTGTGTTGTTCAGTGTTCTGTTGGTGTCTCTGTATATTAAATAAATAAATAAATAAATAGTGTAAAAAATAATGCACTGATTGTAATGTTATATATATGTACACTGGTGACTTAAACTTTGTCTTTTAACTTAATTATAGTATTATACATTTAATTTACTACTATATCAACTTATATTTACTTACATCAGATATTATTATAATTTCGCTACAACCACCACCACCCGCTCTGCATATGGGGACTGTAAACGGCCCCTTCACAGAACGCTAAGTGAGCGACAAGAAAAAAATGCATAGTACGAAAAGTAGCTCATATTATTATTATTGTACAAAAGGATTTTTAAGAAATAAATTAATAAAATAAATGATAATCGACGTCGGTGAAAATAATATTAACAGACATGGATCGTCGCCGTCGTGAGATTACTTCAGACTGGACTGTGTAAAACAGAGAGTTAGTTGACCAGGGACACTCCGGAATTTCTATTTTCGAACTCGACTGTGTAGAGAATGTCCTGCGATCTCTGCAGGAGGACGACGATTGCTTGAGGAGGCCAAGACACATACTGAGTTGTAGAGCCACATATGTACATATATACCTCTTCTTCTTCTTCGCCCTCGCCTTTGTCCCATTTACTTGGGGTCGGCTCTCCTTATTCTATTTCGCCAAACTCGCCTGTCCTGTGCCAGATCAGGATTCAGCTCCCTCTCCAGACGCTTCTAGATGCTCGAGAGCCATTTGGCTGGTGGTCTGCCAGGTCTTCTCACTGGAGTCTCGATATCCAAGGCTTTATTTATCATATTGTCTGTCGGTCGTCTCAAATTGTGGCCATACCATCTAAGCCTATTTTCGACTATTTTTTTGTCTATTGGGGCCACTTTGAAACTACCGCGGACGTGGACATTCCTCAATTTGTCAAATATTCAAACTTTGAAATGTAAAATCCTGAAACCCGTAAATCATGGACAAACATGGAGTATAAGATTCAACGATGAGTTGTTCAACATATATAAAGCTCCCAAACTCTCTGAATATATACCTAATACTAAGCAGACTGATATGGACCGGGCATGTTCATGAGAATGCCATTATCGCGGGTACTAAAAAGAGTCTTAGAGGGCATCCAGGAGGCAAAATAAAGGTCAGGAGACCGAGGCTGCGATGGTAAGACGATATTGTGAGAGACGCATCCCAGCTTCTAAGTGTGCCAAACTGAAGTAACAGGAGAGGTTGGAGGACGATGTTGCTGGAGGCCAAAGCACGATATGGGATGCAAAGCCATTAAAGAAGAAGAGATATTACAACTCGTCCAACTGTCGATTTGTTCAGGAGAACTTTGTTCTCTTAACATATCGACAATGTATCAAGCCAGAATACGCGAGAATTGTATGGAGAGGTCTACTTTTTTCATGGCTTTTCCAACTTTGAAGTCAAAAAACACCAACTTAGAGGCTTCGCAGCATATATGTTCCATACACGGATTTACTCAGAATTCGGAGTAGAACATTTCGTGTGTCTGTGTGTGTGTGTGTGTGTCTGTGTGTCCGTCCCCCCCTTATAACTTTTGATCCGCTCAATTTACAGAGCCCAAAATTTCAGAATATATAAACAGTTATAGGCCTACAAAACTTTTATACTCGGAATTTTGAATTTTTGTTTCAGTCAGGGGTTATCAACTTTTGAATTTTTATTTTATTTTTCCCTATATCTCAGAAACCATAAAAGCTAGAACGCTGAAAATTGGTATAAACATAGATAAATACAAAATCTCAAACAAGTTTTTTCAAAAAAATTCCAGGGTTTCTCAAACATTTTTTATTAAGAAAAGTATTTTTTTTATGATAAATTTATGAGTTTAACTGCCTATATTTCCATTTATTTTTAAAATATCGAAAAAAGCCGAAACACCCCAACTAGATAATTTAATTTTATATAAAAAATATTAACATTGTAGCAGTACATCTCAAATTTTTTTTAACAATTTTTATAAAAATTGAATTTAGTGACGACATCGCTTCATACAATTTGTATGGTAGTCACCTATACACAATATCAAAGAAGACTTAATAGTTTGATACTTCATCTCTAAACATACAATATACATATACCATCATGCTGTTTTCATATTCCGGGTAGGAAAAAAAGACTGACCTCCATACTATCCTATCTTGACTACCTAGGTACATGTGTTGTATAGAAAACTAAATATCATAAAATAATAAATAATTTGTATTTATGGGTTTGGTACTTATTCTTCAACTATACATACTATCGCTGTCGACAGTTGGATCTCATGTGTTACATGCAACTAGTAATAGTATAAGCCTGTAAGAAAAAGCCATGATTTTTTTAAGATTTCTACAACTTACAATAACTATTGACAATTTTAGCCATGGTGAGTTCGCCGCAACATCCTAAAAAAACAATTGAAGGCATTCAAAACGGTCCATGGTTAAAATACAATATTTTCAGTAGATAAAATTCTGTTGGTACACCAACTAGCTATCTAAATAAAATGTTTCCATGGCATTACAACAGTAAGGAATGAGGGTAATCAGTCAGAGACTCTAGTGTTTGACAGAAGGCAAATGTTTGTGCTGAAACGGTACATTAGCGCCATCGAAAAATGACGACAGTGTTGCCAACTAGAGAGAAAAAGAAAAATATATATAACACCACTTTGTGTCATGTAAAACCATAGAACTAATATAAAGAATTTCATATTATAATACTCTCATTCGTGTCATAGACTTTAATATACCTGCAAGTAGACGAAGTGTTTCTCTACTGATTCGTGTCATGTTTGAGAATCTGTTTGGCAAAAAAGTACGTTTGGATATATTAAGTTTTTCACTCGTTCATAAAGCTAAAATTTGAATAATTATACAAGAACTCCCATGTCATTATATCAGTTAACGGCCCTTAACAAATCAACAGACAATTATTATTCAAATAGAAAATTCTAATAATTCTAATTTTTTATGCGATAAAAGTGAAAATCCATTTTTTTTTATAATATTAAGTACTGTTTATTTATCATCGTTGACGGGACTCCCATAATTACATTAATGATAAAAAATATATTGATACTCCCTTTACTTACTTTTTATGTTTTACTCCGTCATCGGTCGCGACGTTGTTCGATTATTTAAAGCCCCGGTTCCCATCCAGTCAGCCACTGTATGGCCTCCGGGGTTGCGTCATGGATGTCCATCCTACGCCCTCCCCCCTCTCTCCTCGTCAAGCACTCCTCTACCAGGTGTTGGACAGTCTGGTCACACTCCATATCAACAACTCGTAATCACTAGTGAGATCAGGTCTAGAAGATTGGTCCTGGATTGGACATGTAGTCACATCAGGAGTTAAAAGAGCTACAACCCACATCCTGCAAATGACCCTGTGGGTAGTAGACCTCGGGGATGTGTTGAATGTCTGGGATGACTGGTCACAGACCGTGAGTCCGCTGCTGCTGACAGGAAGGCTTGGAAATACATTTTTCAGGAGGCTAAAGCTGAGTTGTGCAGCCATCGGAAGTAAGTTAGTATTATTTTGAAGGATAGTGTTTTCTTTTATATTTTTAAATAACAATAAAAATTGGTATGATATTCCATCAAGTAAATTGGATAGAAAAAACTAAGTATATAAAGTTTTTAGTTTCACTTATACAAGATCTAAGAAGTATTATTTAAAAATTATTATTTAAGTGTTGGTATACAGAACAAAATAAAAGCATGTTAGTTTAAGAACCTGTATATTATTATATCCAAATGCATTTCCTCACCATCAGATATAGTCGATTCACTTTCAAACATTGACGTGTCAGCACTAAAGGAATTGGTTTTTTCGTTTCACTCTGATCGAAGAGAGGGGACCGTGATGTGTATGTGTTGGTACATAGTTCGTACTTACATAATGTCAGTATAGAAGATCTCTATCCAAAAATATACATACGATTGCCACTCTACACGATGTCGATCGTTGGGCCAGTGTATTTGGCAAACGTTTGCCAAATAATGATTTTTAAATTTGCTATACCTACCTACTTAAAATCTCCGGACATACGTATTAGGCCTTTCCACTCCAATACGTTGAAGCAGCAATTGCAATATTATCTTTTCAATATCAATATTACTTACTTACAAAATCTGGAGCTTTCTTCTAATATTTTTCTTATAATATGATATGTATCCTTTGAACGATAATGCACAAATCCTTTACTTTATTTTGTGACGGTATGTAATATGAGAAATATAATATAAATATTTATTGAAACAAAGTTGCACATATGTGACATACAATAAAGAAAAACAAATAACTTAAAAGGAAGGGTGAGAAACCCTAAACAGTCAATTTTCATCATAATCTCATGTGTGTTTTGATTCTACATCTAAATCTTTTATATTTCAAATTTCTTATAATTAACCAGAAAAAGTTCTGTTCATTGCTTCTCTGTGATTTCATTTGTCAAAACTTTCAAAAACTCTCACGTTCTGGAATATCAATTTTTTAAATTATTAACCATCGAAGAAGAAAAACAGAACAGAGCAACTTTTAATCACTAGTGAGATCAGGTCTAGAAGATTAGCCTGGCTTGAACATGTCGTCAGATAGGGAGACGAAAGAGCCACTAAACATATCCTGCAAAATAGCCTCTGGAAAGACCAAGACAGAGATTGATTGACAATGTCACCGGATATCTGAATGTTTGTGATGACTAGTAGTCCATTGCTGCTGACAGGGAGACTTGAAAATTCATTGTTCAGGAGGTTAAAGCTCTACCGGAGTTGTACGGCCATCTTAAGTAGTAGAAAAAGAAAAAAAGTTAACATATATTATTCAAGAGCTGTGTCAGAGAATAGAGCTCTCTGGGAGGCATCTCACACTCAGGCTGTCTGGATCACAGAGAAACAACTCCCTAAAGGAGTTGGACACAGTTAACAAAGCGACTTACTATGACCGATGCTTGCGTTCCAATTAAGTGGAATGCACTGCCTCCAGATGTCCGCAGCATTCAAAGCATGAGAACTTTCACTAAAGGACTGAAAATAACAGGACTACTCATGGAGTTGATTAACATAGGTAAGTTAAGATCAGATTCAGAATCAACAAATCTTTGAGGTTAAAATTAATTGTGTTAATTTATACAAAATAAAATGACAACTGCATACAAAACTTTGATCTCATTTTTTATGATTCAATGTAAATAAAGATAGAAATCATATTATGATTAAGAGGGTGACTGCTGCCAACGTACCTATTTTTTCAATTTGATATACCATCATTATTACTAAACGAATCATTTTGAAAAAAAATAACCTAGTTAGTTTGGATATTAATAAAGAGAAATATACCTTAACTTTTTGATTATGTTCTGTATATATTCTTGTAGGAAAATAATAAGCATTTCCCGATTTTAGACATTTATATTAAATTTCTAAAAAAATATAAGATATAGAGCAATATTTTTTTATAAATTAAAGAAGAACAAAATACCTGGAAAAATATGATATGACGTTGCATTAACGCATCAGGTTAAGTAAATAAACCAAAAAAACTTTTATTACGCAATGGCGCTGAATGAAAAATAAATGTTTTTTAGGTTTATTTACTAAACCTGAAGCATTAATGCAACGTCACATCATAATTTTTCTAGATATTTTTGTCTTCTTTAATTTAAAAAAATATATATTACTCTACGCCTTATAGTTTATTAAAAATATATGATAAACGTTGAAAATCGGGGTATGCCATTATTTTTCTACAAGAATTTATACAGAACATTATCAAAAAGTTAAGGTATATTTTTGTTTATTGATATCCAAACTATCTAAATTATTTTTTTCAAAACGATTTGATAAGAAATAATGATGGTATATCAAATTGAAAAATAGGTACGTTGGCAGCAGTCCCCCCCTTAAGTGTTGAATTATACAATTTTAAGATTAAGACAATGTAAAAAAATATTAAGAACGTGTCATGGGCAGCCCCGACCGTAGTTTCGTAGAGCAGCACACAATTAAACTATCAGCGGCCTTGGAATGATCTTATATCATTAAACGGCGCTGTATAAAACCCACTACTATTATTATTATTAACATCTGAAGTTAATAAGGAAACAGGTTTTTTTATTAAACGCTTTATTTTTTTCTGTAAATTACTTAGAACATCTCTAACTCTCGATTCGAGCCTGTCAAAATATTAAATGGTTAAAGTATACCATTGCAAACGTTTGTCCAATCGTTGGTGTAAATTCACACTTGGAAGACACCACAACACACGAATAGATCCCCCCCAATCATATTATGTATATGGTCTGTTGAAAAAAAAGACTATCTCGGGCGCAAATCTTACTCCATATCTCAACATACCAAGTCAGCAGGGTGAATTGAGACAATATCCACCGAAACATGTTGAAAGACGATAATTATTCGTATGAGGGTCAATCCTACGAAGAATTGTTCAACCCAGAATTAGATGTGTTTTGCTGTGAGGCACCGACTTAGAATAGTGCTTCCACTCTTTTCCACTATCGCCGTTTTTGGGTGTCCCGTAAGAGCCGGGCAATCGAAAATTCATCAGGCAACAATAACATCTCACATAGTTCAACAGTGAGATTCACCACCCATTCTGAATATTGTTTATTTTTAGGTGATACCTACTAGACTAGTGTGGGCATTCACGCATGTGTCGTGCTTCATTTTATAAGGCAATGCACATTCGCACACACGCATTCGCATTCGTACCTCGCATTGTGGGATATGCCGTGATGGTATTTATGTATATTAATCTTAAAAATATATAGTTTAGGTATATTTTAATTTCATGATTTTTTTTAATAGTTTCAACAACCCCTGTTAAATCTCTGCTAATTTATTATATGAACATTAGAATCTTTTATTCGTCTCTATTGGGGTATCATAGTTTTGTATCATCATCATCATTTCATTCGTTGAGATCATAGAACGATCTATGATAGGATAAGGAATGTGGACATCAGACGAGAATGCAAGATTGAAAGAGATATTGTGAGTAGAATGAAAGTAAATACACTACGATGGTTCGGACATGCGGAGAGAATGAACGATGAGCGCCTGACAAAGAAAGTATACAAGTATACTGAAAAGAGTGGAATGAGAGGTCGTGGCCGCCCGAGAAAGAGTTGGCATGATCATATAAATGAAATTTTGAAAGATGGTAATATACCAAGTCAGAATAATAGGAGAGCATGTATGACGCGATGCATGGATGTAAATAAGGCAAAACATGTATGTCAAGATAGAGGTGTCTGGCGTTCCGTCCTCTCTGCCTACCCCAAGTAGGGATACGGCGTGATGGTATGTATGTATGTATTTATCATCATCATCAATGGCTCCACAGCCCGTTGCGGGCCTTGGCCTCCTCCAGCGTTCCTCGCCATCTTCCTCTATCCTGACATGCTCTCCTCCAGTCCCTTACACTAACAGCCTCCACATACCGCTGCACGCCATCCAGCCATCTGAGCTTGGGTCTACCAACATTTCGTCTACCTTGTGGCTTTGTGTGCAGGACCCTTTTTGGCATTCTTTCATCGCCCATTCTTTCCATCCATCACAACCTTCCTATTTTTATCACCTTTATAATGTTGGGCTCATTATAAATATTGTAGATCTCATCATTGCGTCGTATTCTCAAAGCTCCGTTTACCTCCACAGGTCGGAATATCCTTCTGAGTATTTTTCTCTCGAACACTAGTAGAGACAATTCATCTTTTTTACTCAATACCCAGCATTCAGAACCATAAGTTAGTACGGGGCGTAGCAACGTTTTATAGATTGTGACTTTGTTTTTTCTAGACATCATCCGAGATGCCAGATGTCTTCTCAGACCAAAGAAGCTTCTGTTTGCCATATACATCCTTCGCTTAATTTCAGTGGATGTGTCATTTACGTTAGTCATAATCGATCCCAAGTAATTAGAACTTTCAACAGTTTCTATTGTGTTGGCGCCCACGCTGATTGTTGTTGGGTTTTGGTTGCTATTAACAGATTTGGTGACTGGCATATATTTGGTCTTACTGCCATTGATGCAAAGTCTCATTTCTTTAGCAGTCCTTTCTAACTCAACAAATGACTCCATCATCGCCTGTTGCGATCTACCGATGATATCAATATAATCAACGTAACCCAGTACCTACTTCAATTGATTTATAGATTTTTGTTCCATTTGTTTGGATATTCCATTTGTTCCATTTGTTTGGATATCTCATCAGTTGAAATGAGATCGTTAAGAAGGATTTGTAATAGAACGATGTATGACCGGGTAAGAAATGAGGACATAAGGAAAGATGAAGAAAGATGTCATTACTAGAATGAAAGTGAACACATTGAGATGGTTTGGTCACATGGGGAGAATGAATGAGGAGCGTCTGACGAAGAAAATATACAGAGCGGAAAGGAATGGAATGAGAGGTCGGGGACGCCCAAGAAAGGGATGGCACGACCATGTGAACGAAATTTTGAAAGACGGAAATGTTAGAAGCGTGAGCAATAGATGAGCATGTATGAGACGATGCATGAATGTGGACGAAGCGAGGGATGCTTGCCAGGATAGAAAAATGTGGCGTTCGGTTCTCTCTGTCTACCCCGCAAGGGACATGGCGTGATGGTATGTAAGTATGTAAGTAAGTTGTTTGGATACCAGATTCTCTCACACACCTCTCCAAGGCAATGTTAAAAAGTAAACAAGCTAGCACATCTCCTTGACGGAGGCCAAGTGGTGTATCGAATGGCTCTTAAAAAAATTATTAATTTGTGTTGTGTTTATAGTTTGGTACGTATTCTTCAATTATATATGCTATCGCCATCGACAGCTGGATCTCATGTATTACATGCAACTAGTTTATAGAATACTTTATTTCAAATTAATAGATGAAAATATTAATTTTGGTAAATAGGTTCAAAATCGAACTGAACTGATTTTGATACTATAAAACTCATATATACTGCAAAGCCTCTAAGTTGGTGTTTTTTGACATCAATTTGATAAACTATCCAATAACTCTACCACTGCATATATACAATTCTCTCACACGGGACAAAGATTAATACTGAAATAAATTCTCTTAGTGAAATACTAGTTGCATGTAACACATGAGATCCAACTGTCGACAGCGATAGTATGTATAGTTGAAGAATAAGTACCAAACCCATAAATACAAATTATTTATTATTTTATGATATTTAGTTTTCTATACAACACATGTACCTAGGTAGTCAAGATAGGATAGTATGGAGGTCAGTCTTTTTTTCCTACCCGGAATATAAAAACAGCATGATGGTATATGTATATTGTACCTATGTTTAGAGATGAAGTATCAAACTATTAAGTCTTCTTTGATATTGTGTATAGGTCACTACCATACAAATTGTATGAAGCGATGTCGTCACTAAATTCAATTTTTATAAAAATTGTTAAAAAAATTTGAGATGTACTGCTACAATGTTAATATTTTTTATATAAAATTTAATTATCTAGTTGGGGTGTTTCGGCTTTTTTCGATATTTTAAAAAAAAATGGAAATATAGGCAGTTAAACTCATAAATTTATCATAAAAAAAATACTTTTCTTAATAAAAAATGTTTGAGAAACCCTGGAATTTTTTTGAAAAAACTAATTTGAGATTTTGTATTTGTCTATGTTTATACCAATTTTCAGTGTTCTAGCTTTTATGGTTTCTGAGATATAGGGAAAAATAAAATAAAAATTCAAAAGTTGATAACCCCTGACTGAAACAAAAATTCAAAATTCCGAGTATAAAAGTTTTGTAGGCCTGTAACTGTTTATATATTCTGAAATTTTAGGCTCTGTAAATTGAGCGGATCAAAAGTTATAAGGGGGGGGGGGGGACACACACACAGACATACACACACACAGACACACACACACACACAGACACACACACACACACACACACACAGACACACGAAATGTTCTACTCCAAATTCTGAGTAAATCCGTGTATGGAACATATATGCTGCGAAGCCTCTAAGCTGGTGTTTTTTGACTTCAAAGTTGGAAAAGCCGTGAAAAAAGTAGACCTCTCCATACAATTCTCGCGTATTCTGGCTTGATACATTGTCGATATGTTAAGAGAACAAAGTTCTCCTGAACAAATCGACAGTTGGATAAATTCTCGTAGATTGCAGTTTTGTTTTGTGAAAATTATGCATACGTATTTTCAATGCTTCAAATAATTTCTTTTGCAGAAAAAATGAAACATTGGAAAATTATCACTAGGAATCTTTGTTTGCGCTGAAAAACATACCATAATAATATCGTATAATATGATTATTATTGGTGAATCGATGGCACAAGTCGTTCTCATCATCTACCGAACAAGAGCAGATGGTAATAAAACACACGCTTCACACAACCTCATCTGCCCGATTGTTTTTCGCACAAGGATATGACGCAGAGGAAAATGATCAGAGATGGAAGCTGGTTGTTCAGGGAATGGAGACGAGAGGGGTGAAGAAAATGGGAGGGAATAGGAGGTTTCAATGGAAATACAATATCTGAGACATCAGATTTGATAATAAAACGCAGCAAGAATAGTGGAAAACCTAGAGATCACGTGTGGCCTACATAATTCATTTGAGGAATAAAATGATAACTGTCTTGATTATTAAATTTCATGTATCAAAATTAACACAGTGGAAGTTAATTATACAGGGAGCGGCAGAAATAACTACCCAATTCGAAGGGCTATTAAAAAAATACGTAATAGATTTTAGTCAAACTTTTATTATACCATAATAAGAATTATCATTGCCATTTAAATAAACTATCTGTTCGGTACAGTATTTATTTTTGGCGTGAATACAAATCACCTGTCTTGTTCTTTCTCCCTTCCCTTCCATGTAACTGCTTTGTTCCGTTCCAGCTACACACCAATTAGTACTTGTCCGCACGCGGCCTCTAGCGGATGCCAATTCGGACTTCGTTGCCGTCGTCGACCATACAGGTGCCCGTTGTGGGAAGCATCATCGTGTAGTGCTGTGCCCCGGCATATAGACTGTACATATTTCGTTCGGACTGGGTGAGCGATCGAGGCGAGGACTTCTTCTGTACTGGTAGGTGATTTCCTTTCTCGATCCATTTCTTTTGTCCTATTATTTACCTCGTCGCTGTGAATAACGCGCCGTGACAAGTGCAATTATTTATTTTTCGTATACAGTCCATTGATCTTTTAGCCCGAGTTGCAATCGGTGATTTCGGCGCTAACACTATCTAAATGATTAAAGTTTCAGTTACTTAAAAAGAATTGCACAATGGATCCAGTCCGGACTCGCCTACTACCACTAGCGCTGGACTACGACGGTGGCAAATTCTGGATGTATTTCTACCTCTCCTCTACAGGCAGTGTAGCCAACCCCACAGTTTTAACTGTAGATTTACAGTTTTTTGGAAATCCTCTCAGTTTTTAGTTTAGACCTCCAAATCTACAGTTTTTTGATTAATGTTTTTATTTCTGTTTTTTTTTTGCAATAGGTTTTATATTTTAGTTGTTTTGTACTGTTTTCTTAATTTAATTAATTTGTGGAAAGTAGTTTTTCAAATGTTCTATTGTCACTGTTTTTTTTCTGAACAAATAAATAAATTAATTAATATCAAACATGATAATTCACCTATTTATAATTGAAATTATTGTTTAATACGTGTTTTATATAACAAATTTATTTTGTTATACTGATAAAAGTTTGATGATCACAGGATTTTTTTTTTGTTTATATTTTTTCCCCATATGTGTTTTAATCAATATTACCATTAAATAATACAAAATAAGAAAAGGCTGTAGATTTATAGTTTTTTTATTTACTATTCACAGTTTTCTACAGTTTTTTTTTTAAACATGTATGCAGTTTTACTCTACGATGAGGTTGGCAACACTGTCTACAGGTAACTGAAACTTTAATCATTTAGATAGTTTATTTACAATAAATGGCAATGATAATTCTTATTATGGTATAATAAAAGTTCAAATTGGGGAGTTATTTCTGCCGCTCCCTGTATAAATTCGATTATCTATAAAACAAGTATTTGTGCCTAATTTAGGGAATGCATGAGGAGGTGTGGTGGCAGAGCGGTTAGTGCGCTGGATTAGTAATTATAATCCAGTGGTCGCGAGTTCGAATCCTGCCACGAAAGATTTCGTTCACCTATAGTACAAATATTTGCTTTGAAAAAAAGTTAATATACTTTTTACAGTGACAAATTCATTCTTTTTTTACTCCACACTACCCCAAGGGGATATATTGGGGAGTTATGAGTTCGCTATTTTTAAGATTATTTTTTATTGCAGATTATCAACTAGTATCATGCTGATATTGTATTCTGAAAGTTTCATCACAATGTATCTGTGTGTGTGTGTGTGTGATGTGCAGTATGTGCTATGTACGGTGTGGTTATTCTACTTTATAGACTCATTCGCTTCTTTTCAATTTTTGAAAATATGTATACCTATCTATAATACTCGCTTAAACATTTAGTTGTAAAATAAACCGATTTCTAGTAGGTATACAACAAAAAAACACTACTCTGTCTATGTTTACCAGTTGATAAGCCGAAACGGTCGTCCTATTATAAGGATAATATACGTGTTGAACCATAATCATTTTTGTTTGATTAAAAAATACCTAGTATAAGAGAACAATAGTTCTTCAAACAAGTCGTGCAATAAAAAGAAGTAAAGTTATTTTATTTTATTTCTTGTTTTAAAATTGTTTACACATATTTTTATATTCTTAAGATGTATCTCCACAATTAAAACGCCTCTACCTTAGAATATGCGTAATCCCAAAAGAAAAAGTTTAATAACCTTTTTATTTATTTATTTATTTTGATTAGGAAAGAAAACAGGAGTACAGAAAGAAAAGTACATGATAAATATAAAATATGTACCTATACAACAATCTGTACATCCAATAACATAATAGAATAGTTAGTACTACAAACTAACCACAAGAATATAAAACAAAAAAAGAATATGCATATTTAAAAAATAACAAACAATTTCAATTGTTTCAAAAACAGCTCAAAACAATGAAGGATATGAAGGGAAATAAAGAGTGATACAATGACGTGATGTATAAAATAAAATAAAGGAAGAAAGGAAGAGAGGTAGGAAATTTTGAGAAATGTAATTTTTAAAAATATAGTTTTTAAATGTAATTTTTAAAAATATAGTTTTTTTTCTACGGCTATAATGCTATCTCAATCACTAAATATAATGCTGACTCAATCGCTAAAATCAAAAGTTCATATTTTTATATTAGTAGGTAGGTATTTAAAAAAATGTTTATATTTTTAATAATTAAAAATTGAAATAGAAATCCATCCAATTCTTGCGGCCAAAAACTTTAATTACTTAAACAAAGTACTTATCGTGTAATTTCACGTGAAAAATTATATAAATTTTGTTTAAAAATTTACTTGAATAGGTAAATATTGTTTTAATCAGTAAATTTTCCATACCGAAATTAAAAAACGAAAATATTTATTTTAGATATTATATTTCCGTATAATGTAATCCTTTAGAATCCTCTCGAATATATACCTATATTTCCTATCCTCTTGGATATATCTTAATCCATCCCAATTGGACCTTGTATTTCTGGAATTATAATCAGCCCTCGGTATATTCGGGATTTTACATTTTAATTTTTTTTCGTAAAATCCCCGGACTCCGATAGAACCTGTTTCATTCCAAATAACACCATACATATAAATATAGAACACACCCTCACGTTTAAAAAATGAGTGGATTGTGGCCAACGCTATATTCCTCACTACCAAGTAACTCCACAAAGTATTCGAATATTGTATGGAAAATTTTCTGCATTTTCACGAAATGAGTTTGTTAAATTATTTTTGATTTAAATATTTTACTATGGAAACTTGATAATACTTAAATGCCATTTTATAAAAGTGATGTACCTTTTTAACAATTTGAAAATAAAAATAAATCAATATTTCGATCCCATACTTTTGCTCTATGTATATTAGTGCAATTTTTTTATATTATGTTTTTTTGTAAATGTTTTTTTTTATTTCCATTGTTGTTAGTGATATTATCACTTTTTATATACGGTTGATGTTGACATTAAGAAATACAGTGTTTTTTTTATGGACAAATTTTTAACATCTCAATAGAGACGAAGTTGGGATATTATAGAAGAACCAGGAACTCAAGGCACCTACAGGGCGTACGATTTGTCATCGGGTGGTTTACGTGATCACTTTATGCGCTTGCGCAACGTTCACCAATTATGCCTTCTTATTATATTTTTTTAAAGTTCTATATATAATTTTTTAAATTTCTATATATTTGAATATTCGTATATGCAATTCGTATATGCAATTAAAAAAAATATTCGATTAAACAGTGTCAATGTCTCGAAATGCATTGGCCCTGGCACAGGTTTTTGCCTAGTGGGGCATTGCAGATTCAATTATTATTGTAATATCATCAGTGTTTTTATGAATAAATAAAAAAATAAATATACATATGTAGGTACTTATAATTCCTGAGGTTGGGGTCATTTTGAAATATTCGACAGTTAAAAAAATTGAAAAGCACAGATATCCTTCAAGCGAATATTAGATATACAAATTTGCAAAATTTGAAAAAAATAATTAATGAGTACTTTAGTCTATAATCGATAAAGTAGAATAAACACGTCGTATATAGTATAAAGTACACAGCACACACAGATAATTGTGATGAATAATCTACAATAGGTAAAATATCCTTAAAAATTCCGAATTCATAACTCCCATATATATATCCCCCTGGGGCAGTGATGAGTAAAAAACCTAATATCTCGCAAAAAAATAATTAAAATTAAAAAAAAAATTGTATAGATTAATCGGTATTTCCTTTTTTGAATCTATGACCAATCTTATTTTCAATTTCTTATTTGCATATTGGTGGAAAGTAATAGTTTTTCAGAGTTAACGTGAAACTTTTCACGTTAAGTGTAATTTGTCCAAACTATGAGTTAAATCGACTTCAAATTATTACTTGTGAAGAGTGACCTTTTTTAAAATCTCCTTTTATTCCAGCCGTTTTTTCACTCTTATATTTGATTTTATTTCATAAAACAAAATAAAAATCATTTTAGGAATAAAATTTTAGCTCTTCATTTGAAGTATAGTTACCTACATTCAGCTAGATTATGGAATAGTCTACATAAGTCCTGATATTACGTCTCCATCTCACTAAACATTAAACATCTTCAAGAAAAGGCTAAAGCAAAAATATTTATCTGACAATACCTGATTACATCTTCCTCTCCTCTTCCTTTCCTTATTCTTTAGTTTTCTTATCATCATGCTATGAATTGTTCATATATGCAAACTTCTTTGTTTTTTTTACTTTTCTTCTGCTATCTTTGTTTATTTTTGTAATGTGATTAACTTATTGCCATAGTACACACTGTATTGTATATTTAACATTGACTCTGGTAGGCTGGAAGAAATTGCCATCAGGCAATAAGCCCGCCAGTGTACTAATTATATGTACAGAAAGTAAAAAAAATAAATAAATTAAATTAAATTAAAGGCGGGACAACAATGTTTTTGAAAGTGTATTTCAATTACAGATACAATTATTTATTTCGACCACTGGTCTAGCTTCAACTGGTCTGGAAAGCAGCAAGAGCACAAGGTATTCCCGAAAAATGCATTTAACTGATACAAGATATGTAATACACTATCACCACCAGAATTAAAAGCCCAGCAGCATTTCGAAGTCAAAGTTGGAGTTCACCAAGGTCTGCTCTCAGTCCTTTCCTTTTCAACCGTGATCTTGGACTATCTTACAAAAAAATCACAGAAATCGCTGCCGTGGTGTATCCTGTATGCATATGATGTGCTTCTAATAACCGAACGGCTTACCAACTGTGCCACGGCGGTCGGTAAATACCTTGGATCAATGCTCACAAATAATTCCAACGTGGACAGTGATGTATCACACAGGGTAAACATGGCATAGATGAAGGGGAGAATTCTTACAGGAGTACTCTGTGATAGTAAAATGCCAGTGAGAATAAAGGGAAGGGTATATAAGACAGCTGTCAGACCGGCGATGTTGTATGAAGCTGAGTTCTGGACCACCAAGAAATGACACAAACAAAAACTCCACAACGCCGAAATGAAAATGCTTAGATGGGCCGGCACCGGCAGTGCTACAAGAACTGATAAAATCAGGAACGCTTATATTCGAGGAAGTTTTAAAGTGGCACCATTAGCGGACAAACTAAAAGAAACAAGGTATGATCATGTTATGCCTCGGGATAAAAATCGTGTCATTAGAAAGTACCTTGACATACCAACTATTCGGCGGGGAAGGGGCCGTTGGCCGGCAACTTGGTGGTCTAGCATTCAAAAGGAACTTCAGGGGGACAGCATCGATATCTTGACGACCCATGACAGAGTATCCTGGCAATTACGTACAAGGAGATCCGACCCCGACGAAAACGGGATAAGGGCAAAGAAGAAGAAAAGCAACAGTTACAATTTAAAATTCTGTTACAATTTTTGAAATCAGTTTAACCAGAGGAAGAAATAAAAGTACAATGAACCAAAAAAATATAAGTAGAAAAAATAATGAAAGATAAAAAAAATAGAGATTGTGAATTTTTAAAAATTGAAGAGGGACGATTATTTATGTAAAGGAAGTAGCATGTTTTTGGGATTACTTGGGAGAAAGAAGAAGTCTGTATGTATAAGTATTGAATTATTTTTTTGTTGAATTCTGGATATTGGTGAATGATAAATATTAGTGTGGCAAGCGGAAGCAGGGAGATGGACCAAAATCTGTAACGAATGATTTCAAAATATAAACATCGAATTCATTTTATTTTATTTATCGTATTACACAGTGAATTTACAATACTTACATTAAAATCAAATTAACAAATACACAATTAAATATAAACAAAATATGATCATAAATTCAAGTCGAGGGCCCCGAGCCAAGCGTCAGCTCGCAAATATCCGTCTTTGGGCCCTCATATGTACGGACAATTCATTTATAGTGGCATTTTACTGAACAATTCGTTACTTTGAACAAGATTCCCAGTGAACACAAAAACCAGCCAAAATCAATCAACACTCCAACTATTGCGTGGGAATTAAAGTATGTCTTAAATTTATTAATATTTTTATTTCTGTGAACCGATCTTAAATTGTAATAAAGGTCACATTACAAAAACCATAATTCATAATGATTAAGAAAATTCTTACTGACGTTTCCAAGCAAAATATTTGTTAAAATAGACGGGACGAATCACCGCCAAATGTGTGCCAAATATGAAAAATGTTTTTATCGCTACTCCACCATCACCCGCTCTGCAGATGGGGACTGTAAACGCCACCTTCACAGAACGCTAAGTAAGCGACAGTTAAAACTGCATGACACGATAAGTAGCTCATGGAGCCCTCTAGATTAGCAATCTCGGCACCATAGTGCAAAAACAACAATCAACGAATGTGAATAGAAGTTTCACACTCGTGGACTGTTATTGACCTCAGATCTTTTTATATGTGCATCAGAGGTGTGACCAAGATTCTTTTAAAAAAATAACTAAATGGAAATCTACCAAAAGTAAGATACCATAACTATGACAGAACATCTTAAGGGCTTTTAGATTGTTCTTCGGGTTCAATAATTAATATCACAAAGATATTAATTCTTGCATGATTTGATTAGCATAATAATAGAAAATTTGAATGAAGTGACTTTTTAGGTGAAACGAGACTGGTGTGCGGGGAAACATACATATGTCGTACTTCCTTTGTTGAGGTAATTCACACCCGCACACCTGTTACTGTTTACCACACATTGTGAGATATGTCGTGTTGGCATAGTTATTTATGTTTTCAAACCTTTTTTTTGTTAAATTCATGTATGTTCTCTATAAATAAATAAACCTTTCCTATATTCCTCTTTTGCATCTCAAAAGCTGTTAACCGGTTTATCGAAAAAGAGGTCGGGTCATCCAGGTTGAGATGAGAAGACAACTGTTCCAGGTGTCAGACTGGACGACAGGGGATAGTAGGCAATGGAGGCTAAAGTTAATGAAGGCCATGTATCAATATGGGTCGTGTCGCCATTGAGAGAAGATGAAGATGAAGACATCGTCCAAGATACGAATGGCATATCAATGTGAACGATATCCTAAAAAAAGGAAACAAAAGAAGCTATAACAGACGTGTTAAAATAATATTTGACGTGTCAGTTAAATATACCTAGTCTACATTGATCACAACTTAAGATGGACAGAACAAATAAACACAGTTGCAGGTAAAATAAGAAGGCTTATTTATATTTTTAAAAACATTCGCAACATAATGACTAAAAAAGACTTAAAAACAATATATTACGCGTTAGCCCAATCGATTATAACACACGGAATGATTGGTTGGGGTGGCGCTGCTAAAATTAATATGGATCCTCTTATTAAAGCACAAAAAGCTTTAATTAAGGTTATAATAAAAAAACCATTTACATATCCAACAGTTCAATTATTTAATGATTTTCCAGTTTTCAACATTCCACAGTTATACCTATATCAAAATTATTTCTATACATTTTCATAAAGATAAAACAATTCACATTACACCGCAACACAATTACGAGACGACACGCAGGAATTTTCTCATGACTCCAAAGACAAACACGACATTCGGACAAAGATATTACTATTATTTAGCTCCAAAATTTTTTAATAAGATAAAAAGTGAAATAACGGATATACAGTTGATGAATAATTTGAAATACAAGAAAACAATAGAAACATGGATTAGAAACAAGGGCATTATATACTGCGGAAACATGATCAAGCTACAATAGTTTATATTTTATTTTTATAATAGGTATATTTATAACAAGTTTTAGTTAAATACAAGTTTAATATTTTTCTGTCAGATATAACGCAAAAAAAAAAAAAATTCTGCCACCTCGGTACAGGCTCAGCCTAGTGAGGTGGTATATACCAAATAATCCTATAAAAAAAATGTTTCATATAACTTTTTAAATTGTACTTTTTTGTAATATTTTTATTGTTTGTATATTGTTATATTTTGTTTGGTTTCAATAATAAAAAAAAAGGTTATAATGAAGCAATCAAAAACCATAAAGTTAACTTTGAAAAATATATATTTTAATAATCTTTTATACTCTTTGTGGAATAGAAAGAAATTTTCATGTGGAACTGCTATGAACACATATCATAGATAAAATGATGGAAAAGGAAATGAAATGCAAAGAAGAGGAAAGGAAGAAAAAATCAAAGAGAATGAATGAATTGTTAGGAGAAAAAGAAATGCGTTGTGCAGCACCCGACCGAGATAATGATCTGCGGATGCACCGCACCGCACCGCAGAACGGCACAAACGAAGAAACAAACCAGTTTCACGCCCCGTCAGATGCAGACAGCAGGGACAAGGGAGCAGAAGAAGAAGAATAAGGAAGACCCAACAGAGATAACCATGGGGGGCTGAAACAATTTGAAAAAATATATATCTTGGAGTAAACAGGCTATAAAATAAAAAAAAATCCCAGATGAAAATTTCTTGACTCCAAGCATATAATGCCCGCATACCTATGCAGGAATTGGTATAATACATAAGTAGAATGTACATTTTTGTATTTTTATTTTTTTTTATTTTTATATTTAAGAAACACTCACAGAGAAATTGACATTAAAAAATACAAAATATATAAATACAAAATAACATGTAAGGTCAACTCTCCAATTACGAGTGCCTGCAGCATGTTACATATATTAAAATACCTATGATAAGGTGGTAGGAGGAGAAAAAGGGGACAAATTCAAGGACCACAGTTGATTCTAGGATTGCTCTTGCGAATATATTATAATATCTTTACTCAATTGCTTAAATTTTGCATATTTTAAATTAAAAATGTCCAAGTCAGTCAAAAGTCTATTGTAGTCATCACAAATTGTACGGATTATTTCATTCTTGCCATGGTTTGTACGAAATGGTGAAATTGCAAATACATTATGTTGTCTACTATTAAACGATTGTACTCTAAAATCAATTAATTCAAGTAAGTCAGGACAGTCTATTAAATTATGAAAGATTTTGTACAGAAATAAAATTCCACTGAGTTAATTAATCTGTCAACTTATATACGAGCTGCAGTCGATCTATTGTCACATTCGATTTTTTTCCCTCTTTTTTTTAATTCTCTGATTCTTTTTTTGTGTATTTTTATCTTAATCTGTGTTTTTATCTAAATCAATATATTTATATTTTATCTAAATCTATATATTTATATTTTATCTGAATCTATATATTTATATTTTATCTAAATCAATATATATTTATATTTTATCTGAATCTATATATTTATATTTTATCTAAATCTATATATTTATATTTTATCTGAATCTATATATTTATATTTTATCTAAATCTATATATTTATATTTTATCTGAATCTATATATTTATATTTTATCTAAATCTATATATTTATATTTTATCTGAATCTATATATTTATATTTTATCTAAATCTATATATTTATATTTTATCTGAATCTATATATTTATATTTTATCTAAATCTATATATTTATATTTTATCTGAATCTATATTTTATGTTTTTATATTTCATCAATGTCTATATTTTTATTTGTTTCTATATTTCATCTTTGTGTGTAATTAATTATTGTAAGTGTATATTGTAACAAGTAAATGGCTTATGTCGTATATTTTGTAAATAAATAAATTTAGGTCCTAGTGACTTAGGATGATGAGACCTATTTTTTTAATTTTGATGACTCTTCAGAGTGTTCTCAGCTGTATTACTTTTATGCTGTCTTAATATACAACATTTTTTTTTAAATGATAAAAATCGCTTAATAACTTTCACAACCTCGTATCTCAAAAAGTTCTCGTATCTAAATAAAATAAACAATCGGTCTTACTCATTAGATTTCGTTAGTAACGTACTAAACTCGCAACTAGATAAGCGCGACTAAAATAGTTAAGATCGGTATTAAAAAATCTTACTTATAAACGTTTACTAAGATGTGACTAGTTGCATGTAACACATGAGATCCAACTGTCAATTGCGATAGTATGTATGATTGAAGAATACGTACCAAACTATAAATATTTTAAGATATTTTGATTTCTATATAAAACATGTAGGTATATACATATGTCAAGATAAGATAGTATGGAGGTCAGTCTTTTTTTCCTACCCATAATATGAAAACAGCATGGTGGTATGCATGTATGTTTGAAGCAACGTGAAATCCTTTTGTGTGAATTCATTTGATTCATTCATTTATTCATGTTGATATGCTTTTTTAAAATAAAAATGAATATGTCCATTTTAAACAAGTACATATACATCTTACATTTCCTAAATTAAGCATAAATGCTTGTGCTATAGGTGAACGAGATCGTTCGTGGTAGGATTCGAACTCGCGACCAATGGATTACTAGACCAGCGCGCTAACCGCTCTGCCATCGACCCATCTGAAATGACATATGCTTTCCTTGGAATGACATATTATACTTTGGCTCAATCTGTCCCACTGATCAATTATTCTCTGAATTTAGGTCCCAAAATTAAATATTTTATATAAAAGAAATGCAAATTAGCACAAAGGGTTCTGTGTTTTAAAATTTATGTATATGATTATACCATTTGATCCCATAAATAAATAAAATCAATTTCACAGGTAACTAATTATAAATGGCTTTGAGATAAAAATAAAGATATGAAGTATGGAAATAATGGTCTCAGCTTGATGAAGTATAAGAAGGACTAACATGGATGTACCTAGCAAAAGATATAGAAAAAGGAAATGATAGAATAAAAATGAAAATGTTTAAATTGGCTGAGTGCCGTATGTATGTACGAGGGTTTGTTTGCCAGACGAACGTGTGATAGCGACAAACAGTGAAATGGGGTTGGTACATGGTACATACTATATATGGTAGGAACAAGTTGTAGGAAAATAGGGTAAAAGAAATGATTGTATGAAGACGAACGATGGCTGGGGAAACTTAACGAACTCTAGCGCACCATCCTCACCCCGTTAAAAAATCAGGAAGACAACTTGAACAAACAATAGTATGTTGGTTATGTACCTACATATAAAATTTAGTATAATTATGTAAGTGTCTTTAAATCATTTACATATCATATCAGAAAATATTAAAGACCAAGACCCAGCGACTGCCGTGTTTACGACGTAGTATAAAGGTTGATTTTTACTCCTCACTACCCCAAAGGGATATAGTGGAGAGTTATGGATCCGCAATTTTTAATGTGATTTTTTATTGCAGATAATCAACTGGTATTTATTTATTTTTAAGCAAACAAACAAAAAATACATTGTGATGAAACTTTTATATTACAATCTCAGCATGGTGCTAGTTGATAATCTACAATAAAAAATAGCCTTAAAAAGAGTTGCTTTCAAAAAGAGTTTCAGATATCCGACAGATTTATTGTTTAAGGAATGATATATCATGACTGTAAAACAATTATATATGTTGCAAACATTGTGCAAGTTTTATACTAGTATTGAAATAGCAAACAGAACCCAACAAAATGGAACCACTAGAATGGCATTATGCCTAAACTATATGGCTATAAATGCAAGAACATCTTTTGGTCAAAATGATAATGTTCTGTTTCAAGCTCCTTCGATGTTTAACAATCTTCCCGAATGCCTTAAAAAATAAATTCATTTCCATTGTTCAAAAAACAACTCAAAATTTATATACTCACTTGATATGATTTAAATGATTTTGTAATTTATTTTATTTTTTTTCTTATTATATGTTTAAAAATATTTTTATTATGTGGTCACCCTGGCATTTATATCCATGTATGTACCTTGCATTGATTGTACCAGTTGGGTGTGCTTTTTTTGGTGTGGAATAATATTATTATTGTCACGATAATGATTTAAGGTACCCAACTGCGTATAGTACCTAAATATTGTATTTTTGTGTGGTGGGTGCATGGATGTAGATGTAATGTATAAATATAATATTGTAAATCTCCAACCTCGAAACAGACGTAGTCCTAGTGAGATTGGGATAGTATTTATAAATGATTTTATAAATGTCGAGATGATATAAATAAAAATAAATAAATAAAATAAAATATATCCCATTGGAATGAATAAATAAATAACTTTGTATTTTTCCACAAATATTTTTTTATATCAACGACCGAACGTTTTCGCCAAGGTGACTTGGCATTTTCAAGGTCCAAACGAAACTAAAACAAAAATTAGCAACTTTCAACTTCACTCAGCATTTACAACGTTGTCACATGTGTGGGCGGAGCTACATTAACTCCACAGCGTTGCCAAATATGTGGGTGGAGTTACAGTAATTATACAATGTTGCCATTATGTGGGTGAGCTTATGTTTGGAGAAGTGGCGATACCTTTGAAAATGCCAAGTCACCTTGGCCAAAACGGTCCGTCGTTAATATAAAAAAATATTTGTGGAAAAATACAAAGTTATTTATTTATTCATTTAAAATGGATTTCCACTCTGTAAACACGAAAACTGGGATTGGAAAAATGGTGGGATATATATTGAAAAATCGGAAAACACCCATAAACCTGAAAAGGAAAGTATATGAAGCGTGTGTGCTGCCGGTTGCTACATATGGCCTAGAAACAGTAACTCTCTCTAAACTGAGTGCCGAGAAACTGCGAGTCACCCAAAGAGCTATGGAAAGATCCATGCTGGGTCTGTCACTAAGAGACAAGGTAAGAAATGAAACGGTGAGAGAAAGAACAAAAGTAACAGATATAATCCACCGTGTGGCGACTCTGAAATGGAAATGGGCGGGACACGTAGCCAGAAGCTCGGACGAGAAGTGGACTAAGAGAGTGCTGACTTGGAGACCTCGTATGACAAAGAGAGGAGTGGGGCGGCCGCAGCTGCGATGGAGGGACGATATAACAAGATATGCTGGCACATCCTGGATGCAAACTTCATAGGACAGGACGACGTGGAGTCAAATGGAGGAGGCCTTCGTTCAGGAGTGGACGGAAATAGGCTGAAGAAGAGAAGAGAAGAGAAAACACGAAAACTCTAGAATCATTATATCCCATTGGGTTAGTGAGGATTAATAAATAATTAAAGAATAGGTATAACAAATGAAATGATAATTATATATCTAACATTAATTCTTACAAAAGTAACGTTCCTTTATAGGCAGCTACATATTATATTTCTATACATGTTCTGAGTATATACCCACCTACCAATGGTATCATAACGTCATATAAAAATGAGTTTTTCATATAAGCTCTCCAACTGCAGAGACATAATTGAGTTTTATCCGATTTCATACACCAGTGATCTATCGACAGAATGTAGGCCAATCAGAGAGATAAATGAGCATTGAACGTAACTCCAGTTCGTAATGACAGATACTAGAATACCTACTTATATATTTATACTGGTCTCTATTAGAAGTTCCATGGTAAAGCTTACATCCAACCTACATAGTTATCAGTAGAAAACTAAAGGAAAAATAATTTATCGAATATGCATAGGTACAAACGTTCATTTATCGTGGTTAATGATGAACGAAATCAGTCTTGGTCATATTTATATCATAATAATACAGTAATTAACATAATTTCTTAATTTTACGCTTCGTACAAAGTAACACCTGTAATACGAAGCGGAGTTTTACATTATTTATTTATTTATTTGTTTATTTTTTTACTTCCATCAACGGCTAAATAGCGTTTTACAAGTACATACAAAATAAAATAGTACAAACACGTTTAATACATACAATAATATTATAAAATGAAAACAAAAAGATATGTATATAATATGTACGAACATTAAAAAAGAATGAAACATAAAAAACTGTTGGAAAATAAGTTGGAAATTAAATAAATAATTAAAAAAAAAGAATATCAATAACCAGTTAGCAAAAAAGTATCGTAAAAATGGATTACAAAAGAGATAGAAACAGAGAAAAAGTTAAAAGAGAGTCCCATACAATATACCATTAAAAAAATTTTCATAGCAAATAATAAGCTATAGAAATATAGTTATACAGACTTATACAGGATTATATATTGGACATTTATACAGACTTTTGGGAGTATATGTATCCATTTGTATCAATTTGTACTTGTATCACGTCGGGGTCACCACTTATTTGGGGGTATATATTTAGTTGATTATTTAAAAGGATTATTTATCAGAAGGATAATATTATATGTGCGTGTTCAAAAGATTTGTTATTTAAACATCTACCTTCAAATATGACATTGCAAAAGTCAGTCAGTTCAATATTTGATATACCTACAATTAACAGTGATGAAGGGTTTTAAATAAAATAGGTGATCAAAGTTAGTATTTTCTTATGAAAGTTAATAGTATAATTAGATAATAATTAAGCTATTCGTATTGTCAAGGGACACTGTATTTAGTTAAACGGTAGACGCATGAATGGTTGCTCGATTGGTTTGTACGAACGGCAATGATCTGTAGGTAGGTATGTAGTTCGTCAATCTTCGCAAATCTTCGAGAACTGTCAAAGATATACAAATTGCAGCTAATAAGGAGCGCAGCTACAGATTTATAAAGAGTAATAATTATGTACATTCGACACTTAGGTTGTAAGTTTACTAACGTCTTTGCTTTTTGTTTAAATATTGAATAGGGTTCTTTGATTCTAAATTTTTTGTATATGATTGTGCCATTTGATTCCCTGTATGTTGTAACATCAGTCATGGTCTTGTATATCTCAAAAACCATAAAAGCTAGAACACTGCAAATTGGTAAAAATATAGAATACAAAATCTCAAATTTGTTTTTTTTTTAATTACAGACTTTCTCAAACATTTTCTATTAAAAAAAAACATTTTTTAATAATAAAGTTATGTGTTTAACTGCCTATATTTAACAAGTTTTTAAAAATATCGAAAAAAGCCGAAACACCCCAACTAGATAATTTAATTTTCTATAAAAAATATGAACATTGTGATAGTATATATACACTGAAATCACTGGAAACACTGGTTAGTTGGAATAAATTGCCATACGGCAATAAACTCGCCACTTGCGCAGGGTGCAAGGAAGTGTTCATTATTATTATTATTATAATATATCTCTTTTTCTTAAAAAATTTTAATTTAGTGACGACATTGTTTCATACAATTTCTAAGGCAGTAAACACTACATGTTTTATATAGAAAACAAAATATCTTAAAATATTTATTAATTTGTGTTCAAGTGTTTATAGTTTGGTAGGTACGTATTCTTCAATTATACATACTATCGCCATCGACAGTTGAATCTCATGTGTTACACGCAACTAGTAAAATAATAATACTTTCACATTGGCAAAGCACAGAATACAGAACACGAAGGTTTGCCAGGTTTATTAAAGCGATCTCGGTGAAGCCAAATGAAAAAAGTGTTGTTATTTTACTCCATGCAGTATTGGATTTTTATTTCATTTTAAATGAGAAAGGTTGAAACAATACGATATGACCGATACAAAACACTATCGTAAATTCATACATCAATACATGGATAAATATGTCGTTAAATCAATACATGAATGAATATAATATACCATCGTATATTCATACATCAATACATGGATATTATATTATATCGTTCAATCATAATCAATACATGGAAAAATATATCGTATTTTTATTATATTTTAATTTATCGATCAATACATGGATAAATTAAACATATTGTAAATATGTACATATATCATATGTCGAAATACGTATGTCGATATATTTATTTATTTATTTCTTCTTCAGAAAACCAACAGTCTTTTTTTATTTTTACAAAATATAGATATAAACATAAGAAAATATTAAACAAGAAAACTAATCACAGGGTTTCACTTAAAGTAATACATTATACAAAACACATATAATGGTTTCAATCTTATCTCAAAGGACGACACCAAACTATCAAATTCAATAACCTAAAATCATCTCCTGCTTTTGTAAAATGCGGAGTTCCCCAGGGTTCTGTGCTAGGTCCGTTACTATTTATCTTATACACAAAAGACATATTTTCAATCATTGACTCCCACGGACTACTTGCATACTGTTATGCGGACGATTGGCAGCTTTACTTTTATTGCACACCAGAAAATGCTCACCATCTAAAATCACAATCTGTAAATGTATCGAAGATATCGGTGTTTGGATGTCAGCAAACAAACTTAAGCTAAACCCAACAAAGACAGAACTACTCTGGACTGCAGCAACAAGCAAACGAAGCCATTTAATAGACACTTCCCCACTAACTTTCGAAAATTCAGATATTCTTACTAAATCCTGTGTTAAACTTCTTGGAGTCAAAATAGATTCATATCTAAGCTTTTCAAACCAAATAAACACAGTTACTTCTTCTGCTTTCTTTCAACTAAGACGTTTAAAGTCAATCCGAAGGAGTATCCCAATTGAAGCCATGAAATCTTTGGTAAGCGCTTTTGTTGTCTCCCGTTTGGATTATTGTAACGGTATATATGCGAATTTATACCGTTACAATAATCCAAAATACAGGCTATAAGATGTTTGCCAGCATCCTTTTTGCCAGACTACTACCATACGCAGAAAAACTGGTGGGACAGTATCAAAGCGGATTCCGCCCAGGAAGATCCACTATAGACCAAATATTCACTCTCCGCCAAATACTGGAAAAAACCCTGGAATATAATATCGACACATACCACCTTTTTATCGATTTCAAAGCTGCTTATGACAGTATCAACAGAGCGCACTTGTATGAGGCGATGAAGTATCTGGGAATTCCAAACAAACTCATAAGGATGGTAAGGCTCACTATGGTCCAATCGCAGTGTAGAGTTCGGATTCAAAGCGACACTTCTGAACCGTTTTATGCATTACATGGCCTTCGTCAAGGAGATGCCCTGGCTTGTCTGCTCTTTAACATTGCTTTGGAGAAATGCGTGAGAGAGTCTGGAATAGAAACAACTGGGACGATATTCTATAAAGCAACCCAAGTACTGGGGTACGCAGATGATATTGACGTAATTGGTAGATCACAGCGGGCAATGACGGAGACATTTGTTGAGCTAGAGAGGGCTGCTAATGGAATGGGCCTTCACATCAACGCTAGTAAGACTAAATATATGCCAGTCACCAAAACTGTTCACAATAACCAGACCCCCACTACAATCAATATAGGCTCTCACACAATAGAATCCGTTAGAAGTTTCACCTATCTGGGATCAATGGTGACTGATGTGAACGACATATCCACTGAAATCAAGCGCCGAATATTCATGGCTAATAGATGCTTCTATGGTTTAAGAAGACATCTTGCATCTCGGGTGTTGTCGAGGAAAACAAAGGTCACCATTTACAAAACATTACTACGTCCTGTACTGACATACGGCTCTGAATGCTGGGTACTGAGTAAAAAAGATGAGACATCTCTACTGGTGTTTGAGAGAAAAATACTCAGAAAAGTATTCGGCCCAATCCGGGAAAACGGAGTTTGGAGAATACGACACAACACAGAGGTCTACAATGTTTACAAAGAACCAAACATCGTAAAAATCATCAAAACAGGGAGGCTGAGATGGGCAGGGCACGTCCAAAGAATGAGTGATGAAAGAGTGCCAAAAAGGATCATTTATTTAAAGCCCCAAGGTAGACGTAGTGTCGGTAGACCCAAACTCCGATGGCTGGATGGTGTGCAGCGGGACGTAGAAGCAGTTGGAATAAGGGATTGGAGGAGTGCCTGTCAGGATAGAGGAAGATGGCGAAGAATGCTGGAGGAGGCCAAGGTCCACAACGGGCTGTAGAGCCAGTGATGATGATGATGATGATATATGCGAATTTACCAAAGAAAGAAATTAATAAAATTCAGTCAGTTTTCAATGCTGCAGCCAGACTCATCACTGGAGCCTCCAATTTTTCTCACATCTCTCGCCATCTTCGCAATCTACATTGGCTTAAAGTCCTCGAAAGAATTGAATATAAGCTCTGTCTCATAATCTTTAAAGCACTTCGTGGTATGGCTCCTACTTATCTATCTAAATTGTGCATTCCGCTTTCAATAACGCACCTTTTTTGCAAATCTTACCAGAGCCAAAATGATACAACGTAATCAACAAAATTTTTCAGCGCCCTTGAGGTGAGATATTCACAAAAACGGCGCTATATAAATTATCCAAATTTATTATTATTATTAAAAAATATATATAAGCATATAAGTACAATCACTTAACAGATAGAAAAAGAAAAAATATATACATATACGTACACACATATAAACACACACATACATACACATACATATATAACTTGAGGTGATTTTCCACGAAAACGGCGCTATACAAGTTATCCAACTATAATAATAATATATACTAGGGGTTTGAGGATAAGATGAAGTGGGGAGATGGGTTTTTTGACATCAAAAATGCTCACGTGAATAAAAGAACCTTACATTTATGTTTGAAAAAGTGAAATTTTAAACGAAATATATCTAAATGATTAAACAAAGTATTATAATTTGTACAAATTCTTCGAATCAACTCGTTCTTACCAATATTAGTTCGAAAAGGTGTAATTGAAAATTTATGATTTTGTCTACTATTAAAGTGTTGAACTCTGAAGCAGTCATAATAAATAGTGGGATTGATTTTAAACATGTTTTTTTTTTTATTTATTAAATATATTAATTAAATAAATAAATATTAGTTCTTTAACTTCTTACCATAATATTCATAGGCAAGGCAAGATTTTCGGCTTTTATTAGCAATTCCGCTACTGCCCGAGACGACTGTCTTTCCATCTTTTTGCAGGTCTTCCCGCCAGTATTTTGCTGTACATCTTACTTTACAATATTGACAATTCTACTGTAGGCCATGCGTTCGACATAGACTCTCCAGAAGCGTCTTCTGCTACGTCTCCATCTTGTTATGTCCTCGACACCGCATATAGACCTGATTGTCTCATTCCTGATGCGCTCTCTGAGAGTTCTTCCTGCTTCTTTTTTTCAAGTTGAAGATCCCAATTACCAGTGAGCTAATAAAAATTGTTCGTTTATAATTGAGTATTTTTTTCTTGATTATTCGTGGTATATTAGTGAATACATAAAAAAAACTTGTTACTAAAATTCCATTGTGCTTGAGAGAAAATGCTTCTGAAAGTAACGAAAATATCCGTCCACCTTATGTTTACATTGTTGTATTAGAGGGTATCCTGAGGAAGAGCCGGGTTCATCAAAGGTCCTTACGGAGCAGTTGCGCCAGGCGCAAAGAATTATGGAGCGCCAAATGTCTGAAATAACATGAAACGAAGAAAAAAATTATGTTTGATTTTTTGCGATTGATATAGTGTTCATATTGTAGAACTTAATAACTATGCGTGTAAAAATCAAACGAAAATAACAATTCTACGATATTATTCCTCTTTATAGGATGATCGTTTCGCCTGTATTGTGTGTCTTTCTTTTCTCAATATTCATAGTCATTTTAACTAATTATATCATTTTTGTTTTTTTTTATCAAAACTTTTCATTTGTATTAAAAGAAAAGGTGTAGTTATAGAAAAAAAGCCTTACAAGACAAAACGATCGTCCTATGAAGAGAAATAAGAAATCGTGGAATTATAAGTCTTTTGTTTTTTTTCCTATTTATTTATCAAATTAAATATTTTACCTACATAACAATAAATTATAGATCAGTGGTTCTTCACCTTTTTGGAGGTACCGGACCCCACCTAATTTGAAAAATAAAATTACATTTTTACAAATTCAAAACATGGTATATATTTATATACAGGTGTACAAAATAAAATAAAAATAATAAAAACAAAGATCAAAACATTAAATTTTAATGGTTAAATCAAAACATGAAACATATTCATTAATATTTACTTCAAATCAGTATGACTTCTGCTGTTGCCTTTCAGAAAAAAGTCGGGGTCTTGACCTCCACCAACCCCCGAGACTGACTCACCGAGCCCCTGGGGTTCGATCGAACCCAGGTTAAGAACCACTGGGTTAGATGGAAAAAATTGCACGATGCCAATATGTCCGCCAATTTTACTATGCACAAGAAAATAATTAAATATAAAAATAATTGTCATTTAAACTATGTAAAATTACAAATTTTCAATACAATATCGAGACAAGTACCTTATAAAAGGGGAGGCTTTTAAAATTAAATGCGCCGGGCGCCGAAATTTGAAGATATGGCCCTGTCCGGAGGTAATTCAAGGGGTTAAAAAATCCCCCAGGAGACCTTTGTCAGGTTGGGTTCATCCTCGAGGCTTTCACTGTTTTTTTTTCTTTTTAGTCATTAAAATTTTGTAAGCAGAGAGATAATTATTATTGTCCGACGTCTTAATTTTCGTTTTAAATCATGCAAGTAGGTACTTTTATACTTACCTGGTGCGTTTTTATTTTACCTTCATCCAACTTAAGTCGTTTCAGCATTTTCCCCTGTGGAATTATAAAAGCATATTTTAACTTTCAGTATAACAAAGATGCTCTTAGCCAACGCTTAACTCTTCACTGCACTATGTTATTAGTCATATTTGTCCGATCTTCCAATGGGATGGAATATAACGTAAAAAATATCGAAAATGAAAATCGAATTAAGTGACGACATCGTTTCTTACAATTTGTAAGGCAGTATACACTTCACAATATGTCCTATTCTGATTCGTCTAAATTTATCCGTCTAAATTTTAGTACATGAGAAATGTCAAAAAGTAGACTGCATTTATACGGGACTCTATTACGTCACACCGCGCGGATGAAATCCTTTTACACAAGTCGCCCGTTGGTTATAGAGGTTTTCACTCTGAATCAGAATAGGACATATATTTTAATTTTTTTTTATTGCTTCTCGGGCAACTAACAGGTACTATGTCACGCACGCACGCACCCAATAACAAGTTGCCACATTCTCAAAAATCCAGACTGAAAACACAATTAAAAACTGTGTCTCCACCGGGAATCGAACCCGAGACCTTTGGTCAGATACCTAACCAACTGAGCCACGAACGCCGACATATTATCTCACTAAATAGTTTGATCTCCAAATCTCCAAACAAACATACGTACCATCATGCTGTTTTCATATTCTGGGTAGGAAAAACAGACTGACCTCCATATCTATCATATCTTGACATACATCCTTACATACCTACATGTTTTATATAGAAAACAAAATATCTTAAAATTATTATTTTGTGTTTAAGTGTTAATAGTTTGGAACGTATTCTTCAATTATACATACATAGCCATCGACAACTGGATCTCATGTGTTACATGCAAATAGTTTTGCAAGAAAAGTTTTAAACATATTCAAATTTCATGAACAATGACGCAATAGAAGAAAGATGTAATAAACTGTTGATTATTTCAAAGACGTATCTTTTGAGGGTACTGGGATTTTTTTTTTTTAAATGAACTATTTAGTCTACTAAAGACTCTTATGAATGGTATTCAGCAAATCATCATTATAAGCTCGACAGCCCTGGGTGTGCCTTGGCTGAATTCAGGAGTCTCCTCCATTCCCGTTTATCCGTTACCTACGTTCTCCAGTTTCTAATATCTATTGTGGAAGCATCGGCATCGACACTGTCCATCCATCGAGTCCTTGGTCTTCCCGGTCTCCATCGACCTTGTGGCACAGAAAGTGTGAGGCGTTTTGTGAGGTTTGTCGTCGTCCATTCGGATTATGTGACCAGCCCATTTTTAGCGCCCTATCTTGATGGAACTGATCACATTTGGCTTTTCATAGGTCTCATATAGCTCCCTGTTGTATCGACGACGTCAACCATTATTCTCTTTTATTGGCCCGTAGATCGTTCGAAGGATCCTTCTCTCTAAAGCCGCTATGGATCCTTCAGTTTGTTTAGTCATCACCCAGGTTTCGGTAGCATACGTGAGGACCGGCTTTATGAGTGTTTTATACAGAAGGATCTTTGTGTTTCTCCTAACCAGTTTTGACCTTAGCTGCTTTTGTAGGGCGTAGAAGCATCTATAAGCAGCCATGATTCTTCTGCTAACTTCTTTTCGTGTATCATTGTCGCTGGTCACTGCGGAACCGAGGTATGTGAACTATTTTATCACTTTTAAATTGTAGTTTCCGACTGTGAATATGTGGGTAGCTGAGTTATGAGCTTAAAAAGCGATCATTAGTTTATTTCAGTTTAGTAAATCTGCAAATCATTTTTGCATAGTATTATTGATTTGTAAACATGTTCACTATCAAAACTTTTTTCACATCGTCCATTGGGTGCGTTCATTGCTTTCCAATATTTCTTCTTCCATCATTCACTACCCCTCCAGGCCAGTCAGCTTGGCCTACATTACACACAGCATGTAGAGATGGTGCTGTGCGGTGAAGGGAACTATTTTCATATAATATGAAAGTTTCTCTTATTCCACAACTTTTAACACATGTGGCCGCTGATAAAACTCGCGTGGTGAAATAACAATGGAGGGGACGGTAAGAGGAGGAATAGGAAGAATGGTAGGAGGGTTCGGGAAGTAGGGAGGTGATGTGCCGAAAAGAAAATCGATAGAATGCGCCTACCAGAACGAGTACACACAATAATAAACCATAGTACAGACCATGGAACATGCACACACCTAAGTCCTCGCCTTGGCTCATTATCCATCACACTACATGTAACGAATCTCTAGGTACCTAATTAAATATTTATTTAATTAATTACTTAATTATTTAGTAATAAATAATTTCTTTCATTATTTTTTTATTTGTTTGTTTATTTATTTATCAATCAATTGATAAATTCATTCATAAATTAATAAATTAAATAATGATTAAATAAATACATACATACATAAATACATACCATCACGCCATATCCCTTGCGGGGTAGGCAGAGAGAACCGAACGCCACATTTTTCTATCCTGGCACGCATCCCTCGCCTCGTCCACATTCATGCATCGTCTCATACATGTTCGTCTATTGCTCACACTTCTAACATTTCCGTCTTTCAAAATTTCGTTCACATGGTCGTGCCATCCCTTTCTTGGGCGTCCCCGACCTCTCATTCCATTCCTTTTTCGCTCTGTATATTTTCTTCGTCAGGCGCTCCTCATTCATTCTTCCCATGTGACCAAACCATCTCAATGTGTTAACTTTCATTCTAGTAATGACATCTTTCTTTATCTTACATTCTTTCCTTATGTCCTCATTTCTTACCCGGTCAAATCCTTCTTAACGATCTCATTTAAACTGCATTTATTCTACTTTCATGCGTCTTCTGCCATGTCCAGGTTTCACTTGCTTACGTCAAGGTTGGCACTACGATGGCGTTATGAATGGTAACTTTGGCATTCTTTGATATGATGCGATCATTCATAATTGGTCTTAGTGCTCCATTCACTCTGTTTCCTGCCATAACTCTTGTCTAACGCCATTATTTATAGAGAACCACGTTGTCACTGTGTCGTTGACACAAACACATGCTTCGCTGTTCTCATATAATGACGCGATTGCACGTATCAGTTTGCTCTTCACACCATACACTGCTAGTATATCCCATAATTTTTCTCTAACAACTTTATCATACGCCTTTTCTAGGTCTATGAAGGCACAGAAAATTTTCTGATTTTTATCCAGAACCTTTTTTGTGACCGTGCGCAGAGAAAAAAATGGGTCTATACATCCTCTGCCGCCCACAAACGCACCTTGGACATCCCATATCTTGCTTTCTGTAATCTTTCGCACTCTTTGATCCAAAATCCTTGCATACATCTTACCAACTGAGCTTAACAAACTTATGGCTCTATAGATTTTGCAGTCGAGCTTCGATCCCTTACCTTTATACAAGGGTACCACGACTGCATTTCTCCAGTCCGAAGGAGTGCGTCCCGCTTCCCAACACATGTTGAAAAGAGAGAGGCACCAATCCAACGTCTGCTCGCCGCCATATTTTATAACTTCAGCTGATACACTGTCAAACCCGGCAGCTTTTCCCGCTTTCGCGTGTTTCACTGCTTCAAGCACTTCATCTTGCGTAATTTTATCATTTTCATCTTCACTTACCTGCCATGCTCTCAGATTCGCACCCCCGCTTATACTGCTATCATACAGCTCCTTGAAATATTCTTTCCATCGTTCTTTCACTCCTTCTTCATCCATAATTATTTTCCCATCTTTGTCATTAATTCCTTGCGATGCTTTCACAGTTCCATTTTTTCTTTTCGCTTCGCCTTTCCAGAACATTTTCATGTTTCCAGGCTATTTTCAGGCATTCTCTTTCTTTTATACTATCTTTTTTTCTTTTTACGACGTCTTTTACTACTTTCTTGCATAATTTATAGTTCTCTTTTGCCCTTTGTTCACTATCAGATCCTTTCGCAGCTATTAATGTCATCCACGCTTTTTTTCTTTTCACCCACAGCTAACTTAACTTCCTCATACGACCATGCGTCGCCTTTCATTCCACCTCTTTTAGCAATACCACATACCTTTTTCGCTGTCTTACATACGGTCTCTTTCAGTGTCGTCCATGCTTCCTCGATATTTTCACTCCTGTGTATTGCTCTAAGAAGTTCGCTTTCCGTATCTTTCGCATATTGTTTTCTTACACTCTCATCTTGCAGCCTTTCTACTTTGATTCGCTTCGGTGGTTCACTTCGGTGTGTTTTAGAGCGCCAGCCAGTAAACAGAACAATTCTTGATATCACCAAGTAGTGATCTGTCTCCAGATCCGCGCCCCTGTACACTCTAGTGTCCACTGTTGCTTTCTTTAATAAATAAATAAATAATAAATAAATGTACCTATTTATTACTTATTATTTAATATTTTTTTATTTATTTATATATTATTATGTATTAATTTATTTATATATTTACCTTTTATCACACCATATTTATAATGACAACAATAAGTAGATTACTGCTACCCAACTAGGAAATCCTGTTCTAGAGCTAGCAGTTTACAATTGTTAATATTTATTTATTAAACTTTTTATTCATTTAATTATTTATTTATTTAGGTATTTATTTATTTATTTATTTATACATTTATTTATTTATCTAAATTATTATTTTTTTGTTTATTTATTTATTTTTTATTATATTTTTATACTTATTTATTTATTTGCTTAGTTATTTATTTATTTGTTAGTAATTTATTTATTTTTTTATTTATTTAATTATATATTCCTTTTTTTATTTGTATCCTTATATATAATAATTATGTAAATTATTACATTATTTATTTATTTTATTATTGTTTTTTTAAATCGTGACATCGAGCTGTCAGTGTGAGCTTGGTTACATGTGTATGTATTGTTATGTCAAAAAAATATTTTAAACGCCAGTCTAAACCCATAGAAAACTTTATATTATATCTTTTCATCATACACAATAATATAAAATTCTACGCCGTCGACCTTAAGTTTGTCGTAGTATTTAGTTAGTGATGTCTCTGCAACGCAATTGCTTACTTAAGAAAATTAATTACTCCAGTGAGGTTAGGAGTATTTAGTTATCTAGGACTGTGCATTCGGGCTATAGTTTCCGGTTAATAAATTAAGTTTTTCGTCGTGGAGTGGATCGGTTTGCTCATACACCCAACAAGTAAAAAACACAAATTATCGCTTTACGCACCCCACGTGACGTACTCAAGAAATTAGCCTCTAACTTTACGTTCATAATTTTATTCCCTTTGATTTCATCTGTAAAAATTCTTCGTTCTCTCATGTTTTGGACACTTAAGTTTTTTTACTTGACTTTATGGAATCTATACAATAGAAAAAAAAATACTTTATAAAAATGCATTCAGGGATCGTCAACATATCAAGCAGAAAAAAGTTACTATGTAGTAGAAAATTAAATGTTGGCCACAACCCACTCGTTTGATAATATTTTCAAAATATCGTCATAATCGATATCGTACAAATTTTTTTTTTCATTATATTAGGCAAACCACCCATAAAAGAGTGATTTGAGCCAAATGGACTAGTAGAATGGATTCACAAATTCACGTAGGAAAAACCTTCGACAGTCGACTTCGACTTAAAGAAATCCGAACCGTATATTCAAATGTGTATTCAATCTTTGTTTTAAATTTGTTTTCACATAATTTTGTGTTACGCTATTCCTCCACTGAACACTAGACTTAGGCCCGAATTATAGATTCGTTCTCCAGCTTGAGACTGGTCTTGAGAACACGTTCTCAACCAAAATGGTATTAAAGAAACAAAAGTCACTGAGCTTGATCTCAAGACGGGTCTCGAAATATATAGAAGAGTTAAAATTGCTTCAAGACAGCTATCCCCCTGTCTTGAGAACGGTCTCAATGAGAGAGAAGGAGACAGCGCTTTACACGAAAAAGAGACGTATATAGACACGGACGAATTTCGCATTAATTACTATTTTGATGTTTACGTTGTTAGCGATACTAAAATGGATCGAGAATCTTATTTAGAACCTTCTGGGGGTAATTTACATACAATCATTCATATACTACATAACTATGTGAATTAAATTTAGTAAGATTTCATAAAATTTCCGGTACATCCAGTAAATATCATGTTGTTATTCTATGCATGTTGTATCATATTTTGAAATGGCTGCTTCTCCTGGAACTATTGACTGTAGGTACACACATTCCCATAATATGCTATAAGACAGATAAAAGAAGAAGTATTTATTTTCCTCTTCCGAATAAAATCGTCGACATTTCACTATTTAATCAAGTATCATAATATTATGATGCATAAATTTCTCTACACTTTTGAAGATTACCAAGACACGAATTGTCAAAATATCTATAAATAGATATTCCAACTCATTGCTACCAACATAATAACACTGAAATTATTGCCATTCGCGAGAAAAAGTAGGTACTTATTTATAGAGCTGCATTCACATTTTTTTCGAGTACGCTTTCTCGAATGAGACGGCGTACGTATTTTACTTTTAATACGGATTTTCGAGCATGATCTCAAGATAGTCTTGAGATGACACATTTGGAGAACGGTCTTGAGAATTATTCTATAATTTGGGCCTTACTCTTTCAGCTGAGAAATACGTTTAGTATATATATGAGTGTTATTTTTAAGATATATTGTATATTGAACTGTATTTTGTTATAAAAATAAATAAGAATAATAAAAAAATAAAAAAATATATATTACCTGTGTAGAATAATGCATACGGCAACATGGGAATATCTCCTACCAAAAATACTAAATGATTTGATTGATGAGCTCTTGCATATTATACACTACATAAAAATCCCACCTATTTAAATAATTAATTAAGAAATAAATAAAAATTTAAACCAAATATACGCATTCAAATTGAAAGACCGCGTGACACCATCTCTGAATGAAAATATGCAATTCGTTCATCTGGGACAGTTCTCCAACAAAAAAACTCATAGGAAATCAATCAAAAATTAATCAGATAATAGGTTTAATTGGATCATTTATTTGTAACGACAAAAAAAAGATTTGTGGCTGAACGATATTGCTCTGGTCTAGTAATCCATAGGACACGGGTTCGAACCCTGCACTGACCTATTTAGTTTACCTAAATCACAAGCGTTTGCTTATTTTAATTATTTATTTATTTTACGGAATAAAAACTCTTTTGTGTGTTTATACGCATAACGCAACACGTATTTTATACAAGATAATTAATAAAGTAATAGAAAATATATAGACATTTTACACTCTTAAATTGTGGTGGATATATTATGAGGATGTTTCAAAAACAGGACGTATGAGAAATATGAATAAATGAGAAGAAATGAGGTGTATGTAAGTGCACTATTCCTTCGGGTGGTGTAAAATGCTTCCGTCCGGCGTGCAATTGGACACATGTCTATTTTTTATTTTTGGATCCTATTTTAATTTTTAAAATAGACATAAAATATATAAATAAACAGAGACTTAAAAGAATTTGTAATATAAGAACGATGTATGATAGGATAAGAAACGAGAACACAAGGAAAAAATCTAAGATGATTAAGATATAATTAAAAGAATGAAAGTTAACACATTGAGATGGTTTGGGCACTTGGGAAGAATGAATGAAGAACACCTGACGAATAAAATGTTCAAAGCTGACAGGAACGGAATAAGAGTTCGGGGTCGTCCAAAAAAAGCATAGCACGAAAATATGAACGTTATTCTGAAAGATGGAAGTATATGAGATGATATATGAACGTTGACCAGGCGATGAATGTGTGTCGAGATAGAAAAATGTGGCTTTCGGTTCTCTCTGCCTAGCTCATGAAAGACATGGCGCGATGTTTTTTTATGTATGTAAGTTCTAAGATATATTATATAAAGTCACTAAGTGCTATGAAAAATAAACTATCTTCGTGGATTCTCAACAAAGGTAGAATGAACATTGAAAATATATTTTTTTAAATTATGAAATGATATAAAATCGTCATGTTCTTGCCATGTTCTTGCCAGTAAGTGAAGATGATAAGGATGAAATAACGCAAGAAGAAGTGTTTGAAGCAGTAAAACACGCGAAAGCGGGGAAAGCTGCCGGGTATGACAGTGTATCAGCTGAACTTATAAAATATGGCGGCGAACAGACGTTGGAGTGGTGTCTCTCTCTTTTCAACAAATGTTGGGAAGAAGGACACACTCCCTCAGACTGGAGAAATGCAGTCGTGGTACCTTTGTATAAAAGTAAAGGATCGAAGCTCGACTGCAAAAACTATAGAGCCATAAGTTTGCTAAGCTCAGTTGGTAAGATGTATGCAAGGATCCTGGATCAAAGAGTACGAAAGGTTACAGAGAGCAAGATTTGGGATGCTCAAGGGGCTTTTGTTGGCGGCAGAGGATGTATAGACCAAATTTTTTCTTTACGTATGGTCACAGAAAAGGTTTTGGGTAAAAACCAAAAACTTTTCTGCGCCTTTATAGACCTTGAAAAGGCCTATGATAAAGTTGTGAGAGAAAAACTATGGAATATACTATCGATGTACGGAGTGAAGAGTAAGCTGATACGTGCAATCGCTTCATTATATGAGAACAGCAAAGCATGTGTTCGTGTTAACGACACAACAACAACTTGGTTCTCTATAAATAATGGCGTTAGACAGGGGTGCGTGTTGTCCCCTTGGCTCTTTAATCTCTACATTGATTTCTGCACAAGAGCCCTTAAGTATGAAAGTAAGGGTCTGAAACTGAGTACTGTAACAGTACGTGATCTGATGTATGCAGACGACAAAGTATTGTTAGCAGAAAGTATGGAAGAGTTACAGTATCTTGTAAGTATGGTATATGAAGGATGCATAGAAAACGGACTTAAAATGAATGCCAGCAAATCAAAGGTAATGGTCTTTGAAAAGAGTGAAAGCAGAACAGTGTGTCAAATAAAAGTAGAGAATGAATGACTTGAACAAGTCGACGAGTATGTCTATCTGGGTAGTATGTTCCAACGGAATGGACGGCCTGATAAGGATATTGAAAGAAGAGTTATGGCAGGAAACAGAGTGAATGGAGCACTTAGACCAGTTATGAATGATCGCAACATATCAAGAGACGCTAAAGTTGCCATTCATAACGCAATCGTAGTGCCAACCCTGACGTATGCAAGTGAGACCTGGACATGGCAGAAGTCGCACGAAAGCAGAATAAATGCAGTTGAAATGAGATTGCTTAGAAGAATTTGTAACAGAACGATGTATGACAGAGTTCGAAATGAAGATACGAGGAAAGAATGTAAGATGAAGAAAGATGTAATTAACAGAATGAAAGTTAACACATTGAGATGGTTTGGCCACTTGGAGAGAATGAATGAAGAACGCCTGACGAAGAAAATATACAAAGCTGACAGGAATGGAATAAGAGGTCGGGGGCGCCCAAGAAAAGCATGGCACGACCATGTCAACGATATTCTGAAAGATGTTTACCTGTTTAGGTGAACTCTCGTTCACCTGTTTGGCTTTGGGCCCTCGGGATACCAAGTTACCTGATCTTGGTTACCGAGGACTGGGTTGTGCTGCCGATCAAGTTAGATAACCTGTCGGTGGTCACCCAGGATAGGCTATGCCGGTCTATATAGGCTTTAGGTATTTAAACCTGTTTGCCTATCCCCAAGCGAAGGTATTGTAATGACTGTGTAGGTACTTACCTAACACAGCACTACGTACATATAGATATTTAATATTACAGTAAAACACAGGTAATTAGATGGCAGAAATCAAAAGATAATTGGTGCAAACATGAATTTATTTGGATAAGTGACTCTAATACATTGATAATAGTTGACTTAATAAATATTTATATTTTAAATTAGAATAATATACGATGATTACGCGGATTGAAAACTATGAGGTCGCAAGGACAGCGCGACCGCGACAACTGGAACAGGGTAGATCGAATGGCCGCTCCCGGGCTGAGGCGTCTTTATATAGGGCTGAATCGTCCGGATTCAGACACTAGCGCGCGCCATAGATGGAAATGTAAGAAGCGTGAACAACAGACGAACGTGTATAAGACGATGTATGAATGTTGATGAGGCGATGAATGTGTGTCAAGATAGAAAAATGTGGCGTTCGGTTCCCTCTGCTTGCCCCGTGAGGGACATGGTGTGATGGTATGTATGAAGTTGTAATATGTTATAATTATGTATTAATAATGGGATAGATAAGTATGGACTGTGTCATTTAAAATGAATATAAAGCTATTCCGACACAAGCACTGCTTAGTGGAATAGTTCTTATCCACTGGATGTTGGTACTGATAGATTGTATTCATTTTGTCAGTGCCAACATGTTATACATACTTAGTGGAATAGTTCTTATCCACTGGATGTTGGTACTGATAAATTGTATTCATTTTGTCAGTGCCAACATGTTATACATACTTAGTGGAATAGTTCTTATCCACTGGATGTTGGTACTGATAGATTGTATTCATTTTGTCAGTGCCAACATGTTATACATACTTAGTGGAATAGTTCTTATCCACTGGATGTTGGTACTGATAGATTGTATTCATTTTGTCAGTGCCAACATGTTATACATACTTAGTGGAATAGTTCTTATCCACTGGATGTTGGTACTGATAGATTGTATTCATTTTGTCAGTGCCAACATATGTACTGTCTATTTTTCATAATTTAAGTTAACTATGTTTCATAAATTAAGAGTTGTCTCGTATGAAAAGCCATCGAAGAACAGTCCATCAATAATCCAATGTGCCTTCCTCTCCGTGTGTGCTGTGCTGTGCTATGCAGCCGACTAGCACCAGTCTATCTATCTCTGTCTCTCCAGTCTAGTCTGGTGGTGTTGCTCCAAATTGTTTCCGTCACATGCAGCCGTGGTGAGGGGGTGTGGAGGAGGGCGGGGTCGGTGGGAGTGGGTGAACGGGCCTACACACAAATTGCCAAACTTTCCTGTCGCCGCATCTACTCTCCAGTCCCCTCACATTTCACCTTCTTGCCTTGGCTGCAAGAGGAACAATGCGGCAACATAGCGGCAATAAATAAAACAGTTGTATAATAATATTTATGCGGAGCTAAAGGGGTGATGGTGATATATAGAAATGTTCTGTACCCCGCGATATCAAAAATCAAACAACAACGAAAAGGAAGAAGTTACAGAAAGAGGGTTGGTACCTTTTTTTTTGTTAAATAAGGAATATGTCCTTGAAACAAGTACATACTTATACATCCTCAAACATTCCCTTCTGACTGACTGCTGATCCAAGGGTCCCGGGTTCGATTCCCGGTGGAGACACAGTTTTTAATAAATTGTGTTTTCAGTCTTTTAATTATGTATATCGTAAGTCTGCAGAATGTGGCAACTTGTATTTGGGTGCGTGTTAAATTAATATTTGACATAGTACCTGTTTGTTGCCCGAGAAGCTACATAAAATAAAATGAACTAAGCAGAAATGCTTGTTCTATAGTTGAACGAAATCGTCAGGATTCGAACTCGCGACCACTGGATTATTAATCCAGCGCCCTATCCGCTATGCCACCACCCACCTACATATACATACATTTTTTTTTATTAATGAAAACCAAAGTACAGAATAAAATAAACAGTAAAAATAAGTAAAAAATATAATTAAAATGAATTAAAAATTATATAATGACATTTTTTTGTATAAATCACCTCACTAGGCTGAGCCTGTTCCGAGGAGGCAAAAATTTTTTGCATTTTATAATATATCACATAAAAACATTTTAAACTCGTTTAATTTTTGTAATAATTTTTATAATACCTATAATATTATAATTTTTTTTTTTTTTTTATTTATTTATTTAAATCTATATATAAATAATTCAGAATGACAATAATCCAATAGTGCAACAATATGTAGTACAATTAATTATGCATAATAGACCATTTATAATATGTATTGTTACTTGATCATGTTTCCGCAGTATAATATTATGCCCTTATTTTTAATGCATTTTTCAATTGTTGTCTTAAATTTCACATGTTTCATCAACTGTATATCATTTTTTTATCGTATTATTTTTTTTGTAGCTAAATAGTAGTAGTGTCTTTGTCCGAATGTTGTGTTAGTCTTTCGAGTCATGAAAAGATGCAGCTTTATGTTGGTCTCATAAATTGTGTTGCGGTGTAGAATGATTAATTTTATCTTTATGAAAATGTATAGAAATAATTTTTATATATAATCGTGTGATGTTGTGTTATTATACAGTGACAGGTTTATTACCAATCAGCAATTTCTTCCGACCGATAAATATTGATCTCTAAAAAGTAAATCGTTGGTGTAAGGCACCGGCTTAAAATAGTGCTTCCACTCTTTTCTATTATAATCGTTTTCAGGTGTCCCGTAAGAGCAGCATAATCGAAAATACAACAGGCAACAATAACATCTCACATAGTTCAACAATGAGATTCACCATCACACATGCACGTGACTAGTGTGCGGGCATACATGCATGTCTCGTGCTTTCTTTTATAAGTAAATGCAAACCCGCACATCTGTCGCTGGTAACACCACATTGTAGTGTTTACCGTGATGGTATGTACATATATAAAAAGAAATCGTATGTATCCGACCGCCACCATATTATAGTGGTAAGTCGTTTGACTGTCATGCCAGTGTCCTCGGCTCGATTTATTCCCACTCACCAGTATTTTCTCCCAACAGAAGCGAGGTTTCAGTGGGAATTTTTTTCAATAAATTTTTCTCTACTGGTATCGAACCTAGGACGTGGGCATAAATATCAAACAGCTTACCACTACACTCGACATAATATTATGTATGTATATTGCATTTTATTCTTCTTTAAGTTGCATTATCTTGAAATATCCTACCACATTCCTAATTATATCACAAGTCATTCCGTTGCATATTCTGCTCAACGATTACATATTTATTTATTTATTTATTTATATTCGGGAAACAAACAGCTTAATACAATATAATGGATTAACAATAAAATAATAACAACTATGCCAATAACATGTTTCCACTAGTATACAGATAAAATTATATTATGTAAGAAGTAGGAAGTAAATATTATTGAGTAAGGAGGGAGTTAAGAGGGAATAGGGAGGGAAGAGGGGAAGTACAGAAGGAGAGGGATTAGTTTATATGAATAATTATTGTAAGAGAAGTTTTGATTTGATATTAGTTATTGAGGAGTTGAATAAGTCAAATTCGTTTAATATCTACTTAAGAGGCTATATAGTAGATTTTGAAAATAATTTCTTCAGTACCCTCAAAAGATACGTCTTTGAAATAAAGAACAGTTTGTACTTACATCTTTATTCTATTGCATGACTTTTTTGAAATTTGAATTTGTTTAATAATTGTCTTGTAAAATTTGAATTTGTTTAATAATTGTCTTGTAAAATAAGTTTTAGTAAAACCCTTTTTATTTTTTTTACTGTCAGTAACTAATAAACTACAAGGCCTATGAAGTAGATTTTTATTTCAATCGAAAGAGAATATGAAAATCTACCGACTGAGTTTTTTAATATTATAACATGCTTATTACTATTCTTGCTATTTAAAAAAAACCTCTACTTTATACCTTTTCTTCACGAAAAACTGTTGTATATCACGTTTTTGGTGATATACAATATTTTTTAGTGTTTCATACATTAGAAGGTAATTTAGCGTGAATTTTTGTGTACATCCATATACCCAAGGTATACATGGGCCTTAAATGTGTCTTTTGCCAAATCCATGTATCACTAACATATATTACGTATGCAAGGATAAAGTTGGTATGATGCTCAATTATCTATTCCAACCCCATGAGCGAAATAGCGTGATGATACATATTATGTACCTACCTATAAATCATAAAAAATGTAAAAAAAAAAACTCGAGCCAAATGTTCGAGAGGTCCGTGTTATAAAAACGGTAGTGCGGAAACGGGCCGCCGAGGGGTGGCGGAAACACCCGATCGATACTTCCCCTCCATACCTCCCAACACTCCACCCCCACCTTGATCCAAAACGCTAGTGGCCTATCGCCATTATTCGCCTCCATTCATGATGCCGCATCAGTATCGCACACTCAAATATGGGACTGAATCAGGAACAATCCGACAACACATAATTTACCCTTTTCCTGAAAATCTTTTGTGCCAGCAGAAACTCTAAATTGTAAATAGTAAATAAATTGTAAATAGTTTAAAACACAACCACGCAAAACTTCAGAGTTCAGAAAATTTGTAATTTACAACATTATAATACTACAATTCATATACAGGTACACGAAACTTCAGAGTTCAGAAAATTTACAATTTGTTATTTACAAAATAATAAAACTACAATTCATATACAGGCACACGAAACATCACGGTTCAGAAAATTTACAATTTGTAATTTACAACATTATAAAACTACAATTCATATACAGGCACACGAAACTTCAGAGTTCATAAAATTTGCATATTGTAATTAACAACGTAATAAAACTACAATTCATATACACAGGCACAGAAAACATCAGAAATCAGACAATTAAAAATTCGCTATTCGTAAGGTTTATAAATTAAAACATATAATATACCCGTTTTAAATAAATTTTTGGTTCTGTACATCTATAAAATAAAATAAAAGGTAGTTTTGAAGATCTACTAATTGCATGTAATGCATGAGAACTAACTGTCGATCGCGTTAGTATGTATAGCGAAGATAAAGTTAGTATGTATAGTGAAGTCGGCCTTCATGGCTCAGTTGGTTAGGTATCTGACTGCTGATCCAAAGGTCCCGGGTTCGATTCCCGGCGAAATTCGATTCCCGGAAAAGTGAGTCATGGAATATCGCGCATTTGACGTTTTGGTTGGCAATATATTTCAGTGTTCCTTACATTTCAACACATCATAGATAACTGTTCTCTAAACCTTAATAATTAAAATGTTTTTTAGACAAATAAATCCAAAAACAATTCACATTAATCGTTATTATCTATAGAAAAACGATGTGGTCTGGAACCAAAACGTCAAAAATCCCCTGGAAAAATGCCTCACTTCGATTCATACAGAATTTGCTAACTACGACATCTACATACATATGGTTAATACCAGTCAAAAACCTATGGTTAATACCAGTCATGTGTGGAGCACTTCAAATTATTTATATTGTTGTATGAACCCCAATTTATTCGTTTTTGGCAGATGGAACGGTTAAAATAATATTAAAAATGTATATTTTTTCAACCATTTCGTGTCTGACATTTGATATCGTTGAATGATGATATGCGCTTCCATTATATGTAAGCATCAGCAAATGTCGCTGATAAATAATATGTGAAGCAATGAATCATGGGTGTTAAATATTCCTGAATATAATCCTCATCTAACACACAACATTTCATGTTTTCAATTATTACCTACATTTACAAAAATACTTATTCATTTACGTTTCATCTACTATTTACTGTACATCGTCAATTTACGTTATGAGAAATTAAACAAATCAAACTACGGCGCTATACATTCTATATTTCATTATACAACTGTCTATTCGTTTATGAGAATTCAATTCTCTGAATGAATCGACAGTATTAAGCCATACTTTTTGCATGCTAAAAACACCAACTTAGAGGCTTCGCAGCATATATGTTCCCATACAATTATTTACTCAGAATTCGGAGTAGAACATTTTATGTGAATTTTGTGTGCCTGTGTGTCTGTCTGACTGTGTGTATGTGTGTCTGTTCGTCCGTCCCTTATAACTTTTGATCCGCTGGATTCACAAAGCCTTAAATTTCAGAATATATAAATAGTTATAGGCTTACAAAACTTTTATAGTCAGAATTTTGAATTTTTGTTTCAGTCAGGGGTTATCAGCTTTTGAATTTTTGGTTTATTTTTCCATATATCTCAGAAACCATAAAAGCTAGAACTCTGAAAATTGGTATAAACATAGACAAATACAAAATCTCAAATCAGTTTTTTCAAAAAAATTCCAGGGTTTCTCAAATATTTTTTTATGATAAATTTTAAGTGTTTAACTGCCTATATTTCCAATTTTTTTAAAAATCTCACCCCAACTAGATAATTTAATTTTCAATAATAAATATTAACATTGTACTAGCACATCTCAAATTTTTTTAACAATTTTTATAAAAATTGAATTCAGTGACGACATCGATTCATACAATTTGTATGGCAGTTGCCTACACACAGTGTCTAAGAAGACTTAATAGTTTGTTTTGTCTCCAAACATACATACATACCATCATGCTGTTTTCATATTCTGGGTAGGATCAAAGGATTAACCTCCATATTATCCTATCTTGACATACATACCTAGGTACATGTGTTTTATATAAAACCAAATATCTTAAAATATGAAATAATTTGTATTTATGGGTTTATAGGTTGGTACTTATTCTTCAACTATGCATACTATCGCTATCGACAGTTGGATCTCATGCATTACATGCAACTAGTCAATATATAATTTACATCTTTGGAACTAACTTTGTAGTCCATTTTTAAACAATCCATTGATGAAGTTTGGTGTTTTGCGAGGAGGATAAGTTGAAAGAAACTAGACTCAAGACTAGCCAAGAAACAAGTCAAGCTTATATTAAACATCCCCATAAAACAAGAGACAGAAGACGTAAACAACGTGAACGAAAAAAACAAAGAATTTACGTACTCACTTAGAAATATAGGCCATGCAGCGGTACCATGGGACGTCAAAAATGTATAGTGACCGACGCACGCCATACGACAAATTATAATAATAGGGAATTAATATAGGGCCGTTTAATAATTCAAGATAATTCTAAGGGCGCTGATAGTTCGGTTATGTTTCGCTCTACGAAACAAATCTGTTTTCAGTCCATTATTGAAAGTGCTCTTGCTTGTAGCACTGCGGACATCTGGAGGCAGTGCATTCCACTTAATTGAAATGAAATGAAATGAAATTATTTATTTCCATTATTTATACAACATGTATATATAACAATAACAAAAAAGTAACTATATTTTAAAAAGACTTATTATATACATACTATGTACAATTGTGCCTATTAGGAAATTTACTGCCTCACTAGACATTGAACCGCTCACACTAAAACATCGGTTATAGTAAGCCGCTTTGTTGACTCTGTCCAACTCAGTTAGAGAGTTGTTACTCTGTGATTTTATTTATTTCATTATTTAAGTCACAATCCACGTAACGAATTTATAATTAGAGCATGTGCGCTTTCGATGAATCCCAATGACAATTATTAAAACAAATTTAGTTTTATACTGTTTTTTAAACCACGAATGATTCACATTGTTTTATGAAAAAAACGAGTGGGTTGCCGTTGCGGCCAACGCTAAACTCCTCACTAACAAGTCATTCTATAAATTATTCAAATTTTGTATGGAAAATATTCGGCATTTTCATGAAAAGAGTTACATTTGTTTTGTAATTCATAAAAACAATTAAGTCATTTTTAAAGGTTGACGAAATCATCAGATGGAGTAGGCATCGGAGGAGGAGGGATTGGTATGGTCAGGTCCAAAGGATGAACAGCACCAGACTTCCTCATGTCGTGCTGCACACTCAGCCTCACGGAACCCGTCCTCGCGGTCCCAGCTATCCCTAAAAGATGGAGGGATAGCTGGGAGTCCACTTATACTGATAATCTATATAATGAATGATAATATTCACTCTTTTACGGGTATTTATTTCAAGTAAGGTGTAGAAGCATATTTCCTTTGAATCCTTTCCTTGCCACTGACCCCTCACCGATGCGTTTGAAAATTGTCACTTGGAAAGTTGGTCACAATAATTTTGGGTGACAATAAGAGACAATTTAAAAAAATGATCAGTACAATTTTGAAGACCACCGCGTGTGGATGTGTGCACAGAAAGCAAATAATCAGTGAACCAGGAATAAAGAAGCATCGGTGAGATCGTTTATAATACAGTCCACTACCTAACATCTTTAATACCCATCACCTGATGTTTTCTACATAAGGTTTTACATTTTAGTCGTTTAATAATCAGGATATTTAATTAATACAGAATAAGAATGTCGAGGAGAATTCGCGATACGTCAAGTCACGGCACTGGAGATAATCTCGAATGGTTAGCGTAGGTGGGGACAACTGTTTATATCTTCCGTTGCGTTGGTCGCAATTGTATGTAAAATAGGGATGTGCGGAAATTGTAGGGATGGTCCGCCACAGTCATATGGCAATTTCTTCCAACCAACCTGAGCGATGTGCAGTCATTAAAGTTAATTTGGTACATTTAAAGAGAAAAAAAAATACATATAAGAAATAGAAAAATTACATCACTGAAAGGAAGGATACAGAAAGAATTCTCTGGACATATCATCTTATTTCATATTTGATCATATTTGACAAATAAAGCTTTTTAGTTTTCTTTTAAATATTTGTATTCGTTGAGATAACGTAACTTCATCGCTTAGGCCATTCCATAGTCTAGCTGATTGTACTTATTTATTTTTTTTATTTATTTATTTATTCATGTCTGACAAATATTGATACACTTATATTTCATATTATTATTAACATATACATATATTATACAGTGATGTAGAAAGCAGTGTCATTAAGGTGTTTTAATCACCATCAAACTAGACAAAGCCTGTGTCATGATGGCTATTTCTTTCACATAAAATTATGAATACAGTATAAGCGTACACATATTAACACAATAAAATTATATAAAAATATTAATAAAAAAAAAATTGACTAAAATACTATAAATAAAAATAAATGAATTAATAAATAAATTAATTTTCATTTTTTTTTACAATCATAAAAAAAATGAAAAATGACAAAAACATGATGACTATTTCTTTCGTATAAAATTATGATTACAATATAAACATACACATATTAACACAATAAAATAATACAAAATATTAAAAAGATGACTAAAATGATTGTTAAAATACTAAAAAAATTTAATGGTTACAATTAAAGAAGAAACTTGAAAAGAAGAGCTGAAAATTTCTGCATTGTGAATGGGGATGAGGGTGTGGTACGTTCAATAAATCTAAGGGGTAAACCGTGATTTGACAGGAAAGTGACATGATTTTTTAAATAGTGTGGTGAATAAGGGTTATAAATAATCCTATAAAGCAACCTAAAGTGGCTAATATAATCTAAAGGGGCTATTTGTAAATATTTATACATATATAGAGGCAAGCGTCTCAAGAAGTATATAATATAATATATGGTAGTTACATTATTTAATAGATCTCCGGTTTATTACAGGTTTAATTGCGAGCATAATATTAATGTGATACAACATCGCTAACTATAAATGTGTTAACATATACGTCTCTTTATTGTCACAATAATTAGTTGTGTTGTTAATTTATACATTGAGATTTATGTACGTCTTCTTCTGCTTCAGCTAGAACTATTACTCTCCTGTTATTCTCAGGACCTACTCCTGGGAGGTGGGCGTCCAACAGAAAATACAAAGTGAGTTAGACGACGCAATATCCGGACTTAAGTGCACTTTACACGAACACTATTTTCAACGCGACCCGGTTTCCAACGCTTAAAATAGTATCCAAAATACAGGTTACTCCAAACATCGCTTTACACGCAACGCTTAAAACAGCATCCAAAATATAGGTTACTCCGAGCATCGCTTTACAGTACTTTACACAGTTTACACAATTATACGTGCAAATTTTTAATATAATATAAATAAATGTATATCGAAAAATTATATAATAATTAATATAGTATATCGAAAGTTTCGACACTTTCCAAATAAACAAAATACATCGAGAGCGAATGTCACACGTAAAAGTCAACGCAAACGGCAGCCATTTTGACTCGTCGGTAACGACGACAGCGAATAATTTTACAGATTTCTGTTTTACCAAAAAGGATGAAAATCGCGTTGAAAATAGAACACGTTCTATTTTTTTGCCCATCGCGTTGAAAATCCCGTCGGAAACCTGAAACCTGTTGAAAATAGTGTTCGTGTAAAGTGCACTTTAAACTATTGTATCTATAGTCTTGCTGATTGTACTTCGAACAACGAGCTGAAAAATTCTGTGTTATGGACAGGGATGAACAGTGTTGTACGTTCAGCAGATCAGAGTGAAAGTCCATGATTGGATAAATAAGTGAATATGTTTTTAAGATGCTGTCGCATATTTGGATTCGAGAGAATATTGTACAATAGTGACAAAATGTGTATATTGCTCCGTTGGCGTATCTTGGGCCAACAATGAAGATTGCGGTAAGATTATTATGTGAGCTCATGTAATTTTGTGTGCATCCATAATTGGACGTCCAGCACTCATAACACTCTTCACACCACAATGACGAAGGAGACCAAATAGGACTAAATTGCGATGGATGGATTCTGTCAGCGCGACAGATGCAAGAATAGAAGAGATTTCTGCATTAATCCAAGGCCCACGCAGGACTATCGATCTCATGATGGAGGTATGTATGAAATTCATTTATCTATAGTTTTAAATTTACAGTCCTTCTACCCGATCTACCCAATGACCGTCCTGCATGGAGACCGACTATTCGTCCGAGTGTATCTGCCACCCACAGTCGAGAGGTCAATAATTAAGAAGGATATGATAATATTGGTACATGTGTAATGTTTCTAAATAAATAAACAAAAATATTTCCTCCCTGGTGAGAACGATAAAATAAGGTATTAGGATATAAAGACCGGTATAATTAAGTTGAACGTCAATGTTTGTAGATCAATATGGGTCATGGTTGAACCTACATAGCTATATTATTGCGGAGGTTTATTTTCATTTGTGGTATCTACTAGTACCTACAGTCATAGAGCTACATAATATATACTCGCATGTAGGTAGTAACATCTCTCTCTTCTTCTTCTTCTTCTAGATACACATAGACCCTTTCAATTATTAGACGTAACTATCTATGTACATGCATAGGTAACGATAATATTGTAATTTCATATACTTGCCTCATTGTGTAAATCTTACTGTAATAACATTACATAAATTATATCTTCTTTCTTGAGAACTTTTGGTTTTATTAGAATCATATCGTTAAATTTTATTTGAATTTTTTTTGGTAGAAATTACAGATAATGAAATTTCTAGGCTCCATCGGATTTAAACCCCACTAAAGACAACAATTTGTGAAACACCATAGGGTCGAAAACCACCAGAAAGATTACCAAAGAGATGGATGGAGTGCTGGAAAAAAAGCTAAAAGCCAAAAAAAAGACTAAAAAATAATTGTTTTTTTTGTTCTAGATATGTGCTGTGAAAATTTCAATAAGTTGTCTACTTATCAATGTGTTACCGTCAACTAAATTGATTAAAATCCTATTAGAATCTTAAACAATGAAGTTTCAAAGGTTTCTTTATATTCAAAATCATTCTTTCGTTTGTTTTTTAGCATTACCAATACAAAAAGGATTTCACACTTGTTGATATTATAAAACATCCTTCGATCATTTTTCTACGTTTCACATCACTTGTTGCCATAGTAAAAATAGTATAATCCATAGAAAAAAATCACTATGATCTACAATATTGTACAATTTTCGTTTCCTATGTGTATGTTGGTACCTACGTGGAAAAAAATTGGTATCAGTAGGTTAGGTAGGTATAACACCGATATATCGTTTCTGTGGCGATATGGGGTTGAATATTAACGTATTTTCTCTGGTTCCCGCCATAAATCAAAACAACGTGATAAATAACACGGACCCATGTGATGAATGACAGGTCGACTTGGTAGACCCTATGGCGTCACAGATCAGAATACTAACACAGACTACCTATGCTATTTACAAATATTACTTACAACCTTTATTTATATACCCTCCCCACCCATCCGTAAATACATATTATGTTATATTTCATTTCTTTCCTAACATGCCTCAGCGGCTTTGTATCCAACGGCAATCTATGAGTTTTATTGGTCACTGGCTAGCTAGTGTAACAGATTTGCCACGCACTTTGAAAAATATTATTTAAGAAATCACTAACAAAATGTATCATCAAAATTTTAATTTTAAAAACCTGTTCCCGATTTCCTCTCCTTAGAATAATAGAAGAACGTGTATTAGATGATGCCTGGACGTGAATGAAGCGAGAAATGTATGTCAAGATAGAGAAGACTGATATTCGTTTCCCTCTGCCTACCCCAAACAGGAAAATCAATTAATAAACAGTATTTATAAAGCTTATAAATATCAATTGATGTATTTACGCAATGTTATATAAAAAAAGTTCACGTTGCAAGATAAATGAAATAAAATCTAATACTTAAAAGACAAACGATGAACGGATACCATTAATTAAGATAAACGACATAGACGTACCAAGAGAATCCATCGTCTAGACTCCAGACTAGACAGAGAGATATCAGAAGAAGAGTGCGGAAAAGTGTCACCCTTGTAAGTGTCACTGAAGAACAATAATAATTGATGACCTGGAAAACTCCATCAATTATAAAAAAGAATCCTCAAAAAGTGTTGCATTTTGTTCACGAAGCCTTTCTTCTTTGTGGAAACGATTTTATTGTGAGCTAAACGTCCTCGATATACTGTGTCAAGTTGAAGATTTGTTCCGTACAAGATTCCCCAGGCCTAAATCCTGCTTGTTTGTTTAACAGGTGTGATTCCAGGGTATGACCTCACTTTCAAAAACTTAAGGATTATATAGCAGAGATTACATAGCAGAGATACAGGTCTTGAGTTTTTTTTTGGTTCATTGAGCTCCTTACCCGGTTGGAGAAGTGCTGTGATTCGGGCTTTTCTCGACATTTTTGGTATTTTAGACTGGTTACATCAAGTTCAAGATCCATTCGAGAGTCTTATTGCCAAAATGCTTGCTCTACCCTTATATCATCGAGACCAGCTGCTTTTTCGGGTTTTAAAAAGGATAATGGAGATTCATGTAAATTGTTTTCTGACTATATTACGTATGATTTGTTCTCTTTTCGTTTTTTGTATTGTTTTCCGCTAAGCAGCAGTTGATGGGCTTTCTGGTTTGGGGTAACTATATATAATGGATTAGGAGTTCGCGCTGCTGAATTATTTATTACTATTTTTCTTTGTTTTTATATATTCCACCTTCCATTTTCTTATACTGTTTTGTTTCATATCCAGACAACGAAAGGTTATTCCATTTTTCTCTTCTTGATAGGGAGATAGATTGTATCAGTTCTTCACCAGTTTGTAGAGTCATCTCTGAAAATCGGTTATCATTGAAGGATTTTGTGTCATCAGAGAGCCCAAGTAGATTTTCTGTGCACATCCTCTAGGTATATGTTTTCTTGACACCCTTTCCACCAATTCAACAAAAATTTCATACATTTCAGGTCTGGGATATATGTATAGTTTGAACTAGACTATCCAAAAAATTACTTAGGGCAGGTATTACAAATAAAACTTTACTAAATTTTATACAATGCTGTTGTTTTTACACACATATGACAAACGGATATTTATAATTAAGTACACAAATTCACCACAATACCGCAAAATGTTATTATCTAATCATATCACGATTTTCCTCTTCGATCTGCTGATCGTACCACTATTCCCATTATTCTACTGAATTTCTCAGTTCCTCTTTTGAAGAACAATCAGCAAGACTATCGAAAACCTCAAGTGATAATACTACGACATCTCAATAGATTCATCGTGAAAAAAAAACTACAGCTGTTGTACCTGTCTAATATCTCTTAATTGATACTCCTCCATCTTCCATCTCCTCCAACAACTTATAATATCTCCTTCCTTTGAAAGAATTACTAGAATTTCTAAATACCGATTTTAGGAATATGGAACAGTGAAAAAAAATAGGTTAAAAATGTTGATCTGAATACCAGAATTCCGTTTAAAAAATAAGGACTACTAGATTTTTACCTTCAAAATTCGATTAATTTAACCGATATATTCTCTCTCCAAATGATTTTTAATGTATTCGTATTATCATTATTATTAGTGTGAATCTCCAAAATGTGGAATTTTGTAGAGTTTAAAAATAATACTCGACTTGTACCTGCTTTTTAATTGCCCAAGAAGTGAAATAAGATTCTAAAAATATATATTTTATATTTAAACCCCTTCTGCTTTCGTGAACATACTCAATTGATCCTTAATAGACTACATGCACGTTCGACCACTCTCTTCTATCGCGTTTCTTACTTTTATATCCTCTTTACTTTTAGGAGAAGTTCAATTTTTGACAGTTTAATTCGTCCGCCCCCACGTCTCGAAAACTTTTCGGCCAGATTATTAACATAAAACTATGAGAATTCAGCACGCGAGTTGTTTTAAGTTTTAAACGCACATGAAAGCCTTTCGTACCTTCAAACATTGAACGAATCAGACATTGAACGTGTCAGACATTGAACGCGCCAGAAATCGAACGCGGCAGACTTTTTTTATTTTATCGACATTCTGTACTTTATAAACATATGAAAAAAAATAACAATAGTAGTAACAAACTAATAACAAAGTAACAACAAAAATAAAAGTAAAACAAAATTAATAGCAAGTAGTAACAAAGTAATAATAACAAAGTTAATAGCAATAGAAACAAAAGCAACGACAAAGTAAAATACATTAGTGTGTATGTAATATGTTTTTCGGTGCGACACCTGGATGATTCACTAGTCCATTGACTGTGTCGAATCACCCAGCTTTTTCGTTTCGTTGCAATAGAGCCGATTCCTCCGTCGTGCAGCACAGCACCCACAATGAACGTGTAGCATTGAACACATTGTCTCTGAATTGGATCATCTGTCCGATTAATCGAAGATTGGAGAAACAGCCCGAGAATCAGCATAATAGATCTCTTCTTCTTCATTATCATCTTAGATAAGGTCTGTGGGGGGTACGAGGTAGCCTATTGTATACCCCCACCAATCACGTCCTAACTCAGTTGTCATTCAGCGTTCTCTCGGGCCAGTCGCTCTAATAAACCTCATGTAACCGAACTCAGCAGTTTTCATAACGAACCACTATAGGTACCCGTCACATATAACTATACCTATAACTGGTGATTTGACCTGTTTGTGAAGGCAGACTATCCTGGTCCAGCTGTCCTTTCATCTCTTCGGTGGCCTTCTATGTAGTATTCTGTTGTTGGGGATCTCTGTCTTTACAATTTCGACGGTTGTATTGTCGTGAATACGTTCGACATGGTCTTTCCAAAAGCGTCTTTTGCTACGTCCCATCTTGTTATATACTCGACACCACATTTAGACCTGATCGTCTCATTTCTGATGCGGTCCCCGGAGTCTCTTCCTGATAGTAGTTCCTTGTTTCGCCCGATGAGCAGCCACTCCGGGGATGAATAGGGCTACAAGCTCTGAAACGATTGCAATGGAGTGGGGTAGGAGACTGAGAAATTCTGTTAATTCTATTCCACTTATACATATCTATTTCTTGGAACAAAGAGCCTACTCTGGACAACTGAAATGAGAATCCTACACCTCATCGCATGGGTGGCTTCTTGGACCGAGTAGGTACGGAACGCAGAGATAAGATAGTCCTGCAAGAACGTATGTAATTAACAACATCATGAAATGTAGCAGGAACTGAAGACGATTCTGGCAGGACTACGTGGTGAGAACCCAACAAATTCCTGTTAGCAGTCGACAAAAAGGTAGACCACGAATAAAGAGATGGAGTGATAGCTGAAGCTCAACATGAGAGCAAATTGGATGGTCATTAATCCAGTACAAGAAGAAGTATGTTAAATCCATTTTTATTCAAAAGTTTATGACATAAGTTCATAGATCTTTCACGTTTTGTGTCTGACACTAGTTCTATAATGAAAATATGCTTTAAACGTCAAAGTCAACCCTTCCTCTTTAGACTAACTAAAATATTACTGCAGTATTCCTTAACTAGAAAACTTTCTCTTGTTCATTTGAAACAAAACAAAAAATGTGTAAGTTGTGGCCATTACTAAACTCTCCGTTACATTAGTAAGTGTCCATCCACCATTTGCGTTACAGTCCGATGTGGACCATGGCGTCCATGGCCTCCTCGAAAAATAGCTCTTCCAGTTGGTCAGCTCCATTAGTAAGTGTTGCAAGATTTTTTTACTTTAATGTTGATAACAAGTCATAAATGCATTTTCATGTTAATTACTTAAGTGGTGGCAGAGCGGATAGCGCGCTGGGTTAGTAATCCAGTGGTCACGAGTTCGAATCCTGCCACGACCTTTTTTATTCACCAATAGAACAAACATATTTATGCTTAGTTAAGGGAATTTATGAGTATGTAAATTATGTACTTGTTTCAAGAAAATATTCATTATTTAAAACTAATTGCATGTAACACATGAGATCCAACTGTCGATAGCGATAGTATGTATAGTTGAAGAATAAGTACCAAACTATAAACCCATAAATACAAATTATTTAATATTTTAAGATATTTCGTTTTCTATACAACACATGTAGGTATGTATGTCAAGATAGGACAGTATGGAGGTCAGTCCTTTTTTCTTACCCGGAATATGAAAACAGCATGATGGTATGTATGTATATTTGGAGATGAAGTATAAATTATTGAGTCTTCTTAGATATTGTGTATAGGCGAGTGCCATACAAATTGTATGAAGCGATGTCGTCACTAAATTCAAATTTTATAAAAATTGTTCAAAAAATTTTAAGATGTGCTACTACAATGTTATCATTTTTTATAGAAAATTAAATTATCTAGTTGGGGTGTTTCAGCTTTTTTCGATATTTTTAAAAACTTTGGAAATATAGGCAGTTAAACACGTAAATTTGTCATAAAAAAAATATTTTTCTTAATAAAAAAGTGTAATTGTCTATATTCATACCAATTTTCAGCTTTCGAGCTTTTATGGTTTCTGAGATTTATGGAAAAATAAAGTAAAAATTTAAAAGTTGATAACCCCTGACTGAAACAGAAATTCAAAATTTCGAGTATAAAAGTTTTGTAGGCCTATTACTGTTTATATATTCTGAAATTTTCGGCCTGTAAATTGAGCGGATCAAAGGTTATAAGGGGACACACACACGAAATGTTCTACTCCGAATTCTGAGTAAATCCGTATATGGAACATATATGCTGCGAAGCCTCTAATTTGGTGTTTTTTGACTTCAAAGTTGGAAAACCCGTGAAAAAAGTAGACCGTGCATACAATTCTCGCGTATCCTGGCTTGAAACAACATATCGACAGTTGGAAAAATCTCAATTTTCTCACGACACGATCTTAATGCGTTCTTATCTTAAAAATGTACAAATCAGTACTTGATCATAATCTGCATTAATAACAAAAATTCATCAAGATCAAAATTTTGAATGATTTTTTATTAATTTTTGTACAAATTGACGTACCTATTAATACATTTTAATTTAAAGATTTCTCAAGTCTAAATCTAATATTAATCAACTTCATGAGTAGCTTTGCAGGTCATTTGGGATATTTTAAAAGTGTACGTTGAATAATTTTATAAAATAATGTTTATTTTCAACGATAATAAGAAGCGATTATGAACTTACTAGTAACTCATTGGATCCAGCAGAGCTACTCGTGAAGTTGATTAAGATTAAATTTAGATTAAATTCTGACTTAAGAAATCTTTCAGAAGAAAATTAATTAATTACGTTATTTTATACAAACATTAATGACAATTTCATACTAAACTTTGATCTTAACAATTTTTTTTATTGATGTAGATTGAGAATAGATTTTGATCGAGTAGGTACTAATTAATGCATTTTTAAGAATAAGACAAGATAAGAACGTAGGTACTACGATCGTGTCGTGAATGAGTGACCGATTTAATCCTGATTTTTTTCGGGAACGTATGTATATGTTTATATAATTTATTTATTTCACAAATCCAAGTAAAAATATTTGTCCTTTTTTCTTGCCTTATCATACATGGTCCTATTTCAAATTCTTCTTAGCGATCTCATTTTGACTGAATTAATTTTGTTGCCAATGCAATTTTGCTGCGATGGAGGACTAAGGCCTAATGTCCACGTAAACCGCAAGTCATGCGCACGCTTTCGTCAATTGACGAATGCAAGACGAATGCTTGCATCTTGCATAGAAACAATCAAAACTGTGTCCACGGAAAGGCAACGTCGCGTCAGCCGCACGTCATGCATTCGTCATGCGGTGCGTGCAGCAGCGTATCACTTCTCGACCGACTCGCAAGACGTAAAATACGTGAAAATACGTGCTTTCTCGATGCTAGTTGAAAGAAAACTGACACAAAACTGAAAACGTTTTGTAGCGTGATTGAAGATTGCATGACGCAGCGTGGACATAACAAATATGCAAAATACGCCTATCGTCATTTGTAGGATGCATGCATCCTACAAATGACGCATCCGTGGACAGTAGGTCTAATTCAAACGCAGCTGTTTTTTAAGGTCTAGTGAACGAAACGCAGGTTGGGGCGTCAGCGCGTTTTGCTCTCATTATGCGACTTCTACCATGTTAAATTTGTTCAAATCCCATTTGCATACCTCAAGGTTGGCATTACGATTGCTTTGTGAATGGAAAGTGAGAAATCCCTAAATAATATGTTGCGAACGTTAAAAAAGGTACCTTATATAAGACTTTTACATAATTACAACATGTGACCATAAATCAATAGGTAACTAAAAGACAAAATATTCTCCATCCAAAAATATAACATAATTTGCTCCCCTTAAAAATATATGTAGCAATAATAATGGGCACTGTGTAGGTATGTATTGTGTATGTACGTAGGTGTAATAATGTAGGAACCTACCTATCTAGCTTTAATAGCTCCAGGATTAATAATTTCAAAATATGAGATAATTTTACAATGGCGATCACGTATTTGTACTCAGGTGTCCCAAAAAACAATAAAATTTACCCCTCAGGAAGCTATCGACTTTATCCAATTTGGTACAAGAAACAAAACCGTAAAGACATTAAATAAAATGTCTACAGAATTACATACATATTACCTACTTTATTTCCTATATCATAATACAATAGGTATACTTATCGGTTTCATTTCTATAACAAGTACGTCATGTCAATAAATTATTATAATCAAGGCCGTAGCCAGAAAATATTTTCGGGGGGGGTTTAGCGTGGAACAGTAGAAAGTCTCCCCGCGAGAGTATTCCCGTGCGAGTACCAAGCGAGCATAAAGCACAGTCATCTTAAGTAAAGTCTGATTTTTTTTAAAGTGCCAATTCTATACATAAACAAAAAAAATGCATAGTATTTACGCATGTAAATGTATTAGTAGACTCGTGGTTGCTGATTGGTTTACACCATTTGGTGTCCTTAACAACAAACATCAACAAACCCGACAGTAAGTACATATCTATCTCTCGAAGTGAGCGCACGTTTGATTTTTTATGGTGACCATGTGTTCTAAATTAAGAATTTCATTTTTTATTTCTAACTTATGTATTTTATTTTTTGTTTAATATCGATATATAATTATTATTATAAACATGTGTTATCACCGTCTTAGTATAGAATAAGTGTCTATTATTTATTTGTATTAGTTACATAGATATATTATTTATGTATGTGAGTTTGCCTCAATGAACTATTATGTAAATATTTTGTATAATATAATTTATTATTTTGTAAAATAATATGTAACTGTTTATTATTATAAGGATTAATTACTTCATAATGTATTCTTTTATTTTCCTAATAAAAAGTATCAAATAAATATTTTGTTTAAATATTACTTTCCCAGGAGATGCCCATTAACATTTGCAGAAAATACCTAATAATATAGACCCATTAAAGCCGCATGGTACCGGGAGTAAGAATAGGTATGAAAAGATTTGAAGGTTTTGAAGATATATGCATGTGAAAGTTACAACCGTTTTATATCATGAAATGATAAAAAAAATCTCATTATATTTTTTTCTTTTACACCATGGTCACCCTATGAGCTTTGGCACTCTTAAAAAAATCAGACTTTAATAATGTGTGTGTTTGTCTCACGCGTCCTGGAAAAATTAGAACATCTAAAAATCTAATGTATGTGCGAGCATGTACCAGTATACCTCGCTCAGTGTCACGCTAAAAAAATGTCATAAAAATGCTGAATTATTAAATATATTTAAATAATTATTTTTTTCATACAAAATTTTGAAATGTGTGTACCGTAACAACAGAGTGAAATGGGTGCACAATATGTAACTGCAGTCTCATTGTTACTTACTAAAGAAATATCTTCATTTTTTCATTTCGGGGGGGGGGGGATCAAACCCCCTTGATCCCCCCCTGGCTACGGCCTTGATTATAATTGCTTCGTTCTTAAACTAAGAGAAGCAATGTTTATCCAACTGTCAATTTGTTTAAGAGAATTTATTTTCCTTAACAGATCGACAAAGTTCCGTAAGATACCGTATATGGCCAGATCTAAATTTTTCATCAAAAAACACCAACTTACAGGCTTTGCAGGATATAGGTGAACAATATATAAATATGGGTAAACTCAGAATTCGGAGTAGATGTGTGTGTCCCTTATAACATTTTTTTTGTTCATTTTTATTTTATTTTATTTAGCTTCTCGGGCAACTAACAGGTGCTATGTAAAATAATTATTTAACACGCACCCAATAACAAGTTGCCACATTCTGGAGACACGATATTTATCGTCTCACAGATCCAGACTGAAAACAATATTTTAAAATCTGTGTCTCCACCGGGAATAGAACCCGGGACCCTTGGATCAGCAGTCAGATACCTAACCAAATGAGCCATGAAGGCCGTTTAGATCCGCTTAATGCACAGAGCCCAACATTTTAGAAAACAAGTAAAGTTTGAGGTTTACAATACTTTGAATTGAATATTTGCAGGATGTGGCCACTTGTAATTGGGTGCACAGTTTTATATTAGCTTTTTCTTATTTTATGAACCTATTGATGTATAATAACTTGTTAGCTGTAAGTGGTCCTTAATAATAAATAAATTAATAATTTGTTACGGTCAGGGGTTATCAACTTTTGAATTTTTTTTTTTTATTTTTCCATATATCTCAAAAACCATATAAGCTAGAACGCTGAATATAGGCAAATATAATATCTCAAATATATTTTTAGATTTTTTTATTAGATAAAACTTAATAACAACTATCTTTCTTTGGTGTTAATTATAGCAGCATCTAAAGTTGACTAGATTGAATGGGCTATTTTGCATTTTCATTTCCCGGTAAGAACGAAAACACATAACACACTGCAGGTCCCTTCATTACCGATAGATAAATTACTTGTCACATCCTAGCAAGGCATCGGTGAGTCATATTGACATATTGATATGAGATTATGATGAGATGGGATAGGATGGAAAGAAGTTGTGCAATCATAAACCTGTCCTGAATTTTAAAACAAATTATCTTGTGACAAGTTCTACTCTTCTACCATATCCCATGGTCATAGTGAATCGTGAAAATAATGAAGTAAATGGTAGGCGTGATTTCTGTAGTTTCATACTATAACTGACATATGAAAATAGCAATTTTCAACACTTTGAGGGCTGAGATTATGTCCGAAAGCCACCACTACTCAGGATCCATATCAACAAATCGTTGTATCCTTTTACATGAAAAAAGTCAGCCTTTAAACTAAGACCCGAATGCACAGTCCTAGGTACCTAAATACTAACTCCTAACCTCACTGGAATATTTAGTATTCTTAAGTTAGCAATTGCGTTACAGATACATCACTAACTAAATACTTAAGGTCGAAAAGAGATAGATAACTTTCTATGGGTTTAGACTGACGTTCAAAATGTTTTTTTGTCATAACAACACAAACATATGTATGTAACCAAGCTTACACTGACAGCTCGATGTCACGATTTTTCTGAAATTCCAGCGAATTTTCGGCATCTCGTATGGATCGCTGAATACTCTGGTATTTGATTTGACATATTTAACAAATACATATTCAACGAAGCTGACAAAATCATCATAAATCGAAAAAATCTCGTATTTTAGTATTAAACCACTCGTAAGGTTCCTCACTATCAACCTTACTTTTTGACAGTTCGCAAATGTTAGTTTACGCCGATGCGCATGCGCTAAGTAATTTAGATATGTCTCTGCAATGCAATTCTCATACAAAAACATGGTAGCATCCTCCAGTTAGGAAGCCACGTGATCTCCTTACTTTAGTGATGGACTGTGCAATGAAAACATGGTTAGTATTTAGAATTTAGTATTTAGGTAGGACTCTGCATTCGGACCTATGACTGTTTAATTGGTCTATCAGATACTGTCGAGTTATTTAATATTATTTCCACCAATACAATTAAGCACTACAAATAATAACACTCAATTATTATTATTACCATTATTCACTTCCTCAAAAGAATTAGCTGAAAGCAAAATAAAATGCAACAAACGCATCATCAAACTTTCAATTGGGGATAGTTCCACCCATCCAGATACTTAACATATCAAATGATTAGGCTCGGAGGAGGTCTCTATACTACCTAACAACCCTACTGATTCCCGAATATTAACGTTTAAAAAATCTTTAACGATTCTACATGTATTCATTATTACCGATTTTTGCATTTTTATTATTTCTAAGTTTTTCGATATAATTTCTAAATTGCGAATTAACGATTTTGGAATAATGCCAGTGGCTGAAATAATGAACGGTAATATTATTACTTTACGAGAATGCCAAAGTCTTTTAATCTCGTTTCAAATAAAGCATTATTTGAGATATTATTATTAGTATATTAAACTACATGGCTGGACGACATCGAGGGAAATATAAGAGCGATCGGACAGACATATTGGAGGATACTTGCTGTCGACAAGGCGGGATGGAGGCAGTATCTTGAGGAGGCCAAGGCCCACATCGGGCTGTAGCGCCATTGCTGATGTTAATATTAAACTACAGTGATTAAAAAAACTCGTTTGAGCCTGTATGTATATAAAAAATCGTTAATAATTAGTTCTTGTACAACCTTGTAAATGTTTTTCAATTGTTTTAATTAAAATATCCTGTTGCTAAGGACTTGTCCTCCTGCTTCATAACTGAGCATGATCCTTTTGAAACTGACAAATTGTTTTTATTCATACATTTTCTTTTTATATCATTCGTTTAGTTTTTTTGTGTATTAAGTAGATATGTAGGTAAACTACTCCCACCCGTTCTCAGAGAAAAATAATATGAGGATTGAAGAGGCCTCAGGCCTTCTCTTTATTTAAAATAGTTTATCATTAAATAACAGTGATATATTAAACCGACATAAGTATTATTTTAATATGTTTATTACTTTGTTAATGTACCTACCTAATCAGTGGCGGCATTGCTTATAGAAGCCGAAAATCTTAGCTTGCCTATGAATATTATATTAAAATTCCATGAATGTATAATAGTTCATGAATGAATAAAATCAGTAGCTGTAATTAAGCAACGAACTTGTTGTTTTATTATCTACTTCTTGTAATCGAAAATTATGAAATTCAAGATCTAATATTTTTTAATTTATTTTATTTTAACCATACTACAAGATCGAACCGTATGTATATACGATGCTTTACAGGACCACCAATGTAAATATTATTTTGGAATGTGATTTTCAAAATATTTTTTACGGCCACTGAAATGAACAACAATGCTAAAAAAATTCCACTTTTCATTTTCCAATTTTCTTTCAGGGTTTCATTAGGCAACTATTCCAAATGTTTTAGGCTCACCCCTGCAACCTATGGGTACCTAAAATGACTAGTCCAACTGTTGATTTGTTCAAGAGAATTTTATTCTCTTAACATATCGACAAAGTGTCAAGCTAAGATACGCGAGATTTGTATGCAGGGTCTATATTTTTCACGGTTTATCCAACTTTGAAATGAAAAAATGTTTGGACTGCAGAGAGGACACAAAAAAACAACGTAAATTATGAATTCATCGAGAAAAAATTAAAAGCTGTTTATAGAAAACTAATCAGCTCTAGGTCTATGCACTTTACACGTATGATGTTAATATGAAGTCAATCGGACTTATAGTTTGGGCTGTAGAGAGGACACAAAAAGGATAATTCGTACGACATAAGGCGTACGCCATACATGCAAACACATCACGACGAAACTCACAGTGTGCACTCTCTACATGATACCCGTTGAGAAATTGATGTAAAAAAATACGCTTAAAAATTGTGAAAACATGACTCAACTTACTATTCCATAGTGTGGAGAGTAAAAATAGCGTGGAATGGTCCTAAATCACTAAACGGCGTTATACGAATCCTTGTTAAACTATTACGGTAAATCAAATAAGACTGTTAATCTATCAGGGGTGCTCAAACTTGAACTGCTGGAGATCTACCTCAATATTGTTAGACTACGATCGATCGACTCTGAGAGGCTGCGAGTACATATTATATATGATTCAGGATTGTCGTCTAGGTGTGTATCGTGGCATAGATATTAGTTTTCCGCACAATATGCATTTTTAGTCAAGATAAGTGTAGGTCTGCTCTAAAATGTCAATGAACTCATAATTATTCAAAATTGCGAGTTTATTGGATCATACATACAAAACAAACGAGTTTGTGTCTAAACTTAAGGCCCTTGTATACTCTGGGTATACGGATGTACGCAAAAATGCACACTAAATTACCTTCTAATGTATGAAATACGAAAAAAAATTGCATATCACCTGATATGTGATATAGGTACAACATTCTGTCGTGCAAAAAAGGTAAAATTTAGAGGTTTTTTTAAATAGCAAGAATAGTTATTAAAATATTATAATAATAACAAAACTCAACCGGTAGATTTTCATATTCTTTATCGATTGAAGTAAAAAATCTACTTCATAGGCCTTGTAGTTTTTTTAGTTACTTACAATAAAAAGATAAAAAAGGGTTTTACTAAAACTAATTTTATAAGAAAAGTATTGAACAAATTCAAAAAAGAATAAAGATGTATATATATACACTATTCCTTATTTCATAGACGCATCTTTTAAGGGTATTAGGGAAATTATTTTCAAAATATACTATATAGCCAACTATAGCCTCCTAACTAAAGGGTTACTTTGGATGTTGAAGCGCGGCACATGTCTTCAGCATACTTTTTATAAGATGGTACGTAATTACCGAGTGCTAAGATATGATAAAAGAAAGTTATTAGGTGGTTATTCTGGCCTAATTGTAGATCGAATAAATTTTAGTTATTTCTTCATTACTTTTTGTTTTTCTTACCTACATACTAAAACAAAATACATATGTGAATAGTTCTATATCGGATATTTTTTCTCTAGATCCACTCAAAAAGCACTCGCGATCGACCTGTCGATTGAGCACCCCTGATTGCTCTTGTATTATTATGATTCCTTGCTTTCTTATTGGTTTAATATTTCAACGGCATTTCTCGTGATTTCTTACAGTGTATGTTTTAGCGATTTGTAAGGGATGGGGGGTGTTTCATGAAATATAAGGGGGGAGGTGTGATATCTGATTTTCATTCTTATATTTTCATTTCTGGAATGGGATGTTAAGGTTGCGTATGCGAGTCCCGTGCGAAAAAATTGGGTGATGTTTTTGATAATGGGCCATTTCTGGAATGAGCAATTACCTCGGCTAAGGTTACGGGGGCGTGTAATTTCTGAAAAGCGCCCAGAAAGCAATAAAAGCTTCGCAATGAAATTTATGTAATGGCTGTGTTTCTTAATAATTGCAACGTTATTTTTTCAAGCCTAAAATACCAAGACACGTTCTCATTTCCAACGTATTTTGAGTTTTGCTCTAAAGGCGAGCCCAGACGAGTGCTACGACGCGACAATGCCACGCGATCCGTCGCAACCTGACAAGGGAACATCACAACCTAAACGTAGAACGTCGCATCCTAGTAAATGTTTTCTTGTTATAAAATAAAAATAATAATTCGTTTCTCTCCACTACTATGTTTTGTGCGTCGTCTAACTCATCACTTTGTATTTTCAAGAAAAAACTGAAGAAGGAATATTTGTCCTTAAACACCTGATCCCAATTTCCTCTCCTTGTCCTTTCCCTATCCTTTTTTGCTATGAAGTATTTTCATTTTAATTGTTATCTTAGTGTAATATACATTTTCTTTGATTTTTTGCTTTCATTCTTTTATAGGTGTACATACACAATTTTGTCACACACTCACACTTTTTAAGTTGGTTGGAAAAAAATGCCTAATGGCAATAAGCCCGCCATATATTTATTTCATTCTTTGATAGGTGTACATACACAATTTTGTCACACACTCACACGTTTTAAGTTGGTTGGAAAAAAATGCCTAATGGCAATAAGCCCGCCATATATTTTATTTAATTATTGAAAATTCCATTAGTAAAGTACAATAAATAAGAAAAAATATACGATCCAATAAAATGCTGGTAAGATTCAGAGGCGTCATATGGATGTATCCACTTCACTGGTCCTTGGAATGTGCTAGAGTGTATATTATTTGTTTAATTAAAAATAATTCAAATTACTTATCATTGATTATTTTTGTTTTAATAATTATTTATTTTATGTTGTATTATTTTTTTATATTTTTATGTAGGCCCTATTCAGAATCGACTAAAAATTTTATACGGAATTTTAGTATATGAGAAGTGCCAAAAAGTTGAATGCATTTATACGGGACTCTATTTCGTCACACCGAGCGGATTAAATCCTTTTACACAAGTCGCCCGTTGGTTATAGACGTTTTCGTACTGTGAAACAAATCAGAATTGGACATATTATATAATATTATATTATTATCATAGATTTTTTTTATGATATACTAAATAAAGTACTCCGTGCAAAAAGCGAGTCATGGAATATCGCGCGTTTGACGTTTTGGTTGGCAACATATTTCAGCTTTCCTTACATTTCAACACATCCTATTAGATAACTGTTAAATCTTAATAAACAAAGTATTTTTTTCGACTAATAAATCCGAAAACAATTCACATTAGTCGTTATTCTCTATAGAAAAACGATATGGTCTGCCCACCAAAACGTCAAAAATCCCCCGGAAAAAGCCTCACTTCGATTCATACAAAATTTGCTAACTACGACATCTAGTATATTAGGGAATAATTTTGATCTAATTTTCGCAATTTACGAATCTGAAACATCCGCAGACGACACGCATCTGGACCCGCCCTTAAATACATGTTGTTAACATAGTGATTTCGCGGATGTGTTAACAACCTTTATCGCATGTATTTCGAAAATAAAAAAAAACAGCAGCATACGAAGTCTTATCTCGAATCTCGACAAAAAATTGTATACAAATTCCCTATTATCTACGCCGTTTAAACTCCAGACTCGATTGCTCTATTCAAGCGCCCATAACAACAATAATTTATTTTATTTTTTAAAACAATGGCCACCCATCAAAATGATTTAATCTCAACATGAGAATGTTTTCTTTTGCTCAAATATTCAGCCATTTTATATTAAGCTTATCCGCGACACAAACATAACTCAATCCAGTCGAATGTCGAAATGGGTATTTTGCTATGGCTATTTTATTACAAATATCTTCCAACTAAACAGTGTTTCCAAACGGGGGGCAAGTCTAATCAACTGGCGGAATCAAAACCATCCATGTTTACCCATATAATAGGATATAATTATCATATGGAGTTTTATAACATCTTAAGATATAACTATAATATGAAGTTCTAAAGATATTATAGAACTCCATATAATAATTATTTCCATGATATGGGATATTTGGGCGCAGGGTAAGGCAATGTAGGCGAATCAAATGCAAACATTGAAACTATTGTATAAGAATGTACATCCTTAAAGATTGCAATCGTGTGCGCTCGAATTAGTGTTTGAATCGGGAGTTAAATGTTTTTTTTTATTTTACAAAAAATCGAAACAATGGGTTAAACGTATCGGATTAGTGTTTAGATTTATAAAATACCTATCATTAAAAAAAAATATTCATGTTTCTAAGCCTAATGAATTTTGTGCTATGAATAATTAATAGGAGAAAACAGGTATTATTAAATATTACGAAAAAAGTACGTAAAATAAAATAGATTTTCGGACCAATATATAAACAAATAATGAAAGAATAATGTTTATTTTTGTTTATGACGTAACTTTTAAGCATCAAAAAAGTGCTCTCGTCGTCTTAAATTTTTCATCTGCTTGGAATCAATCTCAGATTTTCCAGTTATTTGACAGTCATATTGCAAATGATAGGTATTGTTTATTTGTTGATTACAGAGAATTCGTGTTTCGAGGATTCTGTTTTTCCTTGTAGCATTTAACTTAATTTGCCTTTAGTTAATCTAATGTTGCCAGTATCATCGGGCAGCTAGGTAGTGTTGCGAGTAAAAATAAAAAGAACGAGTACCTACCTAACTGCCATTAAAAAGTGAATACATACACACACGAAAAAAAGTATGCAAATACGTCTAGATAGTAAATTGTGGGAGAAAAAATTATACCTACTCCCTCAAGTGTGTAACTCTGTACAAAAATGCTTTTATCTCGAAAATATTGTAATGTTGTTTTTTTTTTCTCAGTTCCCTGGTGATTTTTATGCTGGCGAAATCCACTTTTAATGTAAATACTGTGTGTCAAATAAAACTGAGATAGGAGCCGAAAAATCTACGCTATGATGCATGGTTTATGAAGGAAGGGGAGAATTTCTATAACCATAGATACGGCGCTTATTGACAGCTATCAAAAATTACCATAAACTATGGTGTCTGTATGCGTTTTATTTGCAATCTCAGGGGTGAACAAAGAAGAATCGGAAGCCACACTCTGTTCTTATTTCGTCTTATATTCATACAATACCAACTTCTTCGATTCCTTGTAACTGTAGTTACTCTTTATAAAAATAATCAACAAGATAATAGTAATTATCGCCAAACACCTAGAAAAATCAAACAGTTGCGCAGAAGACAAATTTGTTTTTTTTTTGGCTCGGTTGGTTTGATAACGTGTTTTTGTAAATCGTTCAGTTAGGTAAAGGCCGATTTATTCACGATATGAATATTTTTTATGTATTTTTTCTATATTTTTTTTGTAAATACTCAACATGATTATTCTTCCATTATTTTTTATTAAAATATCTGAAGACGCAAATATGTAATAAAAATGTGAAAAGTAGAAGTGGACTGTATTTTGCAGGTGTGATAAGTTGCAACTACCGCAAGGCAAAGGAAGGATATATAATGGAAAACTCACTTGATTCTTGGTCCTCTCCCTTGAAGGATGATCACACCACCGGAGCACCAACCAATATGATGGTGTTCCGGACACGGAAAGTAAGTAACTTGTCACTATTCACTTGAATCTCACACGCGCGCGGTGATAACATTTATGATGCGTTAAGTTATTTTTGAGGAGCGGAAAACAGAAGAGATGTGGGTGGTGTCGACAGGACGCGGTTGAAAGGAGACTGATTTTGGGTGTAGGGCGGACAGCAGTTGCAACAATATTATATGTCATTTGGTATAAGAAAATACGACAATAATTATAATGACATAGGCGTCAACAATATCATTATTGAATATTTTATTAAAATGCAATATATTTCCTTCAATTTATCCACCCTGAATATTGGTGATACGATAATTTTGCATTATTAAAAAATCAACACTATATAGTATTTCCAACATTACGTGAAAGTAGTCATTTTTCTTAAAGTAGTCAAAAAGACAGTTTTCCCTTTATTAAAACGGTCAATAAGATCATTTTAATAAGAGATACTACTAAAGCTATTGGGGTAGGCAATGAAAGATAAGCGCCACACTTTTATCCTTGAAAACCTTATGGCTTCTTTTTTCTCATATTGTCTCATACATATTCATCAACCTGATCGGGCTATATGGCCAAAGATGCATGAAAATTTAGTAAAAATGCTGTATTATACCTATGTATAACTAAGAAGATTATGCAACAGAATGAAAATATCTGCTAGTGATATCCTTCCCTAATGAGCAGGCAGGGGACGCAGGGATAAAGCTCACTTTAAAAATGTTTAATGTTGATTCTTTTCCTTATTCTCTTTAGCTTAGTAGTGGAGTATCAAGTATATACCTACGACAAATCATGTTGGGTGTGGATTGGTCATTCATAAAACACATGGTCAATGTTGATTCACAAATGAATAAAAATATCATTTCTATTATTTTTAAATTAAAAATATATTTTTTGTTTAACTTACACATACCTACCTAATTCATTGAATTACCTACTTATGTATATGCAACACATAGTAGGTAGGTACCTACATATAAATCAATGACCTAATCGCGGTCTGACTGTACTTGAAATGTCAACTATCCGTAGGTATTAAGGTATATACTCTGATGTCAACAATAAAAACGTCAGACGAGGACAAATCACAACATCACATATCAATATTTTGAATTATTATCAATGAAAATTTAATCTGAACGTCACGACATTTATTATCAATAGCTAAGTAAGCTTAACTATTTACTAATAATTATTATCAATAACTGGATGCATCAAATCAATGAATAAAGATGATAAAAAATACGCCGCCCAAATATCATCAAATAAATGTCAGATAGAATATATTATATATCTTTTCTATGGTCACAATCAACAGTAAGTTACAATAATTTATAATTAGGTACAATTGTTTTTGAACTTCGAACTAGGATACTATTAGATGTAGAATTGTGGAAAGTTACACCTTGCGCCACCTATCCACATTTTGTTGAACTGTTATGGATCCTTTTTCGATAGAATCAATAAAATATAACAAAAAAAGTACTCGTATGTATAATCTGAAAAAAAGTCGAGAATCGCCCAATAGATGTCAATAATATAGATTTTAAAATAATCTGTATATTATGGCGATTGTAAAGCAAGTGTTTTAATAAGTGTATAGTAAAAAAATAACACTTGTACTATATCTAAGACAAAGAATAACCTGTACATTTCATTTTGAATATTAAAAATTAAGCTTCATATTATCAAAGCCCAAATTATCTAAAAAATGAATGTTGATTGTTACGCTCCAACAAATAAAAATAAAATAAAAATATGTACTATAACAATGTTGAAACATTTCAGAACTCGTACAGCACGTCTTGGAAACATAAATATTATCTTGCATAGTCTAGTTAATTGGTTATACCAATGCCCTCTCAATGAAGTTTTGCTTACATTCAAAGGCTAATCCAAAACCTATTAGGTGTCTACTTATAAAAAAATTATAATTGCTTCCAACACTTTTTTAACAATAAATAAAATGGTATATAAATTAATGTATCAATAAAAGAATATCTGGGGATTATATATTCATATTAAATTAAAATTATTTTTTTATTACCATAAACTGCAATATTATGCCCTTTATAATATTATTTTTAATCATTTGGAGAATTTAAAAGTGTAATGCTGCAATCCAATCCAATTCACTCTAATGAGTGAATTGAGCTCCACACGAAAAGACTCAAGAAGTTTGGCGGCATTTATATGTATAGTTGATGGTCTTCTTTCCATGTCTTGGCTCCGCACTATATCCAAGAATTGTTTCAAAGTAATGTGCCATCAGAAAGACTTGTGACAGTATAATTGTCTGAATTACGGAGTACACACCTACTGATTCTAATGAAATTGGATAGAGCCAATAAAGCGGCTTACTATAATTTATTGTGGTTTTAGTTTATACAAACCTATCAATTGGAATGATGCTGCCATCTGTTGGGGAATATTTCATTTATATTGCTTCTCGGGCAACTAACAGGTACTATGTCAAATATTGTTTAACACGCACCCAATAACAAGTTGCCACATTCTGGAGACCTACGATACTAATCGTCTCACAGATCCAGACTGAAAACACAATTAAAAACTGTGTCTCCACCGGGAATCGAACCCGGGATCTTTGGATCAGCAGTCAGATACCTAACCAACTGAGCCACGAAGGTCGACGAATATAACATAACGGATTAAAAATTTTGGCATGTATGAATAGAAAAATAATAAAAATGTTTTAGTTATTTTACTGATATATTTTTCAACAACATGAAACCATTTAACACACAGGATTACGGTATACATAGACCACAGAGGATTTATTATTACAAATATCACCCATCATAAAACAATACTTTACCCAAATCACTGTCCTATAATAAACGCAAATCAAAAAAATGTTGTATATGATCACTAGCAGCAGACCCACAAACAAAACCATTTTTAGAATCTCTATTGACAATAATCATTGCAGTGCAGATACCACAAAGTTAAACACTACAAATGTAAAGATGTTTAATAATTATAAACTTTGAATATTGATGGAGTGGAAATAAATGTTAAATTAACAAATAAATTAAATCACAGTATTTATCCCCAAAATTACTATGACGGAACATATTCCTTAATGCCGAGGCACCTCATTTAGGCCTTGATAATGGCGAGACATACATACATACCATTACGCCATATCCCTTGCGGGGTAGGCAGAGAGAACCGAACGCCACATTTTTCTATCCTGGCACGCATCCCTCGCCTCGTCCACATTCATGCATCGTCTCATACATGTTCGTCTATTGCTCACACTTTCTAACATTTCCGTTTTTCAAAATTTCGTTCACATGGTCATCCCTTCATCCCTTTCTTGGGCGTCCCCGACCTCTCATTCAATTCCTTTCCGCTCTGTATATTTTCTTCGTCAGGCGCTCCTCATTCATTCTCCCCATGTGACCAAAGCATCTCAATGTGTTCACTTTCATTCTAGTAATGACATCTTTCTTCATCATACATTCTTTCCTTATGTCCTCATTTCTTACCCGGTCATACATCATTCTATTACAAATCCTTCTTAACGATCTCATTTCAACTGCATTTATTCTTCTTTCATGAGTCTTCTGCCATGTCCAGGTTTCACTTGCATACGTCAAGGTTGGCACTACGATGGCGTTATGAATGGCAACTTTGGCATCCTTTGATATGTTGCAATCATTCTTAATTGGTCTCAGAACTCTATTCACTCTGTTTCCTGCCATAACTCTTCTTTCGATCTCTTAATCGAGTCGTCCGTTGCGTTGAAATATGCTTCCCAAGTATACATATTCGTCGACTTGCTCGAGCCATTCGTTCTCTACTCTTATTTTACACGCTGTTCTGCTTTCACTCTTTTCAAAGACCATTGTCTTTGATTTGCTGGCATTCATCCTAAGTCCATTCTCTATACATCCTTCATATACCATACTTACAAGATACTGTAACTCTTCCATACTTTCTGCTAATAGAACTTTATCGTCTGCATACATCAAATCTCACACCATTACGGTACTCAATTTCAGACCCTTGCTTTCATCCTTAAGGGCTCTTATGCAGAAATCAATGTACAAGTTAAAGAGCCATGGAGATAGCACGCGCCCTTGTCTAACGCCATTATTTATAGAGAACCACGTTGTCACTGTGTCGTTGACACGAACACATGCTTCTCTGTTCTCATATAACCTCGGCGAAAACAAACTGTGTTCTATTTTATTTATAAAACTTTCGAACCATTTTTGAAACAGTCGCATTAGAAGATATGTATGATATCATAATTATTTTGCAATAATATATCTGCACAAGTATAATAATAGTTCAAATAAACAATAAATATTGACAAAAGAAATGAAAACATCTTTATATAACACTAATAATCGAAAGGTTTGAAATTAAATTTTTTGTTCCTGTTCTGTATATTTCAAAATTATGGAATAGATGCATTATGAATTACATATATTAGTTACGTAACAGACGATTTGGAGTCATTCCTCTTAGAATATTGGAACTCGTAAACAACATAAGACATCTATCATTCCACAATTAATCATTCCTATCTTGAGGAGAATTTTCATCCCCAAGTTCTAAACCCATATTTTACCTAAAATTGCATACCTAAAAATATACGCATATATTGGATTAGTGACCAGGTAAACCAGCCGATTAAAGGTCGTAAGTCCTATAGGTGCTTCTCAGTTCTTATACAATATTCCAAATTCGTCTCTATTGAGATAATAATTTGTCAAAGGATACACAATGCTCCTGAGCCAAATTGAAAACGCTGGTCGTTGTCGCCAAGTGCTATATTTTTTGTATGAGATTTGATGTTTACTGTAGAAAAAAGTTCTACAACAGCGTAATTTGTTAGCACACAGCGTTTTCAATTTGACTCAAGGGCATTCTCATTCAAAATTATGCTTTATGTATAAATGTATTTGGAATACAAATATTCTAAATAGACAAGTATGAATATCTTTAACAGCCCCAGAACAGGTAATACCTAGTGGGACTTAGTTTAACCCCTAATATAATATATTGTGTGTTGTATTGTATTATAAGAATAAATGAACAAATGAGGAAAATGAAGGGAAGTGGTGGACACTGTTAAAACACCCACCAATAAAAGCAAACTCGTTTATATACATGTATTTAATTAATAAATCAGTTAATATTATATAACCATTAATAGTGCACCTAGCCTTAGATTTTTTTTTTTTTGTATTAAACTATGAGGTTGATTCACGAAAAAATGACGCAATATAATGCGCCAGATGTATTTTTTTATCACTATAACAGTTTTCTACTAGAGTCAAATACAAGTAGGCATATAGATTATATATTATAAATAAGTTTATATTAAATTAAATTTGTCTTATGGTGGATAAGCCGAAAAAAGTGGCGTGAAAGGCAGAGATTTACCACAAAGGAACTGCATGACCATAAATATAATATCTTGAAATAAAAGAATTATGAGGTCACGTATGAACATCAACGAAGCAAAGAATTTACATGTCATGATAATACTGTATTGTGATCAGTTCTCTCTGCCTAACCCAACATGGATATGAAGTGATGGTATGTATAAGTATTTGTTTAATTCCATATGTTCATTATTAGATACAAATTTGTGACATTAAAATACCTACGATTCATTTCCCAAAATATTCTAACACTATAACCAAGACCGAAATTAACATTTTAACAGCCTTGCTGAAGGACTCCATTCAGAAAAAAATTCCATAAATAATCAATGCTCGGCTTATGGACTTAAATTAGCATACAACAAATTGAAAGAATATGAATGAAAAAATAAGTTTAAAGTGTCAAATGAGAATTAAGTTACACTTATTGAAGTATAGATGCTCAATAAGATTTCAGAACGCGTATAACGAGGATGCCGAAACCACACTACTAGTGTACAGGCAAATCAGGAATATGTCTTATGCTCATCAGTTTCTCAGTCAATTAAAGGATACACAGATTAATAAAGTAAGACAGTAGAACCTTAATTTAATCCTATAAATATGCTATTATTTATTTTTATTTTGTGTCTTTAATGAAAATTTGCAGCACAGTACTCTGTCAAAAATGAACTAACCACATACCCAATAACAAATCATCTCACTTTGGATAGGTACCTACAATGTTAATTATCCCGCAAATCACAGAAACCACAGAAAATCTGTCCCCAGCTAGTAATAAACCTTACATATAATTCAGGAGTCAAATGTCTAACTAAGTTTTGAAAACTGACAGCAAAAGACTGTTTGTGAACAAAAATACAAATCTGCAGTCACATTTGACTTATGTTCTATTTACTTTTTTAGCATATAAGAAATAAATTTAACATCAACTCTGTTTATGAACAGCAAAAAATAATACTACAGTTCCACTGTAGATATATAAAACAACTAATATTCACCGTAATTCTGCAATATAAAATCAGAAATTATCATGATTGAAGTCCAAATAATAAAGTACGCTTAAATGTGTCCGAACAATACAAGACATTATTCAACAATTAACAAACTATGCCTACAAAAAAATGATTTTAATAATACAAAAAAATATATTTACATGTGATGGAATGATAATTTACATAAAATTTACATGAAATATTCATAATATCCGCAATAATTTTTGATATATATAATTTTTAAATAATGAACGCTTGTTGTAATCTTCAATCACTCATAATATACATACATATATAATAATGGCAGTAAATCAGAACTAAAAAAAAATGTGTGTACTTGCTCAATAAAAGAAACAATATTTTTAAATAAAGTAGCTCCCAGTTGAAAAAAAGTATGAAACACAGGTTGTTTTAGTATTTGATGTGATTCAATATTTTATTAAATATTTTTACATAGTAAGATTTCAAGGGCAGGCAGACTGACATGAATATAGCCGTGCACAAACATTCGCAAATCCAGAACGACAATCTTACGAGGTCTACTTTATTTATATGCAGATAACATGTATTTATAAACTCATCATTACAAGAAATAATCAATGAAAAAGATACAATTATTGAGACACCACATAATATATTTAATAATATGTTAATATGAATCAAAAATACTCTTATTTTTTCACAAATTCATCCATCCATCCATTCACATCAAGAAGCTACTTTGAAAACACTGTTAGTAATAATTTGTGTCACATGAATGTATGAATCATTCTTACAATGAATCATTTAGATAATACAAACATGGATTATTTTAACATTGAAATTACTATGCTTTCAATATTTTTATAGCTGCAATTCTAATTCTTATTTACATTTTTGGAAATATTCATACATTTGTATAATTATTGTATACATATTTAACTATACAGTGTGATGAATTATAAAATATTATGTTTTTCAATTAACACAGATCATTTACACAATTTAAAAATAAACAACATTATGTATTTCAATATATAAAGTATTTAGTCAGAAATTAAAGAAGGATCCACTTTCAAATTTACAAAATGAAAACCATGAAATTAAGTCATTTGCAATACAACTGTTTTAGTTTAAAATAATCTTATTCGACAGTTTAAAAAATATTTATTTTGTGTCTATTTATTTAAAAAAAAAATAATATAAACATAATCTGTAAATACTGAATTCATTAAATAAATATAAATAAGTGATTGCACGAAATATACAATATTTTTCCGGGTTTGTTCACGTCTACATTGTAACTGCAGAGCGGCTGTTGACGTAGAACTGATGTCCAGAAAGAAGCAAGGTGAAGATGTAAAGACAAGCCGCTATCCAGCAATTGTACGCATTCTGTGATTTAAAAAATAACAAAATTAAAAATCTCAATATTCTGATGCTTAAGTGCTTAGGTATAGATATAGCTAAACATATATGTAGAAAAATCGACATCACCTCAACTCTGAAAAATTTCTAGATATTTGGGGACAACACATGAATTCAGTTAAGACATTACTAAATCATTTTTAAAGAATATACAATGATACGATTGTTGTAAAATATATTTTCTGATAGATAAAAAGGTATGACTATAAGGAAATAATGTTTATATTTATGGACATATTCTCTGAATTGAATACCAGACAACTTCGATAAAGATAAAATAGAGACACGAAAAATTGAAATGGCTACCAAATTCTTCTAAAGCTTAGATTTAGGCAGATATTTGTCACTATCCAGGTACCTATTTATATTTTGTGTGGATATTTAGCCTAGGATGACACCTTGCAATTATTATCAAAATGAAATACAACAACAGTATTGCCATTGAAACAAAAGCAACATGCGACTGGGTGACATTGATGTATTTAATATATTCTCAGTCACTTGTTTTCACAAATCCATATTCATAAAACAAGCTTTTTTTATTATGCAAAACAAATCACATACTTAATGTGGCAGACTTATTGCCCGTAGGCAATTTCTACTAGTCAACCACACTAGTAAATACAATAGTACGAGCAAGTACAAAAGAAACATAACAAAAAATAAAAACAGATATATTTATTTTGAATCTTCTTGTACATATAATTAGTACACTGACCAGATACATGAGAAAGAAAAAGTAAATAAAGTAAAGATTCTTCTGTATTACTAAACTTCTAGGGCAACTAACAGGTAACATATCAGATAATAATTTAACACGCACCCAATAACAAGTTGCCAGACTGAAAATACAATTAAAAGCTGTGTCTCCACCGGGAGTCAAACCCGGGGCCATTCACTAAGGAATGAGATATCTAAGTAAGCCATAAATCCCAACAAGGCTGAATACCGAAGATTGTATTTTCTCATGATGTAGTCGCATATATCAACTGTAATTCTAAACATTTTAGAACTTATGCATATGAACCTAACATTTTCTACTTGAAATATGCTATTTTGAGAAATCATCTCTACTAGAAACGATTCCTCACAATACAAAATAAGCCTGCAAACACCTAATAGTATGATGAACCCAAAATTTGATTTGAATTGGAACCGAATGACATAAACCTTTTCAAGAGAGGTGCCACATATACATGACTGCTGATTCCAAGCCTAAGATCTCTAGATGCCACATTCTGAATGTATGCCTGTTCACAAGTACAGGAGTTCTTTTTCATATTTGTCGTCAATAGGATAAAACTTTATATAATCTCGATTTATAGTACAACTAGCTCATATTGTTTAACTTATAAACTAACCCAATCCAACCAAGATTTATGAATAAATAAGGTTCAAGGCCCATATAATTCACAAGTACCCTAGTATATATGAAATAGAGCCAGATATATATTCATAAGCAAGATCAAATTTCACAAACATAAGGAAACTTTGGCTTATATTTCATAGCACGTAATAATAATGACGAGCTGTAATTTTACCCAGAATTAAGATATACCTGTTCGTATCCCCTGTCCGCATCTGTGTAGAATTCTGCAATAGAATTATAATGTTCCTCAAGTGGAAGTTCTTCTAATAAAGACACACTTCTTACGTAAAAAAATATGCCCATGAATACCTGAAACAATTTAAGGATATCATATGTAAAATTTCAATGAAATCGTATTTTGCCAATGATTTTCCTCTATATTCATATATAAAAAATAGTGTTTTTGTACTACAGACGTAAAATGAGTCCAATGACAGATATTTGACAAAAAAATATTCTGCTGAGGGATAGTGTATTGTGATGCTTACCAATTGAATAATACCCCACACACTAATGATAATTCCACAAAGGGATAATTTTGGCCCACAGATCTTCATTGTGATTATGTTTAGTTAATAAATACGTTTGCCCAAAATGAAGATCAAAAATCCACAAAATTCACTGTCAGCCGCCCAGCTCTCATGTGATTTGCTAAATAAGTTGCCATTTGCTATAAATAATTATTGTCTATGAAAGGTGAGGGTGTAATAAAAATATTTTATTTACACACTTTTCAAGATGGCGCTGCATTTAACAAGGAAGAGCATGGAAAACGAAATAAACTCAAGCTAAACAATTTAATATGGCGGAGAAGAAAGAATGTGTCGCGAGTATGAAATGAAATAATTGTAAATTTGGTAGGTAGCAGGTAGACAGACCGAATTATAACAATTGCTGAAAAATCAAATTAAAATAAAAAACAGCTTTATCTAAAAATAAAAATGTTAAGTATGACAAAAAATAATCGTCTCTGATATGAAAATACATTAAAGGCAAAAATAATGTTAAATTATCTTTTTGTACATAATATACGCTCATGGCCGTGAAGAAAACAAAATATTGTGTGGTGCGCAAGAAAACCAGAATAACAATATTTGTGACATTTTTTGTGACAATATTTCGACCGTGTTTTTTTATTATATTTTGTGATGTCTGCTTTTATTTTTTTGGACAACTTTGCAATTTTACTATGTGACGGTGCCCAAATCCGTTCTGGCATTTTATCCTAGTCTTAAATTTGCTAAATGCATTCGGACCGCGATTTGTGGTGAACTTTTTATGTGAACAATAAAATGTGGACATTTATTGTTCACATAAACATGTAGACATATGTAGACAATTTCAAGTTAAAGTGGGTCCGTCTTCCAACGTCTTGGGAGGAAGGTATCAGGCCATCAAAGAAAATTGCGGTACGATGATTGTATCGGACGTCGCGAGGTCGGAACATTTTAAATTTTAAGTTTTGAAAATGTTAGGTTAGGTTAGTCTATTTTGTTTTTAAGTGCGAGACATTTTAATTTTAAATATTTTTATCGTAAAAAACATCGCGATGACAGCTGTCAGTTGACATATGAAGTTTTACGCACGAGAATGTTGCGCGGGTCATGGTTCAGTAGTAAAATCGCGTAAACGACGTCACGCGTACTGTTTAAAATGCTGCGTACATATTCATTACGAATTTGAATTTCAACTTAATACGCAGAGATTCAAAGTAAAATATTTTCGATTTAAAATTATCATATGTTTGTGTATCAGGACCACTAATGTATATTGAAACTATTTTTTTTATTTAATTTGTCGTTTTTTTTTGATAGAGTAAATTCAGTTTTTGTAATTTTTATAGTAGCGTTTTGATAAAAATTAGTTTTGACTGTAGTGTATAAATATGATAACATATATAGCGTATAAAATTTGATTAATTCAAATCTCAAGGGCCTTTTATTCCAGTTTTAAGATTTGTTATGAATTGAAAAATAAGTACGTCCAGAAATTGAAATTGTAAACAAGAACACCTCCATGATATTGCGTCATTATATTAGTTTGTCAACAAGTGAATATTCTAGAATGTGCATTGGTATATAATAAAGTATAAATAAGTAATTTGTTAATTATTAAATATTATTTAGGGTTTGGTCTCGTACTTAAAGCAAATATATTTATACTATATTGTTATTCTCACCTTACTTGATTTAATGAGATGGTGAGTGTTTGTGGGTTCAATGTCTGTAATTAGTGATCAGAAAAAATATGATTTACAATCATAAAATTTTGTCAATACCGATCAGCGTTTTTGTAGTATTGACATATTCATATTTAGAACTAGCTGAGAAGCATCGCTTCGCTCAGTTTCTAAGCTAGGGCTTCCAGCCAACTTTTTACCGCTGCGCGGTAAATGGCCGCCTTTGGCGGTTCATACAACGAAATGAAGCGAAGCTTTTATGGTAGGTACTTAAAAAATATATTCGGTGCAGTATTTATCGACAACACTTTTCCTCAACACCTAGTGGACTCCACAAGGTGCGGGCTTCCAGTCCATTACCAGTGTTGTTTTTGCGGCTACTCCGCATGGACAAATGGCCCAGCCACACGCACCGCCTCTAAGTCCATGAAGACTTGGCCCCGTCAACCTGAGCACGCGCGAGGAAGAACGAACGCTTGCCCTTTACCGTGAGTGCCGTGGGAAGATAAATTTATTACTCTGGATGCTGCAATTTATCGACCTGCACCTTCGCTTTGTGTCTCATGGGCATATTATGATGAGTAACAGCACTCTATTCTCCATCATAAAAATGTAGTTATTTACCTCATTTTGGTTATAGACATAATAATACCTAATTATAATTTAGTTTAAATTTAAACTTTAATAAATAGATTTGTAGGCCGGTACCTACTTGTGTTTTGAAAATCAGTAAGTAATGTTATTTTATTATTCTTCGACATTTAGTTAAGATAAATAATATCAATTTATTCAATTATTTTTAAATAAGTATTTTGTTTATTTATGTTAGTCCAATTGATACAAACTTTGGGTTGCCCATATAGAACGAATGTGTTTTTAAAGTTGTGACGTGCACAGCATACATTATTTTATAATCAATAGTTGTTGATAATAATATTTCATTTTGATGACCTTTTTATTATTTCTATTCGATATTATTCTCACCGGAGGAAAACTTATATTTTTGAACGCATTGCGGCGCTTTTGTGATGTCATTTGAATAATACTCCATAATTAAGTAGTAATTAAATTTCAATACCTGACACGAAAGTAGAAGGTATTTAAATATTTTGCAATCTTATATTTTTTTAAACTATATTCCTATTTTACAAAATTTCGTAGGAAAAAAGTTATTTTTTGCAAAAATGATTTTATATTATGTTTCCATAAGTTTGAAAATTTGCCGATAGATGCCGAAAGCCCACCATTTATGTTCCTTTATATAATTTTTTCGTATATTTTTTTTTTTAATTTAAGCGTTTCCATAAAAAAATAATATTTTTCCCGTAATATGTATAATATTGTCTATCTTTAAACAAAAAATCAATATAATTGGCGTTGTAGGCCACTTGTAAAGAATTAGGTACCTATTTTGACAGCTAAATGGTGAAACAATGCAAGTAAAGCAAATCATACCCACAATGCAAAAGGAAACGATTGTTCCATGTAAATTTGTTCCCTCTCCCTATGTAGGATTTCATTATTTCGTGCCTTTTCAGCTCTGGCTTTGACGGGAACCAACACATCTTTACGTTGGCATTATAATCACCGTAAGGGTATATTCGCATAAATCAATTTTGGCGACTCGTCGAGTAAAGCAAAAAAGCATTCTTTAATTCTCATTATATAACATTTAAACATACTTTATTTTACGTTGATATGTTATAAAAATATAAAAATACTTGGTTAAAGTTCTATTATATTTATTGGATTATTGACGCGTTTCGGGCAAAGCACATCGTCAGAATAATGCTCTACAAGACTGAGACTAGTGGTTATATACAAAATTTACATGACAGGTGTATAAAAATGTTGGTTTTTGAACGGTTGAAAAGAAGTTATATAATGCAAATGAATCTATACAAATCTACGTTTTAATACAATGAAAGTAGTTGGGTCACTGGTTGTAGTCCCCTGTGTCCATTAGGTCTGTGACAACTACTTTCATTGTATTAAAACGTAGATTTGTATAGATTTATTTGCATTATATAACTTCTTTTCAACCGTTCAAAAACCAACATTTTTATACACCTGTCATGTAAATTTTGTATATAACCACTAGTCTCAGTCTTGTAGAGCATTATTCTGACGATGTGCTTTGCACGAAACGCGTCAATAATCCAATAAATATAATAGAACTTTAACCAAGTATTTTTATATTTTTATAACATATCAACGTACAATGGAGTTCTATCAAGAATTGTCGATCGACAAACTAAACTTAGATACTTTATTTTGAAAATACTAAAAAAAACTTATCAGCTCGCGAGGTTTTGTTTTTTTATACTGTTTCAAATGTAATATTATAAAAATATGATATTATAAGTTTTTTGCTCTACTGTAAATTTGCCGATTTTTACATAGGAAGATTTCAAGGGCAGGCAGACTGACATGAATATAGCCGTGCACAAACATGTGCAAATCCAGAACGACAATCTTACGAGGTCTATTTTATTTATATGCAGATAAACGACCACGTAGCCTGCCACCTTGGGCGTGATTATGGTTACGTGACAGATAACGTTTATATATAATTTACATTTAAAATCTGTTTTAATAAACGGTTACTCGGCTCTAACATTTTGGATGTGATTGAGCGTGTGACAGATAACGTTTATATATTTCCATGTGTATTACTTTTACAATGGTTATCACATGATTTCAAACTAATTTATTACAGAATCATGATCTGCAAACGTTGTTCCTATGAATGTTCATTGTCTCATCAGGATTTAACTTGAATCCGAATGTATTTTGAAACATGTAAAAATTAATTGATAATAAAAATAATAATTTGTGTACGCCACTGCGTGGCGTGTTATTGTTAACATATGTGTATAAAAGGGATTGTTCGCCCTGAAATTAATCATTCTTCATGAGTCTTCATCAGTATTCGTCAGTAGTCTTCAGTCTTCGGTTGAGTTTCCAACTTTCAGTGTTCGGGTTGAGCTGAAATGTCTGGAAAATAAATAGAAGAACACGAAGATTGTCTTTCATTTATAACTAATTCCTTAGATTTACCAAAAATACCTAGGTAGAAGTTGAAAGAGAACGCGTTTTTGGATTTCGATAGTTGAGATAAGCCCAATGTTATTTTGAATTGAACTGACCACAATATCAGTCGAGTTTAAATTCCTGTTTGTACTGACCACAATATCAGTCGAGTTTAAATTCCTGTTTGCACTGGCCAAAATACTAGTCGTTTAATTTAGCTCCCAGCCGTGCTGTGTTTGAACGAACGCTGACTCTCCCTTGAGACAGGTTCGTAACCAGACGGTGGTGGTTGAGCCTATAGCAGTTGGAGAACCTGCAAGGGTTCATCTACGACCAACTCGCTTTGCACTTCACTGTATCTTCAACGAAAGCCAGCATTTATTAGTCGGGAAAAGAAGCAACTAACGTCTCTGTGTAGACGTTATGTACTCAAATTTTCCTACGGCATTAGAGTGAAAGAAAGCGATGGGTCTTTGTGTTAATCGGCTTATATTTCGGTCTATTGGGGACGTTATATAGCCGGTTTTCTACCGGACCGAGTCAGCTGGGTTACTCTGATTGCGGTGGATCAATTTGAGCGAAAGAGTTGCTTTCACTGATTTTCCCGTAAAGGCGGACGTAACTTTCCTGAGAGGTCGTCGCGTTCGCTTCAATGATAATATATCAATTTTTTCAACCCAAAGATGAATCTGATACATATATTTTGAAGATGTTCAAGTTTATTGAGATGCACTTCATTAGCATCCAAATAGCATATATTGTCAATATTGGCATAATCAAGCAGTGGAAGAAGTGATTGAGCCAGAGTTATTTTACAACGAAGGAGGTTTTTAAGTTTATTAAGTGAATGTAGGACAAAGAAAATAAATTAATTTGCTGACATGCGATACCTGTTCATGCCATGAAAAGTCATCATCGATGAAGATTCCAAGATCTTTTACATCCCTGGTATATGGAATACATTGGTTATTGATACACAGAAGTGGGATTTGCAAATTCTTTACAGCAAGCGAAGATAATCGATTATAGTTGGCTACCGCATCTTACCGCACTCGTACTAGGGCTATTGATGTCCAAATAAGCTTTTTTTATGTATTTATTTTAATACACACAACACCAATTAGTAAATTAGGGTTAGGTTATAGAATAAATACGAAATGTATGCAATTATTATGAAGAACCCTTGATAATACTAAAAATAATTGAGAATCATTTCCAAAAATATTAGTTTATAAGAACTAAATTTATTTCAAGACGGTGCAGTTCATTTATATGAGAAAAGACTGTTGAGCTATTAGTAGCTACGTAATCGTAGTATTTTACATATTGACAATATGTTGCCTTCATTATTGTCATCTACCTATAGATTTTGTAATGAGTGAATCATGGTACCTATATCGCGCGATTGACGTTATGGTTGGCAACATATTGCAGTTTTCCTTACATTTTAATTTATTTATTTATTTATTCACGCATATACATAATTGACAAATAATATTCTATACTGCAATGCCCCACTAGGTAAAAACTTGTGCCGGGCTAAAGCATTTTGAAATAATGATACTTTTAACAGCGAATGTCTATAAAAGTCTTGACCATCCGACAGCTTTTCATCAGGGACGCTTTGAGTCGTTTTTGCTATGATTCGTCGAAAACAAAAACTCAAAATAATATACAAACACGGGCAGCACTTTCGTGCAATTACAATATTCCCAATTATAAAACAAAATTTACGCAAAGATGCTGTACCTTTATAGCACCTAAAGTATTCAACATCCTGGATCCCTTTGTCAAGACAATCAATAGGAAAACACTTTTTAAGAAGCATGTGCAAATTTGGACGACATTGGTCGGAAAAGGACGGAGAGCATTTTTTATAACTAATATTTGTCATGTGGCAGACCACATCTCGAAATTTCTTTCGAGCGCGCGCCTAGCGACGGCAAGTACATTTGTTTATCGCTAGGCCGAGTTCATCGCCCGCAACGTCAAATAAGTGACAATACTCCTCAACTGGGTATGACACTTCAAATCAATAAGTCTAGAAAGTTCGAGGACATTGAACTTGCTACCCCCAGCGCAGCACTATTTAAGGGAGTCTACACCTCTACACGTCGTCACTTCATTTCCGTATTTTCGTCACTTCGTTCGTCACTTCACGCCGCCGTTCTCGACCACGCCGTCTCGCCGACACTTCGTCTCTCGACCACCGGTCATCTCTCGACCTCGCGAGCACGATGGTACTTCACCATGCGAAGATTCGGACACTTCGAACACACCCGCTAACTCGCTCGTTATACCTACTCATCGTGAGAAAAGTTCCTTTGTAAGTTATTTCATCAATTGTAAATTTACCCTTAAGCAAACTATTAATTGTGATCAATATACTCATTGTTAATTTTGACCATTCTTTCTTCTTCTCTCTCAACCACTGTCCTTGTGTTCTTATTTCAAATCATATCCACTTGGGATATAGTAAACTCTCTTTACTGGTAACCCCTCTGGTTACCACATATATTTAATAGTAACCACTCTGGTTACTAACTACTATTGATTGGTAACCCCTCTGGTTACCAATCAGCTTTATTGGTGACCCTGTAACGTGAATATGAACACAATCGTTACCAAACAGCTAAACAGCTAAGCTACACAGCTACTGGTATTTACAAAACATCGGTATTTATCTAGTACCGGCCCGTGGCCGAAAAACGATAAATATGCATTCACAACAGTGGTATTTTTTCCTTACAATAACATTAAACAACACTTACCGATTTTCCTCAGATCACTCCTTTTCTTTTCCTAGCTTAGAAAAAGAACGAATTGGTTTTTGAATCTCTCACGATGGGTACACTACACTACACCCGCGAAACAATCGCGCTTAATTCTATGCAATCGCGTTTAAAAATCACCCGCGCTTCTCGGTTTTTAGTTATTCTTTGTCATAAATGTTGCATTCAAATAACACATGCATAGTACACATTCATTTTATTCTGAGATTGTAAACAAAGGTATATATTGGTACCCACTTTATAATTTCACATAAACAAACACTGTTAAAAAATTTTCTGTACGGCACTGCTTTAAGTAAAAAAATACTCCGACAATCGCGATATACATAAACAAAACCGCACTTCCGAATTTAGTTATATTCTTTTCACATAATTCACGGAACTAAAAATATTTTTCACATACATCGCGACAAAAAAATTCTCATGCACAACAATAATACTGAAGTGACAAAAATTATTAATTTTATATTTTGCATACAGTTTTACGCGTGGTACAGAACATTTAAGTAATCTTGATATAGTAATTTCACTGTTTAAACAAATATCCATCGAAAGTTTTCGGTTTTAAACGATAAAACTTCAATTTTGTTATTTTTAATAAGTAAACAACGCGATTACGGCTCGTGACTAATCTTTCGAAATTTCAACTAGCGGTAGAAAAATTAAGTTTTCAATAAACACCATCTACCGAGCGACAATCTAAGTTTTTGCTAACAAGATATTTACGTACGTTATTTAAATTCATTGCAATCAGAAATATGTTTTTATATCAAAGGAGCTCGCAAATAATTAATTAAATTATCACTATTTAATATATCAAATAGGTACTAATTTCGTGAAATACTTAACTTACCTATTTCATACTTTGTAATTTTGCTTTAAATACCTTTTATACTTTGAAACTTGCAAAGCATTTTTGTACTTAGACACATTTCAATATTTACCTATTACAAATAGAATATTTTAAACATTTTTGGACTTTGCTGAAATTCATATTATTTTTTTGTTGCATTGTATACCTAATTAGATACTTGAATTTATTTTCACTTCTAAAATATATTGTAATCAACTTAATTATTATTGACAAATACTTATCATTGTACATATTATATTTTTGCAACATGCAACCAACAATATTTTATTTATTCGCTTGCTACAATTGTAAATGTTTATATTATGAAAATTTAAAATTTACAACTGTCAACTGCTGTTACTATGTACAACTATAGAAGCAAGATGATCAACGTTATCATCATCATCAGCATCAAACCAAGATGGAAAGCGACATTATCAACATCGATAAATCAAGATGGCAAACATTGTCAACGGCACCAAATCAAGATGAACAACATTGGCAACGGCACCAAATCAAAATGGACAACTTCAGCAACAAATGGTTTTCATCAGCAACCAAGAGCAACACCGACACGCTACAACTCGCTATACTGGCACGTATTCCCAAAGACATCAGACTCACTTGATGCGCGGCAAAGAATGCACAAGCACTCGCTATACTGGCACGTATTCCCAAAGACATCAGACTCACTTGATGCGCAGCAAAGAATGCACACACAGGCCCCACTGGAGAACTACGTTCTCCAAAGTTGTCTAACGCAACAGACACGCCGCAACTTCAACGCTGGAGAACTACTCCAAAGCTGTCGGACACCCAAATATGAACGCACGCACACATCTCGAGCACACAAAAACTCACCTCGTCTCATCGCTACGCACGTCTTTGAACGAGGAGTGATTTTGTTGGGACACTGTCCCATCCTTCGCGTTATGCTTATGACTCGCACTCTGTCTCGCATACCCAAGGAGCTGCTCAACCACGACAACACGACGTCTACACGACACGGTCAACACGACGCTGTCAACACGTCACTGTCAACACACGCTGTCAACACACGCTGTCAACACGACGACAGTCAACGAAAACTTCGAAAACGCCAACGCAAGCCAACCGCACAGTTCTGCAAATTCGACAAGAATGTTTAGATGCCAATTACACTGCACAGCTTATCGGACTCCACGGACTACACTGACTCCACGGACTCCACAGCTTTGGTGTACTAACAAGCCTCACCGACACACTGCAATTGTCAACGGGCTGAACGGGAACACTGTTTCCAAAGCAATCACATCTTGATCCATCGCAATCATCATCAGCAACTAGGCAACAGTCCAACTAACACAAGTCTAACCATCTGTCCAAAAATGTAACGACCACAACAATCTTCAGCAACAACTGCCTCAGCTCAGCCACAACATGACGTTCTACCAAGGTATCGTGCCATCTTCGATACCACTTGGAGGGGAGGAATGTGGCAGACCACATCTCGAAATTTCTTTCGAGCGCGCGCCTAGCGACGGCAAGTACATTTGTTTATCGCTAGGCCGAGTTCATCGCCCGCAACGTCAAATAAGTGACAATACTCCTCAACTGGGTATGACACTTCAAATCAATAAGTCTAGAAAGTTCGAGGACATTGAACTTGCTACCCCCAGCGCAGCACTATTTAAGGGAGTCTACACCTCTACACGTCGTCACTTCATTTCCGTATTTTCGTCACTTCGTTCGTCACTTCACGCCGCCGTTCTCGACCACGCCGTCTCGCCGACACTTCGTCTCTCGACCACCGGTCATCTCTCGACCTCGCGAGCACGATGGTACTTCACCATGCGAAGATTCGGACACTTCGAACACACCCGCTAACTCGCTCGTTATACCTACTCATCGTGAGAAAAGTTCCTTTGTAAGTTATTTCATCAATTGTAAATTTACCCTTAAGCAAACTATTAATTGTGATCAATATACTCATTGTTAATTTTGACCATTCTTTCTTCTTCTCTCTCAACCACTGTCCTTGTGTTCTTATTTCAAATCATATCCACTTGGGATATAGTAAACTCTCTTTACTGGTAACCCCTCTGGTTACCACATATATTTAATAGTAACCACTCTGGTTACTAACTACTATTGATTGGTAACCCCTCTGGTTACCAATCAGCTTTAGTCACATATATGATGTAAAGAACTTAGGGATTGTATGGCGTTAGCGGACTAAGGTGTTTTTTTTGTGTTTTTTTTATACCCTTATTTTCTAAACTGTCTTTAAGTTTGATTTTTGTTTAATATGTTCTGTTTCTACCTTTGAATAGGTAGGTATTCGTTGATTATTGTTTTTTTTCTAGTTTGTAATGCACTTTTTTATGTATTTATTTTTAATGTTATTTCTTATATTGTTATTGGTATGATATTTTGGTGTACCTATGTTTTGTTAGTTGGCATTCGCTGTTAAAAGTATCATTTTTTCAAAATGCTTTAGCCCCGGCACAGGTTTTTTACATAGTGGGGCATTGCAGTATAGAATATTATTTGTCAATTATGTATATGCATGAATAAATAAATAAATTAATTAAAATGTAAGGAAAACTGAAATATGTTGCCAACCAAAACGTCAAACGCGCTATATTTCATGACTCACTTTTTACACGGAGTACTACATCTAGTATATTATAATAAAAATCTATGGAACTTCTATGTATAATCTGTTATCTGTGTCGTCTATGGACTTCAGAAATCAGAAATATATATGAATCATGGTGGACAGGCTCGGTAAGTATTTTGTTTTTACATTATTTTTAAAAGTTTTGTGCTAAAATAGTTTTAAAAAGTCCTGTTAATGTACTGTCATGTTAATTCTGTCAACTTGTAACAAATCGATCACTCCACAGTGTCATTTTAAGTGTTATTTTTCTACGCTGTTGTACTTTCATTATTGATACTTTCTTATTTTATTCGATATATTGTATTTAATTTTTAGTGAATAGTGAGGCCAATGCAAGACGAATTAGTATGGTGGAGAGCTGCTTCGGTGGTTCTGGACAGGTAAGCTAAAATTTCGTTTATCATATGACAATTATTGAAAGTTTATGTCACTCTGCCATAGTCCCGTACCTTTTATAGGTAGATAGGTCACACTGTATTTCTCCAAATGTCAGTAATTTAATTTATTGTGCTCGTATGTGTGAAGTAATCCTTGACCCATATACATGTATTCATTGATTATTATCAACCAAATTAATTTATCCTTTTTGTAAACAATTTTGTTATGACATTTTTCTAAAAGATCGGTATTGTAAAGTCTGAATATGCAAACGTCAATTTGTAATATCCGAAATATTTTTTATTATTTATGGATGATTTTGTTGCTCAAATGTATTTTTGGAATATAAAGATAAAGAAAAAAATATTATTTGCAGTTAACTAGCTTTTATGCATTTTGGCTTTCCATTGTGGAATTTTGTTTCAAAATTATTTAATCAATGTTTTGTTAATGTATTTCATACGCATTTGAATGATATGCTGATTCTATTGTTATTTTTAAAGTGTGTTGTTTGTAAATATTATAAAAATACACAATCAAAAATTGTTTATAGAATTATTGTGGATTTGTTTATAGTTATACATTTACTTTAAACTGGTCTTTGAAATACAAACAGCAAGACATTTTGATGTTTCCTTGTCTAAATTTAGCTTTTCTTATATCTCAATTTCATCATTTTTTCCCCTTTCTATTTATTGAATTTGTTTTATTTAATTTATATTTATATTTTTTCTATTTATTTATTTAATTTAAGGTTTACTTTCACTAGGCAATCTCTTTCAAGCAAATATTTGTATTTGTACATCATCACTTGAGTTATTCCTTGGCCTTCAATCAATCCACTTACTTTGCCTTACCTTGGATAATTGATAGAATCCCTTCATGATCATTTTTTCATTGTATGATTGAAACAAGTAAATTATCTTTTGTTATTTCTAGCCATTGGCTGTGCCTGGAAGAGTTCTGGTGGGAGAAGGTGTCCTGACAAAGATGTGTCGCAAGAAACCGAAGGCTCGTCAGTTCTTTCTCTTCAACGACATCCTTGTCTACGGCAACATTATTATCAATAAAAAGAAATACAATAAACAACACATCATTCCACTGGAAGAAGTCAAATTGGAATCTCTCAAGGATGATGGACGTAAGCATCTAATTTAATTTATTTTAAAAAATTTAACGAGGTTTTGTTCTCAAATTTATATTTGTTCAGATAAAGAAAGAACGCTCAGTATCCCAGTGAACAATGTTTCTTTCTTCATAACATCTTTCACCGTTTAAACAGTCTGACTTTGGAATAACATCCCATTACAACTTTGAGTTTCATTACAGATAACACTTAATTCTGTCTCCTTATCCAATCCTTTTCCCCTCCTTTCCTCACCTTTCCGTATCTTTTATATTTGTATGTTGGTAATGGAAATGGTTGGTTGAAAGATATGCCCGCCATTGTCCAGCATTATAGGTACTGAATGTTTAACCTCATGACTTTTTAGCCTGAGTCTTACTTGGGTATGGATTTCGACCACACGCGACGTTTTACGTAGGCGATTCAAAGCGAACACAATTGCGAAAGCGATCCGATGCGGTTACACGCGAATTCGTGAGACAAATCCAGAATGTCACCACTGGGAATGGAACCCCGGTCCTTATGCTCAGGAATTGGATAATATTTAACTATCTGAGCCACAATCTCAGGAGTCAGATAATATCTAACTTGAATTTAACTGTGGACCAATATGCTGACCACCGTGGCTCAGTTGGTAAGCTTTTTGGCTTCTGTGCGGACTTCCTGGGTTCATTCCCCAGCAGAGAAGAAATTTAAAAAAATTCAGTTCTCCAGCAAATATTGCTTCTCTAGGCTGGAAACACCGGTTGGAAGAAATTGCCATACGGCAATAAACTCGCCACGTGTATGGAGTGCAAGGCCAAAGTTTTTTTTATTTCAGTGCCAGCAACACGACGTTTATTATTCAAAAATACAGTCAAATATTTTACTCCCCGTCTCACTAGAGGTGAGATATTTCATAAAAACGGCGCTATATAAATTATCCAAATTACTAGGAAAACCTGTTCTGAGACGGGTCAAGTATTATATATAGACATGAACAAAGCAAAATTTCTTTGTACACATCACTACCAGAATTCGGTGATATCAATATTTCAGTATTTGAATATCTTCCAAATAATATTATAAGTAAAATGAAAGTGAATGCCTTGAGGTGGTTTGGACATATTGAAAGAATGAACGATTAACGACTGACCAAAAAAATATCGCCCCAGAAACTGATGGCATGATCAAGTGAATGATATTTTGAAAGAAGGAAACGTATGAAGTTTGAACAATGGACGAGCATGTATGAGACGGTACATGGATCTAAAGGAAGCCAGTAATGTGTGCAAAAATAGATAGGTTTGTCGCTCGGTTCTCTCTCCTTACCCTGTAAGGGACATGCCGTGATGGTATGTAGTTTTGAAATGAAAATTGAGACAATGTACTCTACTTTAATATCAAAAAGTACTTATTATTAACAAAGGAATTTAAAGTTCGAAAAGCAAATTCTTTTACTAATATATGAATGTGTCATTAATATCAAAATGAAATTTAAACATTGATTGTGTTTGGAATACCCCCTCCGTTTCACCTCACTTTATGTACAACCCCCTGGCATGGAGTCGTAACCTATATCAGCTACATATATATATATATATATATATATATATATATATATATATATATATATATATATATATATATATATATATATGTTATAATATTCTTTAATCTGTGAATTTAACCCATTTAGTGTAGTAAAATTATTTTGACTTATCAGCGGTTTATCTTTTATCATAATAAAATTTCTTTGTCACATAAACAAATTAGTTTCATACACATTGTATAAATCATTTCTTTATCTTAAATATTTTAATAAAATACTTACCTATATCATGTAAATCAAATATCTTCAGTTGTTTTCTATGATTATTTGTCATTAAGATTCATCTGGTTCACAAAGTATAGTGTCCTTTTAATTAATTTGAAAACCAATAAACTTAAGTAATGTTTACCAGTCTTAAAAAATCGAAAAAAATAAATCTGTCATCTCTAGACTGGAAACACTTGGTTAGTTGAAAGAAATTTCTAATTTGGAAATTGAATTTGCCACTTGCACAAGGGTATATATTTATTTAACAAATTTTTGGTACAGAGTATATAATACATATTTACTGTAACATACATACACTTATACACATACCAAAAATCCTACAAGGCTTAGCCTGTTTGGGGGTAGGTATATCTTAATAAAATTAGAAATAAAAATGTTATTGTTTGTTGCATGTAAACAGTTTTCTTGATAATAATGAAGTGATAAATATATTTATAAACGATAAAGCATAGTACATAGAATATAAATACATATTATTGGTCTAAAAATGTTATTGTTTGTTGCATGTAAACAGTTTTCTTAATAATAATGAAGTGATAAATACATTTAAAAACGATAAAGCATAGTACATAGAATATAAATACACATTATTGGTCTAAAAATGTTATTGTTTGTTGCATGTTAACAATTTTCTTAATAATAATGAAGTATATATAAATACATATTATTGGTCTAAAAATGTTATTGTTTGTTGCATGTAAAAAGTTTTCTTAATAATAATGAAGTGATATATACATTTAAAAACGATAAAGCATAGTACATAGAATATAAATACATATTATTGGTCTAAAAATGTTATTGTTTGTTGCATGTAAAAAGTTTTCTTAATAATAATGAAGTGATATATACATTTAAAAACGATAAAGCATAGTACATAGAATATAAATACATATTATTGGTCTAAAAATGTTATTGTTTGTTGCATGTAAACAGTTTTCTTAATAATAATGAAGTGATAAATACATTAAAAAACAATAAAGCATAGTACATAGAATATAAATACATATTATTGGTCTAAAAATGTTATTGTTTGTTGCATGTAAAAAGTTTTCTTAATAATAATGAAGTGATATATACATTTAAAAACGATAAAGCATAGTACATAGAATATAAATACATATTATTGGTCTAAAAATGTTATTGTTTGTTGCATGTAAACAGTTTTCTTAATAATAATGAAGTGATAAATACATTTAAAAATGATAAAGCATAGTACATAGAATATAAATACATATTATTGGTCTAAAAATGTTATTGTTTGTTGCATGTAAAAAGTTTTCTTAATAATAATGAAGTGATATATACATTTAAAAACGATAAAGCATAGTACATAGAATATAAATACATATTATTGGTCTAAAAAAAATTAACTATTACAAAAAAAAACCAAAATATAAATAACAGAAATAAAAAAAAAATTAATAATAATAAGTATTATAAAAGGAATGTATGTGGAAATATTTATAAATAAAAAATAGTAAATATTTTCTTTGAATAAATAAAATAATAAAATTGAAATGTAAAAAATATGTTTCCATAATTTGATTTATTGCGACTGAACATTACCACCGAGACTTCTTATACACCTAGATTATGCCGAGTTATCTTGGCGAAAACGTTTAGTCATGATAAATCAATTTTGTGGAATAAAACTTTAAATGATTTTTTAAAAATGGAACTCCACTCTATTTACACAAAAAGTTTGAAAAACAATATAGAGGAGGTGTTAAGTTTGTATAATTAATTATACATACATACCATCACGCCATGTCCCTCACGGGGTAGGCAGAGAGAACCGAACGCCACTTATTTCTTTCTTGACATGCATTGTCCAACATTCTTTCCTTATGTCCTCATGTCTGACCCTGTCATACATTGTTCTATTACAGATTCTTCTTAGCAATCTCATTTCAACTGCATTTATTCTACTTTCATGCGTCTTTTGCCATGTCCAGGTTTCACTCGCATACGTCAAGGTTGGCACTAAGATAGCGTTATGAATGGCAACTTTAGCAAATTAGTTTATTTATGATGGCCGTCGATGTAGCAGCTTATATAACGGGGAATTGCCATGTATTAATTTTTTGCCTTGCCGATATGTTTGCATAGCCATTATTTTTATAGAAATCAAATGTAATGCACCTTCGAATAGTGCTTCCACTCATCTATTATCATTGTTTTCGGGTATCCCGTGAGAGACGGGTAATCGAAAATACAACAGGCAACAATAACATATTACATAGTTCAGCAATGAGGTTCACCATCACTAATTCTGAATGTAGTGCCTTTTTTGGTTAAAGGAGATTGTTGTGTGGGTATACACGCATGTATCGTTCTCCCTTTACTAAGGTTATGGACAATCGCACACTTTTCGCACCTAGGCCCTGAGTCAAATTGAAAACGCTGTTCGTTATCGCCAAGCGCTATTTTTTTTTTGTATGTGATTTGACGTTTGTTGTAGAAATTTTTTCTACAATAACAAACAACAAACGTCAAATCCCATACAAAAAAAAATTAGCGCTTGGCGATAACGAACAGCGTTTTCAATTTGACTTGGGGGCATTGTGGGATATGTCATGATGGCATGAATGAAAAAAAATTCAAGTGTCATCCTGTTTACGTAACGAGATATCTATCCCAAACCACATGATAGCGGTTGATGATTTGCATTGAGTATATTCTGTCTTGCCTGAAGTATGTGTATGTATAGATGTGTCTGAGCGCAGAGTGTATACAAAGAAACCCTACTACATACCTCAAATCTCTTTGACCTTTCACAGGGAATATTTTTATCGCATTAAAATTTGACATTCCAAAATGTGCTCAATAAATTATTTTTACTCCTCACTAATCCAAAGGGATATAGTGGGGAGTTTGATTTTGCTAGTATCATGCTGAGATTGATTAATACTATCTCAGTATGATACTAGTTGATGACAGATTATCAACTAGTATCATGCTGAGATTGTATTCTGAAAGTGTATCCTGTACGGCGTGTTTATTTTACTTTATCTATTATAGACTAAAGTACTCATTTGATTATTTTCAAATTTTGCAAATATGTACCTATATCTAATACTCACTTAGACCCCATTACATTTTGAGATATCTGAATAGTGCTTCTCAATTTTTTTAAACCTCAAATATTTTGGTGACCCCAAGCTCAGGAAACGTAAAATTTGAAATTTTTATTTTCAAATTGGTAAAAAAAATTATCACTTTCATAAAATGGCATTGAAGAATTATCAAGTTTTTATAATAAAATATTTAAATAAAAAAAATAATTGAACAAACTCATTTCATGATAGTTCTGAAATTTTCCATACAAAATTTAAATACTTTATGGAGTGACTTGTTTGTGAGGAGTTTAGCGTTGGCCACAACCAACCCGTTTTTATAGCTAACTAACAGGTTGGTCGGATGATATTGCCTAATGAAGCCCAGCAGTGTGTATTATTATTTTTTTTTTTATAAAAACTGAATATGTCCTTGTTAAACAAGTACATATACATCTTCCTACGTTCCCTAAAATAAGCATGAATGCTTGTGCTATAGGTGAACGAAATCGGTCGAGGCAGGATTCAAAGTCGCGACCACTAGATTGCTAACCCAGCGCCCTAACCGCTCTGCCATCGACCCATCTATATATTTATATTATGTACAAAAAGATAAATAAATACTTCGTTAAATATTAATTCTACACGCATCCAATAACGAGTTGCCACATTCTGGAGACTTACGATTTTACAACTTTAATACAATTAAAAACTGTGTATTCACTGAGAATCAAACCCGTGACTTTAGGCTCAGGAGTCAGATATCTTACCAACTGAACCACGAAGACAGACAAAGACAAAGATTATTACAAGAGACACATTAATAAAAATAATATTAAAATTTATAACACATGTATACCATAACTAAACATATTCATCTAAAAAGAATTTGATTTAAAAAAATAATTTTAAGCTTTATGTCTTTGCCCTTATCATGCCCTTTTATCAAACAACTCCTTTTAAGCTTGATATTTTCCATAGAATTTGGTCTGGTACATACGTTAAGATCTGAAGTCGACAGTCTTTGACCGTAAATCTTCTATTCGCACTCAACTATTGGTCTAAAGGGGGTTGGTTAACCAAGTGGTTAACAGTTTAATATAAAATCAAGGACTTTTCAAAATAGATTAAACAGCGGGGATAAATTAATTAAAGATTGAGTTTATTGATATGCATGTATAATATTATCAAATGAAATAAATGACCTATGGACATGATGATGATAATGTTATGAGTCACATTTAGTGTATGAATAATAATTTGTTATGTTTTATAGTATCCGGTTATTACTGCTCTAACTAAATGTGATGATTGTACGTTGTCATGTTTATGTGGTTTGTTGCCCCTATATTTCACACGCACTCGCTCAACTCCAATCAATCGTCCTTATCAATTTACATACTTGTCAGTATGCACTTTTCACTTGTGGCCAAATTTTATCACTCTCTCACTCACCACAGTAGAACCCGATTAAATCATGACTCGACTTTTTCAATAAGATACAAAAGAGAAAGGCAATCGTGGTTTCACTGGATTCACAAATCCAGGCCCACGAGCACAGGCGACCAGAGTACCAGCCAGATTGGGCGAGCCACATGGGCTTGCGACAGTGTATGCGGGCTTAAGGGGCCCTTTTATGACTTGCGTCAGGCTCACCACTCACCCACCCACCAACCTACGAATGATACTCTCCTGCGCAACCAAACCCAATAGAACGCGGACAATGCTAGGGAGACCTAGGTCCTTAAAGTTGGAATATAAAGACTGCATGCAGGCCTCTCGCCCCCACCTCTACATCATATATATTTGTGCTAAAGCCATTTTGAACTGATTTATCTACCAGTTCATTGTACTTGCTTAGCTTGTATTGGTGGTCTTTTGGAATATTTGTGTCCCATGGAACAGTCAGCTCCACATAAATAACTTTTCAATACAGATCTCCTTTGGAAGGGTATATCTTTCTGCTCTCATATCCATCAGGATATTCCAGTCATCTGACTTCCTAATTATTGATACTAATTTCTGCCTTGTAGATCTGACTTCTATTTGCTTACCTTTGACCTTGCCACTCTGGTCTATATAGTTGTTTCTGGGATGGCCTCTACAGTTACCCCCATCAATCATTCCTTTGATAATGAATGATTGGAGGAATGCACCGCAAATGTTGTTCTGGGGGGGCATCAAAATTAAGCAGGTGAAAGAGTTTGTATATCTGGGAAGCAGAATATCTCAAGACGGACGTTCAACAGCAGAATCCACCAAGCAAAAGTCGCCTTCAACAAAAGATCAACAATTTTTGATTCCCCTAATATTTCCATCAAAATTATGAAAAATTTGATCAAGACTCTTGTCTGGAGTGTACTGCTATATGGCTGTGAAACATGGACAATCAGCCAACGTGAAATGGGATGTCTGTCTGCATTTGAGATGTGGTGCTACAGATACATGGCTAAAGTTTACTGGTCATCAGCAACGACGAGGTGCTAAACAGGGTTGGAGAGACAAGGCAACTTATGAAAAGAATTGCCCAACAGAGAACGACTTGGATAGGCCACAACATCCGACACCCAGGCCTGCTTTTTACCATCGTCGAAGGAATGATTGATGAAGGTAACTGTAGAGGTTGCCCCAGAAACAACTATATAGACCAGATAATCTGTGACATGCGCTGTACCAGCTACAAAGAGATGAAGAGACTGGGGATGATAGGGTTAAGTGGAAAGATAGAGTGTTTGGTGCAGACCAATCCTAGAATTGTGACCCAGAAGAGAAGAGAGAGATTTTGGGAGGGGTCAAAAAAAAATTGAAAAAGAATGCTGGCCGGTAGTTGTTTTTAATAATGGTATATCTAGGTTGGCTTCTCTTCTTGGATGCTTTCTTGAATTAGAGCTTGGATATATATTATTTATGAAATAGTCTTTAAATATCTGATAAAGTGAGGCTCTTTTAAAAAGTGAATTTGTGTTGAGAACATAAAAATCTTGATTAAGTTGGTTTGTTAGATAATCTGTTTGTTTTCTTAAGAATGATTTTAATAATGGTGTTTTGGACTACTTGTAAAGGCTTTAAATTGATTTTAAATACTACACTCCATCCTATAATCCCATATTGTAATATAGATTGTACAAGTGTAAAATAAACCGAAATCAAAACTCTAGTGATTACCCATATCATGGATATAATTATTAATATATGTAGTTCTATAATATCTTAAGATGTTTTAGAACTCCATATGATAATTATATCTATGATGTGGGTAATCACGAGGGTTTCGATTTCGACAGTTAACCAGACTTGCCCCCCTGTTTTAATGTTTTTAATTAATTATTTGTGTTATATTATTTTCTCTAAATACAAGTAAGTGTCTTTGGTGTTTCAGAATTCCGCAACGGTTGGCTGATACGCACCGCATCAAAATCATTCGCAGTTTATGCAGCGACCTCAACTGAAAAAGAAGAATGGATGGCTCATATAGACAAGTGTATAGAGGATCTTCTTAGAAAAAGTAACTATTTTTTTTTCTATTATATTGGCATACTTACAAATCTCGCGTATCCTGACTTGATACTTTGTCGATATGTTAAGATAAAATGAATTCTCTTGAACAGATCGACAGTTGGATTATTCAATCAATTTTAACCTCAAATGTTGCTAAAGTCTTAAGCTGATCTAAATCTTATTTTAATAAACTTCATGAGTAGCCCTGCAAAAATGGTGTCGAGGCTCGAAGGAAAAAAAATAATTGCAGAAGGGTGTTATCGATCGATTAACGAAACTTATTAACCATTTGATAAAATTAAAATTACAAATATCTTTGTATACACCTCTATTGAGTATTTCATAGTAAACCAATTTCGGAGATAACACGTTCCCTCATTCGTACAAACATAGAGATGATCGAGAGTAGGTCAGCTCCGAAACTGGTTAACCCATCCCCTCCCGAATTGACTGCCCATACAAATGCCCTTGCAGACAGAATTAATTTGTGCAGTGTAATTCAATGAGAGCATCACTTTACTATAATTGCTGTGGATTTTTTATTTGTAATTGGATTATAATGAAAATTTGCAAGGATCAATAAAACATTATTTACAATAGAATGACATATTTTTTTGTTTATTTATAGCAATGAAATATATAAATATACAGGGTGAAAAAAATATAGATAAATATTTTTACTAAAACTAGAAAACAAGCTTAATTTTTAATATTTATGGAAGTAGATAATATTTATAAAAAAGTGTCTATTTTGCAAATTTTCAAAGATAATGTTTTACAAAAAATTGAAAAAAATAAGTCTCTGTGATTCCAAAATGATTTTAAAATACCCAAATGTAATACAGGACAATTACAAAACAACTACATTTATTTGGGAATAAAATTTTTCAATTGCCTCCCAAATGAATTAAAGCAGATAAAAGAATTTAAAAAATTTAAACATAAATTAAAATTGCACTTAACATTCTAAAATAGTAGTTTTCGATTTTGTTGTTTTGATTTGTTTCAATTTCCAGTATTTTCTTTTTTTTATTTTTGAATATGTGTTTTGATATATGTGAATCGTCTATAATTCTATATTACTCATTTTTCAATTATTTTCATGTTTTTCTTTTTTTTTCTTGGTTTGAATATGTATTCTGATATGTTTTCTCATTTGAATATTCTTCTTTTTCATTTATTTTCAACCTTTTTTAATGTTGATTTGATTTTTTTTTGTTCATGTATGATTTGATTTAATTACTTTTACTTTTATGTTGACTTTGCTTTGTATTGATATTTTTTATTTTTTTTTATAAGTGCTTCCCTCATCAAGCACAAGATTGTAATCTTTTTGATGAGGTACTGCAAGGGAAAATATGTAAAAATATAATTACTAGTGAATTTATATATTGATTTGTATTATAAAATTATTTATGTTAAATAAATAAAAAAAAAAAAATATGATATATATATATATACATATATGTATATTTCATCATATTATATTGAATAAATTCTACAAATTGGTGGCTGAATGATAAATTTTGAAGCACTCAGGGAGGTGCAGTGCAACTTGGCATTTAGTGCACTACCTCACCAAAACTATGCACTCAGATAAAATAGATTTCTGTAGTTTTTTGTTCTATAAAAACTTTTTAAAGTTTACCTATATGTTATATTATCCTTTTACTAACATAAAACTTTCGCTTATAACCGATAAATGGTGATAAGTACACTAAAATTAAGATAGAACGCAGTGTTATATGAGGCGGTGTGCTACACGGCCGCGGGAGTGCGGACCATTTTGTTTCGGCCCGTGCACTACACCGCCTCGGGAGGGAATGGGTTAACTATAAAATACTCAACAGTGGTATAAACAAAAAAATTATGATTTTAATAATTTTAAGAAAAGAATCTTTAAAGTATGAAGATATTAATATTATTTGATATTTTGCTAGACTTGACTGCTGTGGTTTAATCAGTATTTCCTGTATGATAATCTAATGTTGTGTAATCAAAGATTCACGGAATGCCATGAATGAATATATTCATAAGGATAAAAGTGCAAATATAAAACTATGATGCATTTTACTTCATTCATGTTTAATGGTTACTCCTTTGTCTCATTATTAATTACTTATCATAACTTATTATTGAAAGAAAGTTTTGATTGTATTTAAGTTTGTTGATGGACAGTAAAACACTTTAATTTTACTGTTTATATATTAAAGCCACTTAGCGGTATCGGCCTATCAAAGACCATCTTCACCAGAGTATCAGAAATGAAAAGGAAATGGAACAGAGTATAATATATGATAATATAGAAATGAAAATGAAATAAACAGAGTATAATATATGAAATTTATTCTATGTTATAAAATTGTGTTAATTTTCTATAAGGTTTCAACAGTTATACATTGGTTCAAATTTAACATTTATATAAAATTAATGATTCAAAAATATTAGTAATAAGAAAATTAACAAATGTGGGTTAAAATTATGATTGTCATCCGTCTTGAGAAAGAAGCAGCCATATTATTAAATAACTCACTTGCATTAACAAATGTAGGTTAAAATTATAATTGTCATCCGTCTTGAGAAAGAAGCAGCCATATTATTAAATAACTCACTTGCATTAACAAATGTAGGTTAAAATTATAATTGTCATCCGTCTTGAGAAAGAAGCAGCCATATTATTAAATAACTCACTTGCATTAACAAATGTAGGTTAAAATTATAATTGTCATCCGTCTTGAGAAAGAAGCAGCCATATTATTAAATAACTCACTTGCATTAACAAATGTAGGTTAAAATTATAATTGTCATCCGTCTTGAGAAAGAAGCAGCCATATTATTAAATAACTCACTTGCATTAACAAATGTAGGTTAAAATTATAATTGTCATCCGTCTTGAGAAAGAAGCAGCCATATTATTAAATAACTCTCTTGCATTAACAAATGTAGGTAAAAATTGTAATTGTCATCCGTCTTGAGAAAGAAGCAGCCATATTATTAAATAACTCATTTGCATTTTAAAGAAACATTTATTTTAAACAAAATTGTTTGTAAATGTGCCACATAGCTAGCTCTAAAAATATTTATAATGAATTAGTAAGCTTAAAAATTGTAAAATCCACTATTACACAGTTGTTGAGAGTTGACATGACATGTTGTTTATGTATTTATATGGAATTGTATTTTATCGTCAATTTCTCTGTGAGGGTCTCATAAATGAATAAATAAAAATTATCAGAATGATAATTACGTATATTTCAAAAAAAATTTGGATTGTAATTTTATCCAATTTTGTTTTTATCAGTGGCAATCATCATCATCTTCAGCCTGTGTTTGCCCACTGCAGGACATAGGCCTCTCCTTTCCTTCTCCACTCCTCCCGTTCCTGTGCGACTCTCATCCACTGTGGTCCAACAAATCTTTTAATGTCGTCCATCCATCTGTTAGGTGGTCGCCCTTGTAGTCTCTTGTCGCCTCTCGGTCTCCACTCCATCAGTCTTTTCGTCCATCTATTGTCGGTCATTCTTTATATGTGTCCTGCCCATCTCCACTTCTGCAAGGCTATTCTCTCAACCACATTGTGTATTGGACAGTTTGGCAATACGTATACAATAAACAAATAATTGTACTTTTTTCAGGTGGCAAGAAAGCAGTAGAAGTTCATGCAGCAGTGTGGGTACCTGATAATGACGCATCCGTGTGCATGCATTGCAAGAAGACACAGTTCACAGTTATCAATCGCAGGGTAAATATTGTCTATTTCTGTCATTTGTCAGCCATTATGTTATACTGCTGACTAATTTATTGAGGTTTGCAGAGGAGTCGGAAAAAATCAGCTTTTCTGGCTCCCTAAATATCCAAAGTGGATTAGATTGAGGAATGTAGATGAGCCGTTAAACACTGTCCAAGACCGAGAGGCTCTAGCCTTTTTTTTTAATATGTTTACTATGAGAGTTGACATAATGCTGACTGCCATGGCACAGCTGGTTCGATACCCAGCAAAGGAGAAATTGATCTAAATTCATTTCTCACGCAAATGTTAATAAATTCATGAATAGACTGGACTTTTTTTGACAGCAAAATAGTTACAACCAAATAATAAAATTCAACAGTGGATATAGATAGGCACATCACATCAGCCTATAAGTAAATAATAACAATAAATGTTACTTCTCTGGGCTAGAAACGCTGGCTCGTTGGAAGATATTGCCATATGACAATAAACTTGCCACTCGTACAGGGTGCAAAGAAGTGTTTGTTATTATTATTAATATCAGGACTAAGACTTCCATAATCTTGCTGAATGTACTTTAAATAATGATTGAAATTTAAAAAATAATATGCAAAAATTGTGAAATCATGTCATAGCAGTGAATAGTAAAAATGATATATATATATTTGTATGTTTCTAGCACCACTGTAGATCGTGCGGAGCCGTCGTCTGTGGCCCCTGCTCCTCGAAGCGGTTCCTTCTGCCGGGACAGTCCAGCAAGCCAGTGCGTGTCTGTCTGCAATGCCACGACCTGCTGTCCAGGGAGAGGCAGCGGGGGATGGCCCCCTCTCCGCCCACAGCCACCACCCCCCCGACAGCGCCAGCCAGGGCCGGTGCCAGGACTGCGCCCCCAGTGCCCACGTCCCCGGAGCCACTCTCGGGAGGCGACTCATCGGGTGAGGACGATAGCGACGACGAGGACGAACAGAAACCTACTCAGGATAATCACTATGAGGTGAGAAAAATTATATTCATGTTTTGTCACTTAATAATAAGCATAACATTAGCATAGTTCAAGGATTGTATGAGGATGTATATGTTCTTGTTACATTGTGCAATCAATATAATAACTCCTTTCCTATTTTAATGTTGGTAAGCTTGCATAGGGCCGGTATTACAGTTGGCCCTCAACTCATACAGTGTTATTTATAAAAAAAAAACTTGGTTCAATTGAACCCGATTCAAAGTCTTATTCTGAAATTCAAATATTAAATAAGATTTCAGTTGAATGTGGAATAAGACTTTGAACCGGGTTCAATTGAACCACGTTTTTTTTTTATAAATAACACTGATTGGGTTTGTTAAACTCAAGATTAATGTTAAGGGGAGATTGAATCCATTTCCGTATTACAGTGCAATATGACATGTCAGTTACTAAATCTTCAATTATAGACATATTTTACTTTTTCTGTCAAATTTTAAATAACCTCAAATAATACGAACTACAAAACGGGACGCTACGACTTGAAATACTATTGTTTTATTATCCTACATCAGGGGTGGGCAGACTTACACTATCGGCGGTCTACAACATAAAAATTGGACGACAAGCGATCGACTCACAAGCAGAAAAATAATTGGTACTTACCTACATACTACTTAGAGGTCGATGAATGGCACTGCGTGTTTTTCGCTAATATCTCGTAGGAAGGCACGTATTTACTAAGTGCCAAACGTAAACACGAAGACAGATGTTCGTAAGTAAGCCGATTGCGGTGTTTTGACTTAATTATTTTCATTTCAGAAAATGCAGATTCACACAAATACGTTGACCCAAACAAAACAGTTAATTGTTGGGCAATTTGGTTTAGATTTGGGTATTTTTCTTGAGTTAAAAGAGACCAAAATGTGGTATCTGTTGCTCTGGCTTTGAGGTGTATGTCTGAAATAATCTGCATTATCTCGTTTTCAAGAGAAGGCAAGTCCATTATCAAAAGTATTCGATATTTCAGAAGCAATTATTTCAACATCCTCACAAAAAAATTGTAAGTATGCGCACGATCGACCCTAAAACCGCTCGCGATCGACCGGTCGATCGCGATCGACTGTTTGCCCATCCCTGTTCTACATGGTAAATTTAATTTTTTTCATCAAAATAATGCTTTTAAATGCCCATGTTCGTTTCAATATGGCTGTCAGTTTGTTTTGTTGTGTGGCACCACCGTCGATACAACTAACGCCTCTAGTGATAGAACACTGAAACTACATTCGTTGCCTAGCAACGAGTCGAGAAATGACAGTTGACTCACAGTTAAGTACTTAATCCGCCAGAAACGTTGAATTAAATATTTGTTGTTTTAGTGACGTATTTGAGGGAAGATTAGGCCTAAACGGACACTGTAATACGCTATACTTTTGTAAAACTTGAGTTTAGCTCTTACACTGAGACTGTAATACCGGACCATAGTTGACAATTTTGTGAATGTAGTTCTACGAAGTTGCTAAAATTTGAAATATTTCCCTACTCTGTAAATTTAGCGAGACATTTGGTTTTATAAATAAATTTAAAACTCATTTTATTGTTTTTGGGGGTATGACAAAGTACAACTTTTATTTTTCTTACTTTGTGATGAACACTACAGAATTAATTTATCCAGCTTGTAGTGTAATCTATATGCTGTCACATCTGGCTAAGTTTTGTTTCTTCCATCTGACAACACTAGGAAATCTTACGAATGCAAAGGTAAAAAAGGAATTATTAAGTGAAACGGTCTATAGTTATTGCTAAACATCTAGAAAAATCTTGTGGGCGCGCGGAAGACTAATTGCCACCATCCACGTTGAAAAATTTCTATATGTTTCTCGATAACTATACAAGAAAATACATTCTTTTAAAAATATATTATCTACATATCGCTGGTTAGCAAGAGCAACATCTCAATTAAAAATCATTGATTTACAGTATGATATTATTTAGTTAATTTATGAATGTTTTATTACATATCTAGCTTTACAAATATAATCATATTTAATTACATAAAGAAATATAAATAATTATCAAAAACAGCCCTTTTCAGACTTTGATCATTATTCCCAAGATTCTGATGAGTAAAACAATCTCTTATTATTGTGATTGAATGCTCTGTGTCATTATCTCATTTGAATAATGATGCTATCAATTTTTAATTATCTCAATAGAGACGAAGTTGGAATATTTATTGTAGGAGAACCGGGAAATCAAGGCACCTACAGGGCTTACGACCTGTCATCGGCTGGTTTACGTGATCACTTTATGCGCTTGCGCAACGTTCACCAATTATGCCTTTTTAATGAGATCCCTATCAATTCAATTTTGAAAGTTCTATATATTGTAATACTGAAATTCTTTTCGCTTGAAAATAAGTTGAATTGATAGGGATCTCATTAAAAAGGCATAATTGGTGAACGTTGCGCAAGCGCATAAAGTGATCACGTAAACCAGCCGATGACAGGTCGTAAGCCCTGTAGGTGCCTTGATTTCCCGGTTCTCCTACAATAAATATTCCAACTTCGTCTCTATTGAGATAATTAAAAATCTGTTAAAAAATATCTTTGACTCCCGACAGGGAAAAAAATCCAATGTTTGCGCATATGCAATAATAAAAATATTCGATGCTATCAATGTCTAGTGGTCATGTGCCTGAAATAAGCGTCGCATCAATGATTCACAGTAACTAATCAGTGATTTCTCTTTGTTCTGTATACTTAGTTCAATTTTTAATTATGTAGACGTAGTTGCAAACCAGCGATATGTCAGTGGAGTAGTTATTTACACTTAAAATCTACTAAAAGTGATCTTATTTTAAACTAATCAGTAGCCAAAATACTATACTAATATGCCGTTGTTACAAGATTGACTTTTGGGAAGTCATTATTTGAAATATGGGAGGATTGTATGTATATTAGGTATGTAGGTTGTTTATTTAGGTAACAAAAATCAAATTGTATTATATTTATCTGTAAAAATAGATTTTATAATAAAATAAATGATTTTGCAGTGGTTTATTTTCGAATACATGCTTAATAATAAATGATAACTTAGTTCTCTTCTCGAAACATGTATTACTAAAGTCACTGAGTGCGTTTCAAGAAATCTTTTTTACTCGTTAATCATAGTCGTTTATAATTCCTTGCTCAAGTAAATATGTGTTGCAAGATAACCAAGTTATCAATTATTTTTAATGTGAAATTAAAAATATCCAATTTAATTTTTATGTGATGACTTAGTGAAAATGTTTTTTAAAGTGTTTTTGACCATTCCCAGGGCTTCAAAAGCCATTCTGGAAAAGTATTAGACAGATTAGAGAACATGGTCTGTAAATGACGTTCTTAATGGGGATTTTCTAAAAGGTTTGTGTCTAGCTTCAATTTAAATCAGTTTTGTGTGATCCCCTACTTTTTTTATAAAATTCATCCAGTTTTTGTATCTACCATTGTTTTTGTTTTTTTTAGAATCTTTCCATGCTGTTTATTATGATCGTGCATTTTTTGATTCGAGTTTATTAATAGTTTTGTTATTACAAATTTGATACTTTCCTGTTTCGTGGACAAATAATTCAAATTGTATGAAAAATAACATCGCATTTCATCGAAGAATTATATTTACCAAAACTCTTGGGGTACCAAAACATTCACCGGTCATTGCTTCTCGACGCAATTCAAGATTTCAGAAGCAACCTCATCTTACTTTTTGATAATGACTGGATATCTCCCATATCTTCAACTATAGTATTTGCACATATGTATTTCAGTTTTACACTTACGGTGAGACATAATCACACCTAAAACAATAGAATTAAATATGAACTTAATTTTAGCAATCGAGACAGCTTTTTAATTGTATTGCTCCAAAATTATACTGGTATGAATTGAATAAGTTTCTAATGAATTGAATAAGTAAGATAAGTCCTAAAAAAGGAATAAATTTTTTAAAACATCATAAATTGTTTGATCATAATGGGGGTTAAATAAAATATATTTAAATTAGCAATGAAATTGATTTATCATGTATTCACGAAACAGGAAAGTACCATAAGTTCAAATTAACCCATACAGGCCAAAGGATAAAAAAATAACACAACATTCGTTCCTTACGTGGGTCACAAAAAACTCCAATTAAAATGCTCAAATTTTTTTAATGTTTATTGTAGTTGACATAATTACCTCAGACACATGTTCATTTTAGTTGACATAATGCCTCGAACTCTTTTATACATTGTAGTTGACAATAATACCTCAGACATTTTGTGTTCATTTTAGTTGACATAATACTTCGACTCTTTTATACATTGTAGTTTTTTTTTTTTTTGACCTTCGCCTTTTGGCGTTCTTGGTCAGTCTCAAGTTTTTTTTTTCCTATATCATTTTATTAACAACCGTGAATTGAATAAATAAAAAAAAAACAAAAAAAAAAGAACCTAAAGCTTGAGGGAGTTCTCTCGAGCAAACCAACCTAGAAACCTCACAATACTCAATTGTAGTTGACATAATACCAAATTTCTGTTATACCTAGTCATTGTTTTTTCTTCATCTAAAATTGGCTGTAACCATTCTCTTTGTCCTATTTCTATCTCATTTTTATAAATTTTTAAGCTTGCCTAATTAATGAATTAGTGTGGTTTTTATTTTTCAAAACAAAGTTTTTTTTTAAATAACCTCACTGATATGTGTCGAGGTAGCGGTTCGCTGTACGCCAGAGACAGGAGACTGAGGCTATCACTTGACTGTACATGTTTTTATATGTGTGCCAATTCACCAGAGACAAAAACAGGAGACCGTGACGTGCGACTGAGACAGCTAAACGCTCTCCTTGAACAAGTGATGTCTTTCTAGAGCAGCCCTGAGCAAACTGCGGCTCGTGTGAGCAATATGCGTCAAAAATCAATGACATATTTTTCTAAAACAAAATTTAAACTTGGCCATTTCATTCGCACACACTGCAATCGCGGATTTTGTGTAGTTGTATATCAAAATAAACACAAGAAAACTGATTTAATCTCACTGAGCTTACTTTGTTTGATTGAATTTATTGAAATAAACAAGAAATTTGATTACTTTTAGGTTTTATTTATCGATAAAATCTGACGATGTCAGAATGATTTACCATCAACATTTCAGTGATTTTATTTCTTTTTATCCGCATCCATTCTAAACATATTTACATCAAACATTAAATTAATAATATTTCTGTATAAAATTGAAAACGATTGTGCCCGGTTGGGGCGCGATCCGCTATAGCCAAGTAATGATCTCAGTCTCCTGTCTCTGTCTGGCAGCCAACAGCCACCTTTACACTATTTTCTTATTGTAGATATAGAATGCACTATATTTTTATATTGTTACTGGTTTTTATTAGAATAGGTATGTAAATAAATGGAATGGATTTAATATAATAACCAAAGGAAATGTTGTGGACGTCATGTTTAGGAAATTATTCTTTCTTTGAAGATATATGTATTCATTATCAAAATACAATGTATTATTTGAAGATATATGTATTCATTATCAAAATACAATGTATTATTTGAAGATATATGTATTCATTATCAAAATACAATGTATTATTTGAAGATATATGTATTCATTATCAAAATACAATGTATTATTTGAAGATATATGTATTCATTATCAAAATACAATGTATTATTTGAAGATATATGTATTCATTATCAAAATACAATGTATTATTTGAAGATATATGTATTCATTATCAAAATACAATGTATTATTTGAAGATATATGTATTCATTATCAAAATACAATGTATTATTTGAAGATATATGTATTCATTATCAAAATACAATGTATTATTTGAAGATATATGTATTCATTATCAAAATACAATGTATTATTTCTATGTGGATATATTTAAGTTTTTTTTTACATTTTTATATTCCCTAAATTAAAGATTTGTGCTAATGAATTTAAATGGCTTTTATTGAGATTCAACTAGCTGTCTTGTTATTGCATAAAGTGTTAATGTGTTTAAAAATAAATTTTACAGACTGAACAAGTAAAAGCTGTTGTGAGATCAGACATTTTTTTTTTTTTTTAAATAAAAAAATGAATATGTCCTTGTTAAACAAGTACATATACATCTTCCTACGTTCCCTAAACTAAGCATAAATGCTTGTCCTATAGGTGAACGAGATCGGTCGAGGCAGGATTCGAACTCGCGACCACTGGATTACTAACCCAGCGCGCTAACCGCTCTGCCATCCGCCCATCCACATATCACCATACTTTACTAGAAGTGTGATGTAAAATAAACACTATCCATAGTTATTGGCAAATAACTTGAAATATCACATTGGCTGCATATAACAAAAATTAGTTTTTTGCTTGGTTGCTATATGTGCAAACTGCCTCCCCCCACAGTGAAAAAGTCAACGATTTGCACTATTCTGTAATTAATTACTTTTATTCTATCTCTATATATCTATATACTTAAACCTTTTAATGTCTTAATATTTTGATACAATTTTGTATTTATTACAGCCGACATTTTACGGTGACGGCGACAAGACTGAAGATAATCCCCCAACTCAAGACAATGGTGCTTCAAATAATAAGTAACTATATTGATTGTGTGGCAGCCCCACGGTATATATATATATATATATATATATATATATATATATATATATATATATATATATATATATATATATATATATATATATATATATATATATATATATATATATATATATATATATATATATGTATGTATGTTGGAGATAGCACCTCAACGCAAGCAAGGCAGTGTGCATGTGACTAGCGGCCGATGGAAGAGCCGTACCTAAGCTTAACTCTTTATATGCCTTACATAATATTATTATTATATTTATTTAAATATATCCTTTAATGTTATCTATTATTATCATCATCATTTACCAAATATACCTTCATTTATAATTGAAATCTTTGAGTTCCAAAATCGGCCCTAAGGCTATTTATTGATTTTTATATACCTGTAATATTCCACCTCGGTACGAGCTATGGCTAGTAAGATGAATGTTATTTATTTATTTATACAATATACGGCATAAGCCATTAATTTGTTACAATACTAATAATAAAAATTACAAATAAAGATAAAAATATTGAAACAAATAAAAATATAGACAAAGATAAAAATATATAGATTCAGATAAAAACGTTGATTCACATAAAAATAGACAAAAAAGAATTAAAGAATAATAATTCGACACCTTACAAACAGTACAAAATAAAATTAACAGTAATAATGCTGCAAATATTATAACAAAATTTTAACCATCTGAAAAAAATATGTTCAATATGTCCTATTCTGATTCGTTTCAGAGTACGAAAACGTCTGTAACCATCGAGTGACCTTGAATAAAAGGATTTTATCCGCGCTGTGTGACGTAATGAGTCCCGTATAAATGCAGTCAACTTTTTGATATTTCTCATATACTAAAATTCAGACGGATAAATTTAGACGAATCAGAATAAGACATATTATGTACATAAATGTGAATTTGTAAACTGCGAATAATAAAAAAATAAATATAATATTGATCTTTGGTAGAGTTAAAAGAAAAATGCAAAGTAAACGATTTTTGTATAAATTAAGATTGTTTTTTGAAATTGTATTTTTTTATGTTTTAGATGGTTTTTTTTGACTAATGGATGACAAAATAAATTTACATTGATGAATAAATTTTGACAGAAACAGAAAGCTGGTTTTGGAACTTAGCAACTCGATATACAATACATTTTGTTTAGTATACAGTATAAATTAGAAACATACTCATATTTAGCCAACAAATGTTTGTTCACTCAAATCATCAGATCATCTTCTTCCGTCTATTCTATTAGGACTGCGATATTTATATTCAATCAAGAATGATATCTCTGTATAATTTGACTCCAAAATACAGGAAATTTCTTTGTCCAAAAGTTATCTTGAGTCTAGGTATTAGGAGTTTAGCCTGTTCGGTCTGTCTAGTTGGTCTAGATGTTTGCGTAGAGTCAAGTTTGTCTATGTTTTTATATATGTATGTACAAGCGTTCTTTGCATATAATTGTGATATGTTTAGTATATTAAAGTCATTAAATAATGCGTCGGATGGAGTGTGGATTGGTACCTTGCAGATTATCTTTAATACGGATTTTTGTAGTTTTATCAACATTGTGCAATAGCTTAAGTGAACCAGCCGAAGACAGGTCGTAATCTCTGTAGGTTTCTGATTTCCCAGTTAACCTAAAATATATTATAATATATACCACATATATATATATATATATATATATATATATATATATATATATATATATATATATATATATATATATATATATATATATATATATATATATATATATTATATATTTCATCCCTATTGTGATGTTAAAAATAAATATTGCTCCACCAAGAGACATTGCAATTGGCTGATTTGACACTATAAGTTTATTGTTATATTATAGAACATAGGCCTGAGATATGTAAGCGCTTGTTCTCGTCGTTGCATTATCAAAATATATATATTATCAATATATAACAAAATACATTATATCGCCAATCGGAATGTAAAGAGTTTCGATTGGCATCTTGTCAAAGACGTAATACAAAGTAAACAATATTATCAGAAAGCAGTGAATGGGCAAAGCTATACATACATTTCATAATAAAATATTAATTACAAACACAAAATATATTAAAGTCGTCCTGATGACGCTTGAGTAAATTCACTCCCATGCCTTACTATTCTTCCAAATATTCTGAGATATAGGCTTCCATATCACAATAAATAATCAAAATACATCACAAAAAGTATTTGTGAACATTCATTGAGTGGCATATTGTAAGTATGTTTCTACTTAGTCCCAATCATTCGGAGTTTCTTCATTTATATTTTACTTTTATTTCACAAACATATAATATGGTCAATCACAAACATATAATATGGTCAATCACAATAGCAAAATATAATATGGTCAATCACAAACATATAATATGGTCAATCACAAACATATAATATGGTCAATCACAAACATATAATATGGTCAATCACAATCACAAGCAAAATCATAACAAATTATTTTACAATCTACATTTTTTTTAAATTAACCAATTTCATTAAAACTGTATTATTTTATTTTTATAACTAACATTTTTTTTATTGTTTCTCGGGCAACAGATATTATGTCAAATATTAATTTTAAACGCACCCAATAACATGTTATCGCACTCTGGAGACTTGATGATATTTATCGTCTCACATATACAGTCTGAATACTCAATTAAACTGTGTCTTCATCGGAAAACGAACCAAAGACCTTTCTAGATATCTAACTAACTGAAGCCACTTAGGCCAATAAAACCATCAAAAATGTTTTAAATTGGTTTATTTCAATTTATGGTATAAAATCTTTTATTTATTTATTTATTTCATCTCGCAAATAATATTTTGAAAATTAATACACAAAATGTATTCAACCTCACTAGGAAAAAACCTGTATATTTTGAAAATTAATACACAAATGTATTTAACCTCACTAGGAAAAAACCTGTATCGAGATTAAATACATATTATTTACATATCTTTGTTTCAAAGTTTTATATTATTCCATAAAAAATAAACATTTTAAAATTTTGTAATGGGCAGTTAGTACTGACCAGTCCAGTCCACTCATTCTGTATAACTAACTATAGATTCCACCAAACTTCTTGAGCCTTTTCACCGTAGAGGGGGTGGTTTGCAAACATACCAACCAAACAAAAAGACACAAACCTGCGCTCTACGCACCCATGTGACGAGTTTTTTTACGATAATTGAGACTCAATAATATTTTTCATTCTTATTTTACACCTATCTCATTGAAACATTGCTATTTTATAATAATTTGGCACTAAATATATGTATCTAGTTCATAATTATAACCATAGCCTTTATGTGGAAACTGTTATATTGCCTTTAAGCTTTTCAAGAGAAAAATAAAACCACTGAATTACAAAAATTTAAAACATTGTTTAATAAAATATCATGTTCTGTTTTATTTTTTGTATTTTATTATTGTAAATTTCTACGAGGTAATTTGTTAAGAAATATTTGAAATATGTAATATTTCCTATTCTGATTCGTTTCAGAGTACGAAAATGTCTGTAGCCAACGGGTGACTGTGAATAAAATGGTTTTATCCACGCGGTGTGAGGAATGAGTCCCGTATAAATGCAGTCAACTTTTTGACATTTCTCATATACTAAAATTCAGATGGATAAATTTAGACGAATCAGAATAGGACATAGGTCCGAATACAGAGTCCTACCTAAATACTAAATACTAACCATGTTTTCATTGCATAGTCGCTCACTTAAGTTAGGAGATCATGTGGCTTCCTAACTGGAGGATGCTACCAAGTTTTTGTATTAAAATTGCATTGCAGAGACATATCTCAATACTTAGCGTCTGCGCATCGGCGTAAACTAACATTTGTTTAAGGTTAATAGCGAGGAACCTTACGAGTGGTTTAATACTAAAATACAGGATTTTTTTGGTGGATGATGATTTTATCGGCTTTGTTGAATATGTATTTGGTAATTTTGTCAAATCAAATACCAGAGTATTCAGGGATCCATACAAGTTGCCGAAAATACGCTGGAATTTCAGAAAAATCGTATTTGGTTAGTGATGTCTCTGCCATGCAATTGCTAACTTAAGAATACTAATACTTCAGTGAGGTTAGGAGTTAGTATTTAGTTACCTAGGACTCTGCATTCAGGTCATAATGTCTTTAAATCATTCAATGTAGCTTACTTTTACTACCTATGAGGTTTAAAAATGTTTTACATAATAATTGTTGAATTAAATCAATACGCATTGTTAAATTTTAATACTGTTATTAAACACTTATAGTGCACCTTATGTTGCTTTATGTTCACAGCTAAAAAGTTTAAATATGTAGCTTGCAGTAGCTCACCAGTGACATCCATTTTTAGCATGCAAAAACAATCAATGGTTTCAGCTGTATATATACTCCGTTTCACTAAAAAGTGCAATTCATTGTAATGTTTTTTTTTTTCAATATAATCTATGGAGAGAATCAAATTATTTCTCACTCGCTATTGCATTTGTAATCTCTGTCCGTTCTCATGTTGTCAACATATGTCTTAGTTTTGGCAATGAATTTAAGTAGTATATTTTTAATATATAAACGAATTTGTTTTTACTTCTGTGAATTTAACATAGATTGCAACTAGTAAATCGATTGATACTAAAAATAATGAAATTGGTGTAGCATTGCGTGAACGATAGTCAACTGCTTACTGCCTAATATGCCCTGGGAGAATGACAAAGTGATATACAATCCATTTATAAGCTACTTTTCATTGCTGTTGCATGCTACAAATTACAACTCTTGTATTTATTATTATTATTTTTTTTATTATTATCAGAGGGTGTTCTTATGCACTGCGACCCTTAGGATCTTTTGCGCTCCCCCCTACTTGCTTACCGGGTTTCCTGTTACAGCATCCCCTCGAGTCCTAGCCCTCTTAGGAAGTTTAGGATCCGCATGGGATTCAATGAGGGTATGGATCCAATGTCCATTTGGGGCCTGCCCAAGGTCCTCATTCTAACTTGTGTCACAGCAACACACTGCATGAGGAGGTGGTGTGGCGTTTCCGCCCCCTCCCTACAGAATCTGCATGTTCCGTCTTCTTCTAGTCCTATTTTCCGCAGATGTTCCCCAAGTCTACAATGGCCTGTGAGGAACCCTGTCAGACTTTTTAGGGCTTTCCTGCCGAGGCTCAAACATGTTCTGGACCTTTTTCGGTCACAAAGTGATATACAATCCATTTATAAGCTACTTTTCATTGCTGTTGCATGCTACAAATTACAACTCTTGTAGCTGTATATATTCTTTATCAAAGCACTTAATTCAAATTCAGTATTTTCGTATATTTTTTTTGGTATATAATCTTTAATTTCTGTGGGTTATCGAATTTTTTTAGTTACCTACTGAAAATATGAATATATAGATTTAACTTTGTTGTTTTTTTTAATACAGAGCGTTGGAGAAGTTGGCAGAAATCTATTTTTCTAACCAGTTTGTCTTTTCTAATGTAAATAGTCAAAATTATGATAAATGTTATTAAAATGTTTTCAGATATTTTTTTATGACAAATAGCTGTACATCCCTTATACTACTTTGTTTTTGTATATAGTCAATAAAATATATAAAGAATACAATTTTTTTCTAATAACCAGTTTCCATCCCAGTTAATTTTTTTCAAATAGATTGCATTAAAATCTTACATTACTGATCAATAATATTTAACATACTCATGATAACGATGAGATATGTTTCACTTAAAAATGCATACATACTAACAAACCATGTCCCCATGGGGTAGGCAGGGAGAACTGAACACCATATTTTTGTATCTTAAATATGCACTCCGTGTTAATGTTGTTCAGTCTGTTGAATAAACTGAATTATTTTACCGTATCGCCAAATTAAGTCCCATTAATCTCACATTTGAAACCAAATAATAAGAAATTGTAAAGAAAACTATCTTATTATTTGAAACCAAATAATAAGAAATTGTAAAACTACGAGTTTTATATGACAGAATGAAAGATATCTTTTATAATTATTTTAAATTTGTGCATAGTTATCAGAAAAAAAAAACTTAATGGAATGATAAACATTTTAACAAAGTGCACCTCTAAATTAAACATACTCTATTTGATGATTTTTTTAATGCTTTGAATATCCTGACTGAACCTCACGAACTGCATTACATTAATAAGCAGAATTCAAAGTGAGTTATTTAATTAATTGAAATAAGTTCTTTAAATTCACCTTCTATAATATTACAGAAAATATTACATTTGTGATGATCCCATGTTAATTTAATGGCGCTAAATAAATTGTTATTTTTATTATTATGTAATTTTTAAATACCTACATTATTTTAATCTGGTGCTGTTTCAATTGAAAATAGGTATATGTTTTTAATTGAGTATATTTTTTTTATAAATAACACGTTACAACAAGTAAGAATACTTAAGCAAAAAAAAAATACCATCTTATAATGTATTTGCAACATACGTATTACTTCAAAATTGGTTAAGATTGGTGAAATATACTTTGAAAATAACGCTAGACAAATGAATGAGTGTAAATAAATAATCCTTTAATTATGTGTAGGTACCTAATTATATATTTTTTTACAATCTTATGTCATATTTTTACGAATCAATTTTCCCAATGTGACAAGTGTGTCATGTTTGTCTCTGTTTGTAAATAAAAAGTTTAAGATTATCTTTAGTTTAACTATTTACTAAAGAAAATGACACCCTGTTGTTGTGCAGGTATGGATATGAATACGAGAAGTGTAAGTTTCCTTTCTTTTATCTGTTTACAAACATGATGAATAAAATTAAAATCCATCATGGCTAATTTGTTTTCTAGTCTTACAAATATCTTTTTGGTACATAGAAGATGATTTTGTATATTTTTTTAACTTTGTAATGTAGTACAAACACATATATATTTGAATGGTTATTTTTCACAATACTTGAGGTAGTTTTTTTAAAATTGACGCATTTTTGATTGCCTCACTATTTCTTTCATTTATTTTGAAACGAAAAAACTTATTTGTTTCAATTTTTTACTATGTAAAAAAATCATTTGTTTATGATTCAACATATTTATTTTACGTAATCAATTATTTTTTCCTACGAGGACATTATCATAATTATTATTAATTTTTAAAATTTACCAGAAAATAATGATTCTCACACGATCCAATAAGAATTTTAGCTTTGTTTGCCTGCTTCCACTGTATTAATGTGAAACTTTACATAACTATCAGAAAAATTAAGACAGGAATAATCAAATTTTAGTAATTATCTCTTAACATTTCATAGAAATTAAAACAATATTCTATTTTTTGAATACTTACTTTCGCCCAACATTATTTAAATCATCCATCACCTTTTAGTGGTTGTAACTTTTTTGACTTTAGTGATAATTATTATAGCAATACCTACATTGTTATTGATATTGGTCACATACCTACCTGTCAAAATTTCTTTCAATATTTAGTATGAATGACTAATAATTTAGTACAAGGACATTTGAATTGATAATAAATAAACAGAGTAAAGTGAGTGGAGCTAATTTTGTAAGGAGGCATAAAATACCTATTATTTTAAAGATTTAGCAAAGAAATATTTTATTTTCTATTATACCGTAAGTTTTTTAAATAAATAATAAACACTTCCTTTGCACCCTGCGCAAGTGGCGAGTTTGTTGTCATATGACAATTTCTTGCAACTATCCAGTGTTTTTGAATATTTTTACATATTCTGTTTCATATTGATCAGGTAGATTTTGCCTTGTATTTCCAAAATTTATCAATATCTCAATTAATGAAAAATACACTGTCTTATTCTATTTTTTATTTTATTTTATTAACCGTATCATTTAATGTTTGTTTTTCATTTGTCTATTGTATATTGACTGAATCGTACCCTCCAATAAGTAGATTTTTCATTTATTTTATATCCAATCCACTAAAAAATATTTTTATGAAAAGATTATATTCTCTTATAGGTATGTTAAGAATTTTCATTCTGTAAAATTTTATTGAATAAAGTTGATTCTTCAATCTGAATGACATTGTTTAAGATCCTTATAATAATCTCAAACACATTCCAATCCATGTGGGATATGATATAACTGTCATTGAACAGACGAGCAGCTATTGGTGATGGGCCTGTGAGAGTTTGTTCCAGGAAGTCTCGACCCCGGACTTTGGCTCGTCTTGATTTTGAGATCGAGACATGACTGTATATCATGGGGAGTCACTTTTTTCTTTGAAGTATGTTACGCATGGGCGATTCACACATAGAGGCTGTAATTAAAATGAGTTTCAATTCTATGAATCAACTGGCAGATTTCCAAATAAAGTTTATTCAAGATCTCCTTTTGACCAAGCCTACCTTAAATAACTAATGAGATAACCATTTTCCATGTTGAATAACATTGTGACTAAACAGAAGTTGCCAGTCTGACAAATTCATTGTGTTTTTGCTGCTTTATATCTTCATCTTGTGGACTGGTCCTTTAAGTGCTTTAGTGTTAATTTTAGGTACCTTTTCCGTTTTGTACATTTGGCTCTGGATATTCTTGCTTGGATTTTACTAATGACTAAGAAGTGGTCCGAGTCACAGTTAGCGCCTCTATAAGTTCGGACGTCGAGGAGATTGGATACATGTCTCTTACATCTATTTGGTTGAGTGTATTTCCATCAGGTGATTTCCATGTTATCTTGTGAATATCTTTATGTGCCTCCTATGGACATACCCCTTAATTCAGCTTCAGGTGAGGTGAAACTTATAACTAGAACAAATTTTATGAAAACTTTCCATATTAAAAGATTCTAATTTAAATTATCTAAATTTGACTTAACCAAGATTCTGACAAGTTGTGAGCTAACATTTAGCCCACAAAGGGGTGGTGTTGGTTTTTGGGTAAACATAAAATGTTAAACTATAAATAAAACTATGCAATAAAAAATATAAAATTTATTACATTATCAACAGTAACATACATTTGACAAAAAAACAACTTAGATATAATATTTACAATAGCGAATCTGTCGTAATAAGTCAAATCACTTCTCAAGCGATCCGAATCCTTAATTAAATAAAATTCTGTGGTGTTTTACAAAACAAGAGCAAAATAAAGAAAAACATATTTACAGTAAATAAACATGTTACAGTAACTAATGAGAAAGAAATATATCTACAAAGTACAATCTAACTAATCTGGTACTATGAATTATGCCAAAAAAAAGGTTTTGTTAAAATTCTATTAACTGATTTGCCGAGTCTTACCTACTAGAGTCTACAATCTGAATCTACCCGTTTGCATTCTGTTTCCGGTTGGCTCTCTGATTGGTTGAGATCTCGTAGTATTAAGTCAAATGAGCTGTGAAATTTTATATTAAATGCGAAAAATTAAAAGAATATTATATATTTAATTTATAATTCAATTTATAAAGCAACTCGCTCACGCGAGTCGCTATTATTATTATACACAAACTTAAACCTAACCTAAGAATGCAGAAAAGAAACTCAGGGGCTAGACGCTACTGTCTTACCTGGCCCTAGATTTTGACTGTGTATTGACGAGTCTGAGCCTTGCTCGGGCAAAAATTGTTTTGATTTCTTTGGCAGTGCTTTCCCCAAACCAAACATATTTATGTATTGACGAGGCCGAATGATTATTCGGACAGATGGCGTTTATGCTTATTTTAGTGTTTATATTTGTTAACAGAATTTAGTTACTTTTTTATGTACAATTCTCTTCATAATATGGTGCTGGCATTTACAATACATTTTTGCCAGTATTATTAAACTGTAATTAAAATAGAAAAATATGACTATATCAACCATAGAAAATATTGTGAGAGAACCATCCAAAAGATTTGAAAAAAAAGTAGTGATAGTTTATTTAGTTTGCCGATGAAACTTCTTGGTGAAACTGTGATGATGTTGAATAAAACTTACTAATTTTAGTTATACTGTTTATTTATCAAAACCATTAATATTATTTATTAAATAAGAGTGGGAATTTGATAGTCCCTGCACTGCAACCTTTTTGATCTATTGTGTTGTCAGTGTCTTTAATAAGTAAACAGTGAAATTTATTGTCCCCTAGAAGTATTTTGATCCAAACGGTATGATAAATATGAAACAAAATTTTGGCAATGAAGCATGTAATATACATGTTATTCTGTATAAAACAAATGATCCATTGGATGGATTATAGGAAAAAAATTCTACATAAATAACAAATAGTTTTATGACGATATTTTATTTAGCATAGATACAGGCAAAAATATTTATGTTAAAAATAAAATGTTGGCGCCAATATGACATTGAAATAATTGTTGCATGAGAATGTGACATATAATTGTTGCAATCACTGCCCGCACTACACCCACAAATCAGTCTCCTTTCATACCGCGTCCTGTTAATACCATCCGCATCTCTTCTGTTTTTACCGTTCCTCAAAACTCACAACATAATATTGCTTTCACCGCGCGTGTGAATAAAGTGTCTAGTTGTGACCATCCTACCAAGGGAGAGGACCAAGGATCAAGTAAGTGAATGTTCCATACATATCTTTTCCATTTGCCCTGCAGTGGTTGCAACGAAACACCCCTACAAAAATACAGTCCACTTTTTGGTTTATAATTCATACTCGCGTCACCAATTTATATGCATAATAAGAAATAATGTGTATGGTGTGGGTACATATTTCTTACACTACAATATGCAGTGTGCGGTAGGTGCAATGTCTATTTTATACGTGTTATAAAGAGACTATGTAAATAATAAATGGAATTTTCAGTTTTACTTTCTCTTGCTGTTAATTACCGGGGCTTTGAATAGCCGAAATATGACACAGCCGATGGCGTAGAGAAGCCAATGCCAAACAATTAAAGTAAGTAATTACTTCATGCAGTTCTTAACACTCTGTCGGGTGCAACTGATCTGGTAGGCACATCTCTCGCTCTTTGGGTTACCCCGCCCACTCTAAAAGTTATCCCCACTTCTTCACCCTAGTAGCTTCCCCTTTTCTAGTGCCACTGATAGTGGCACGGTCAGTTAGTGGGTTACTTTCTTCATCTCAGATTGACAGACAAAACAATTTAATAGCCTGCTCATTGCGTCCAAAAATACCAAATCAAAAATGTTATTACAGGCGACAACTCTATTTATACAATTTCGTTATTGTGGAAGGAAGTTCAACTGATAAATTTCACAAAGACAAAATTTCTTCAAATTGTTGAACAGAGAATGAATATTCAAAAGTGTCATCAGAAATTGCCTCTGCAGTGTACGATAAATTGAATCTGATGGATTTAAGCAATATTAGAAGAATTCGTTTAATGGCGGACGGCTATGCGGGGCACAATAAAAATTGTACTTCATCTCTATTGAGATGATTGTCAATAAAAATATCATTTGACTCCCGAAAGGGAAAATAATCCAATGTTTACGTATATGCAATTAAAAATATATTCGATTTACATACACATTGGTAGAAGTAGGTAAACAAGCCAAAAATGAAATAATATTTCTGGCGCAGTTCAGGAGTGACATCTGTGCGAGACACCGTCACCTCACCTTTCCTGGTTTTTCTATAATATCCCAACTTCGTCTCTATTGAGATGTTATTGTCAATAAAAAAATTGTACCATGATTGGCATGTGTTGCAAATGGTTATCTGATGCTCCTCTTAAGTATAAAAAACATCGAAATAGTTTTTCCAGTACACATGACTATTATAAGTAAATATGCAACAGTGAATAAAATGAATACATACATGACTATTATAAGTAAATATGCAACAGTGAATAAAATGACTAATTGCCAAATTAGTGACTGGAAGCAGGTTGCTAATTCCATTTTAAAACCGCCTGCAAAGTGGCACATTCAATTTGCTAAATGTAAAAGATTTATTCTTAAACCATCTAAAAATAATAGCAATACTTTGGTGAGTTGAGAATGTTTCTATCGATCAAATCATAGGATAGCAAAAAATGTTTGTAAAAGAAATAAAAAACCAAGCACGATTCACCCAAGACCAATTGCTAAGGGGTTTACAGTAAAAACAGATAAGTTGATGACGTGAATAAATTATTATGGCTGAACTCGAGTTTTACAATAAAGTTTTGGAAGAACAAAACTCTAGTAATAAAGCTAAAGAAGAAATGATATTGTGTAATAAATAGAGACCTGAATTTTTCGTATTTGCGATAAACCTGACTTTATTCGTGAATTTCGCTATTTTTTTCGCAAATAACGCGAATTTTGACATTTTTGGGTCATTTTTACAAAACATGAGTTGTGCAACATCCCACACATTGTTGGGTATGTTGGATGACATAATTTCAGAATATGAGAATAAAACTTTGGGCATATTCTTTGACAGAACGGCAAAGTACATGGAAAAAAGACGCTCCCAAAAACATATTTTAATTGACACTATTGTCCAGTGTCTTGAGAAGTTAAAGAAGATCATAAAAAGTGACACCAATCGGTGTCACTTATCAATATAGATAGGATTTTTGGATGCTCGTGTAGGAATTTTAAAATCTTGACCATTGGCGTCGGGCGAAACAAAAATATTATACTTACGTTTTATTTTCTTTGCAGTTAATAAAATAAATTTTGTTAATACCTACATGCATAATGCACACTGATACAAGTTACATAGAATTTGTCTTTTGTACACAAACGATTTATTGCTATTATAAAGGGTTGTTGAATTCAGATAATAAAATGGAAATCCCCGCAGTTTAAAATTTAAAGTTGTTAACATTATATCGGTAAATAACATACATACATACTATGAAATCTAAATATTTCTGAGATAATTATAATTTATACCTATAAGTTATTGTGACCGAAATATTGCTATGTATTATGAGTATTATAATAACAAAGTAACAAACTTCTACGGTCTTACTTACTATTTGCAATTTGTGTTTAAGCCGATACTTACCCAGATTTTTGTATGGCAAAAACTGACTTAGCATTGGATTAAACCCGTATTTTAAATAGTAAGTAAGGCCCCTATTGTTTTACTTTTCTTAATATATTTTAAAAATGTGTATTGACATAATACAAAGTATATTGTGTAGCCAGGGGGGGCTACTTCTTGTCCTCCCCCCTTTTATATGTAAACAATGTAGATAATTTAGTATAATATTTAGTAGCCCGTAAACACTTGGCCTTAGCAGATGTATTGTGACGCACATTATAACGCATATCGAAACCGCATTTTAATTGTTGATACTATTAACGATCGCGAACTGTGTAAAAATCCTAAGCTATTGCTAAGCATTTCGAGCTGCTTTAGCCTAAGTATTTTATTTGTATGTATAGAGTCACTAGTGGTAGAATAGTAATTATGTAAGTTAGTTAAGTCGAGATCATATTTTCTATATAAGTTTTAAAAGACGTTAAGTGTAATTAAGTTCTAGTGTTAAGTGAACGTGAGCAGATATTGGTGAAATCTTTTCTATTTGTCGCATGTTTTAAATTTCTGTTATACATTTTTCGATTGTATAACAGAACCAAAGTAAATAGTTTAAATAGTTTCATAGTATATTAAAAAACCATGTCTAATATAGTTCAAGATCGTGAAGTAATCTTAGTTAGAGGAGATAAATTGTACTGTGATATTTGTAATGTGTACATGATTTTTAAAAAATCTATCCGCGATAAACATCTGGCATCTAAAATGCACATGGAAAAGACGTGTGATAAAAAAATCACAAGCACAATTTAACATAGATTTAACAAACGTAATGATTCACTGCAATATTCCATGGTTTCAACTAGAAAATAATATATTTCAGACATTTATTCAAGAATGTCTCGATGGGAAGTATAACAACAAAAGTCAAGGTGCCAAGTGTATCAACACTCAGGAAAAAATATTTGTCAAAGTTATATGAATAAAAAATGCATATGATTCGAGACGAAATAACAGATAAATTTATTGTCATTCTGATTGGTGAAACTACTGATGCGTTGTGTGTGGTAGAAGTATTGCTAACATTCTCAACTACTGATGCGTGTGGTAGAAGTATTGCTAACATTCTCAACTACTGATGCGTGTGGTAGAAGTATTGCTAACATTCTCAACTACTGATGCGTGTGGTAGAAGTATTGCTAACATTATCAACTACTGATGCGTGTGGTAGAAGTATTGCTAACATTCTCGTGGGTGTATTAGATAAAGATCGGCCTTCGAAATCACATTTAGTGAGAGAGGAAGAGAGGAGCTCCGAGGAAGAGTCCGACAACGACTCTCCAAAAAATAAATCCACCGATTACGAATACACCACCCCCCCAACTTCATGTCTTTCCTCTTCCCCCTCCCCAGATTGGACAACCCGAATGGGGAAGAGGAAGCGCTCCAACAAAAGCTCCCCATCTCCGACACAAAAAAGCCCAAAGGCCAAAATCGCCGCCACCAGAGAGTCTCCATCACTTTCCCAGCCCTCTATCCCTATCCCGACTCCAAAACCTGACCCCCCCGCCCCCTCTAACCCAATCCCCAAACCCCAAGCCTCAAGGATCCCTCCCATCGTCCTTCACAAAAAAGGGGATTTCCCAAAGGCCTCGGCCCTTTTCGCAGAAAAGGGCATTGACTTCGTGGCCGTGAACAAGCCACACAACATATCCATATCATTAAAAACCCCACTAGACTTCAACAGAGCGACAAAGGCTCTGAAAAATGGGAACCTGGAGTTCCACTCTTTCAATTTACAGGAGGAAAAACCCCTGAAGGTGGTCCTCAGAGGACTCCCAGAAATCCTAACTCCAGGAGAGATCAAAGAGGATCTCACCAGCCAGGGCTTCCCCGTACTCGAGGTTCACAGGATGAGGAGAGGAACCGACAGACGGGAAATTCCCCTGGTCCTGGTGAACCTCACCAGAGGAGGTGAAGTCCCTGAGAAATCAGGGCTCAGTTGGCCAATGCTTCAGGTGCCAACGCCTAGGCCATTCAGCGTCTGCTTGCCGCAGCAAGATGTCTGAAATGTGCCGGGGACCACCACCACTCGGAGTGCAGGAAACCAAAAGACACTCCTGCCACATGCGTCATCTGCTCTGGCCCCCACCCAGCAAATTTAAAGGGGTGTCCAGAAAACCCAAAGAGCAGGTCCCAACCAGGCCGCTCTGTCCCACTCCAAACTCACTCACGGCCACTGCCAACCCCCCTCCAACAAATCCCAAAGCCTCTCCCACTCATGTCCATCAGGACAAACTGGCCCCCCCTCCGCACCCCCACCACCTTCGAAAGAGCTCAGCCTAACTGGCCAGCTCCTTCCTTCAAAAAGGCCCTCCTCCCAGCCCCCACCCCCACGCCTTCCGAAAATCCCACCTCCGCCCTCGTGCTCCTCACACGGAAACTTGAGGAATTCACCAAGGCAGCGGCCTCCCTCCTTCAGGAAGCTCATAACACCATAAATGGCTAGACCCCCCAGACTACCTACCCATCTTCAAATCGCGTTCTGGAACGCAAACGGTCAGATCAGAAACTTCAAGGCCGAGGTTGAACTCTTCCTAGAGGAGCACAACCTCGACCTACTCCTTGTCAACGAAACGTGGTTGAAACCTACTCAGAACCTCTCCATCGAGAACTACAAAACAGTTAGGACAGATAGGCTAAGGTGCAGAGGCGGTGGTACGGCAATAATCATAAAAGGCAACCTAGATTATTGCGAAATTCCAGCCCACAACATAACAAACCTGGAAACCACCACCATCATGTCTGAAATGTGCTCCGTACACACACTCCGGGCCCCTCAGAATCACCTCAGTATACAGTCAGCAAAACACTCAGTTAAACACATCCGACCTAGACACACTCCTCAATGACACCACACCAACCATCATCCCCCACCACCCCCGTCCACCAAAAGATCCTCTGGCATAAACTGCCACAACTCCTGGAAGACATCTCAATTCCAGACCCCATCCTCACCACCGAACACCTAGAAGAAGAAGTTGCAAAATTCACAGACACCCTACAACAAGCACTCCACAAAGCTACAAAAACAATACATAAAAACACACAACAAAACGACCTTCCACACAACATCAAGGAACTCATACGAGAAAAAAACCGTGCCAGAAAACAGTGGCAAAGAACAGGAGACCCCCTACACAGAATGCGCAAAAACAGACTTACAGCCGAAGTTAGACTAGCTCTCACAGAATTGAGGAACGAGAGATGGCACGACTTCATAGCTTCACTAAATCAGGACTTAAACGCAGGATACAAGCTAGCTAGGACACTAAAATCAAAATACACACCAATCACCGCGCTCAACACTCCATCCGGTCCTGTATACACAGCACAAGATAGAGCAGAAGCATTCGCGGATAGCTTAGAAGCTCAGTTCACACCATACACAGGAAAAGACATCCCACAACATGTCACCCACGTCCAAGACCACGTCTCGTCGATTTTGACCTCGACCGATCACGAACCCCTACCCCCCGTTGCCCCCCAAGAAATCCAGTCAATCATAAAATACCTCAAAAACGAAAAGCCCCCGGTCCTGACCAAATTCGCAACAAAGTTCTGCAAAACCTTACCCCGAAGGGCATAAACGTCCTCACCTCCCTATGCAATGCGGCTCTTGCCCTCGCCCACATGGAATGCGGACTTCCCGTCCGCATGGAAAAAAGCAGACGTAATCCTCATCCCCAAACCTGGAAAGGACCACGAAAACCCAGAAAACCACCAACCCATAAGCCTTCTACCCTGCCCCGGTAAAATCCTCGAAAGAGTCATCCTAAACCGCCTAAAGCCGGCGGTGGAGGATAACAAGGTCATCCCTGACCACCAACATGGCTTTCGCGAAGCCCACGCCACAGACCACCAACTCCTTCGAGTTGTGGAGATCATAACGAGGGGTTTCAACGAAAACTGTCACACAGTGATGCTATCCTTGGACGTCAGCAAGGCTTTCGACAAGGTTTGGCATGAAGGTATCCTCTTCAAACTGTCCAGTTTCGGAATTCCCATCGCGATGACTCTCCTCATCTCCTCCTTCCTCAGAGGAAGAACCTTCCGAGTCAAACTCAGTGGCATCACATCAACAGAACGACAGACCAGGGCAGGAGTCCCCCAGGGATCCCTCATCTCCCCCATGCTCTATATCATTTATGCCAGCGACCTCCCCAAACCCCCCACATGGAACGTCCATCTGGCAAATTTCGCCGACGACACAGGCATATTATCAAGCTCGCGATCCCCCGTCCTAGCAACAGCTAGAGTCCAGGAGATGGCAACACTCCTGGAACAATGGTGCGTCAAATGGCGCATCATCATAAACCCTTCCAAAAGTGTCGCTGTGCTCTTCACCAAACAAAGGCGCCCCAAACTCCCAGCCAACCTCACCATGTTCGGGGAAAGCATCCCATGGAAAGAGGAGGTCAAATACCTAGGCCTCACCCTAGACAAAAGGCTCACTTGGAAGCCACACATACGTAAAAAGGCAACAGCTGCATCGAAAGTAATGGGAGCTCTGAACCCGTTACTAAACGATAAAAGCAAGCTGAGTAATAAGAATAAGCTACTGATCTACAAAAGTGTCATCCGCCCCATGATGACGTACGCGTGTCCCGTCTGGGGCAACGCCGCCAAGTCCCACATAGATCAGTTGCAAATCACTCAAAACAAGGCCATCCGTTTTGCCTTCAGCGCTCCAAGATGGGCGAGAAACTCTCTCCTCCATGACGATGCAAAAATACCCACAGTAAAAGAATTCATAACCTCCACTTCACAGCGTTTTTATGCGAAAATCCCCACGCATAAAAACCCATCTATCAACAGTCTAGCCAGATATGACGAAAATGACACCTTTAAATATCCAAGACCTAAAACCGTCCTGAAACGACCTCCCCCACCCGAACCCCCTCCATAGAAACAACCCTGACACGCCAACTTACTTTCACCTTACCTCGCTAATTTCTCTCATACAAAACATAAAACAAATCCAAATTCAATTCTAATCTAGTAATCTTCATTCTAAATTATTTAATACAGAAATGATTGCTTGGGCAATTTACGAGTTTGAACCATACAAGTCGCCAGGTCCGGATGGTATCATTCCAGCGGAACTGCAAGCGGCCTCGGAGACTGTCATACCCTGGTTGGGGATAATCTTCGAAGCATGTATAGAACTCTGTTATACCCCCAAATTATGGAGAGAAGTAAAAGTGGTGTTCATACCCAAAGGTGGAAGAACATCTAATAATACATCCAAGGATTTCAGACCAATTAGTCTATCCTCGTTTGTCCTTAAAACGCTAGAAAGACTCATAGAAACCAGAATAAGGGGCAAAATAGAACCTTCAAAGTGGTCGGAGTCTCAACATGCGTACAGCAAAGGGAAATCTGTAGAAACAGCATTACATACCCTGATACACAGAATCGAGAAATCGATGAAGTATAAAGAGTACACACTGGTCTCCTTCCTAGACATAGAAGGAGCCTTTAATAACATTAAATATGAAACAATGACTCAGTCTCTGAGGAAATTGGGGATAGAGACTTCGCTCATAGAATTTATCGACAATATGTTGAGAAATAGAGTAATAAACTCAGAACTTGGGGGCTCAAAGATAAAAAGATACCCGGTGAAGGGAACACCCCAAGGAGGCGTTCTATCACCTCTTTTATGGAATCTAGCCCTAAATAAACTGTTGATGGAGTTAGACGACACCGGGGTCGGAGTAATCGCTTATGCAGATGATCTCGCCATAGCGGTGTCCGGTAAGATCCTCAACATACTCTCATCTCTCTTACAGAGGGCACTAGACAGGATAACTCAGTGGTGTAAGAATAGTGGGTTGGGAGTGAACCCAAAGAAAACAGAGTTGATCCTCTTTACAAATAAACGGGTAATCCCGGCATTTACATTGCCAACCCTAGAAGGGGTGACATTAGAGATCTCAGCTCAAGCAAAATACCTAGGTCTGATCCTGGATAGAAAACTGAGCTGGAAGCCCAACACGCAGGAAAGAGTACGGAAAGCTACAAATGCACTGTACACCTGCAGAAAGATCGTGAGTAAACGATGGGGACTACACCCCAAGATAACCCACTGGATGTACAAGGCGGTCATAAGGCCAGTCATGATGTACGGAGTGGTGGTATGGTGGCACAGCTTGAAAAAAGGAGTGCACCTAAAAGAGCTGGCAAAAGTTCAAAGACTAGCAGAAGTGACAACCACTGGCTGTCTGAGAACTACACCATCAAAAGCCCTTGACACCATCCTGCATCTGATGCCGCTTGACCTCTTAGGAAAACAAATGGCAACGAAAGCTGCCATAAGAATGAATTGTGTCAACCCTTGGAGGGAGACACACATTGGACACTCCATGGTTCTTAAGGAGTTCAAAAAGCCATCCGAAGGTATCGACTATGTCATTCCCAAGCCTTTCTTCGAGAACAGGTTCTCAACCCAAATCCCCTCGCGGGAAATGTGGAGGGGGAATCTGATCCGTCACGATGAAGCTCAGGTGTTTTTCACTGATGGGTCAAAACTGGAAGGTAAGGTGGGCGGAGGAGTCTTTTCGGAGCAATTAAATATTAATATTTCTTTCAGGTTGCCGGACCACTGTAGTGTTTTTCAAGCAGAGATCTTGGCAATCCAGGAAGCAGTAGAATGGATACAAGGCAATACAGTATCAAACAGCATTGTCCGTATTCTCACAGACAGCCAAGCGGCTATTAAAGCCTTAAAAGGCGTAAGTACTACTTCAAGAGTGGCCCTGAACTGCCGCAACATCTTAAATGGGGCAGCGGAGCGGTTCAATCTACAAATCATGTGGGTGCCGGGTCACAGTAATATAGCGGGGAATTGTAGGGCAGACGAACTTGCCAGAGCAGGTACCCTGTTATCTTTAGACAATATCAAACACAGACCTGGAGTCCCCATGGCAACATGTAAACTCCGGGTCAGTGAGAAAATTATTGCTTGTGCTGACCAAAGGTGGTCTGAGGAGAGCACATGCTCCATTGCCAGACAAACATGGCCAAAATATGATCTCAGAAGAACCAGAGAAATACTCTCGTTCAGAAGAGATTCACTTGCCAGAGTCATATCAGTATTAACGGGACACTGGGTTATAGGAAAGCATGCCAGAAGGCTGGGGCTGGAGGCATACGATTACTGCAGAGCATGCCAGGACGAGGAGGAGGAGGAGACAGTGGTCCACTTCCTCTGTCACTGTCCTGCTCTCTCTAGAATTAGAAGAGGCTCCTTGGGAAGTTTCTTCTATGATGATTTAATTGACATAGCGTCGGCCGACATCGCAGACATTATGACATTCATTAGCCGCTCAGGCTGGTTCAGGGGGGATGAGTGAGTGGGAGGACAACCCCAATGTGGTATCACAAAGGGCCAAATTGGCCTAAGTGTGTTCTCCTCAAGAACTGCCACCCGCAAAAAAAAAAAAAAAATCTTCATTCTCTTATCTCACCCCAATTCTTCCACCTCTTCAGATAAATCTCAAAAATAATATCTTCATGTAACGATAGATGAAGGAGTCAGGAGTCCTTAGACTCGGTACTCCGTTGAACAGAATGACAAATGACAACATATTTATCCTCGCCGCTACCCGGTTACATTACAATATGATACAATATAATCAAATTCAGGCACATTGGCTTTATTTCTACGACATACATTTCATATATCTCAATGCAACAACCCAATCCAATCTCGTCCGTTACATCCAATGTACACCTAAAATGAGATCAAATGAAGAGGGAAAAATGCCCTACTGGTGGATTCTGGAAATCCAGGAGCTCATCAAGGAAACTCGAAAAAAAAAACAATATCTAAAAGGAAAAGCTGGGACACGTTATGCAAAAAACTTAAAGAAGACATATTCGGGGACGCCTAACAAAGAGTAAAAACCCAGTTACATAAACCAAGTCCCAAGATACACTCTGTCCCAAGATACACTCTCAAGGCAAAAAAAAGAAAAAACCTTTCGCCTATTATTTGTGTCAGAGCCAGGCACAAAAGAAAGGATCGTAAGGACAGGTGAGGTGACCATGCTGATAGACTTATTAGAAGATAATAGACAGTTGGCCAGTTGAAAGTTTACTTAGGTACATGGGAAGTAGAAGGCCATAGAAGCATGGGAATGTGTGGCTTCCCGTGTTAATCACGTTGCATTAGGGGCCACAAAATCAGGTTGTCTCTAAGGCCTCGCTAACATTGGATGCGTTTTCGTACGAATTTTGCTCGTGTGTAAACATACGTATATGCGCGAACGATCACACTGGATGCAAGTTGGTCGTACATAGTCATATGTATAAGCGCATGTTGTTCCAACTTCTGAGTTCGATCATGGACATGCCCACATTGGATGCGTTTTCGTACGAAATTGCACGAATAATCCTGATCCTTTGATCACTATGAGAGCGCTCACACTGGGTGCGAGTTAGTCGTATGTTTGATCCTTTGATCACTATGAGAGCGCTCACACTGGGTGCGAGTTAGTCGTATGTTGACGTGCGTATATGTAGTTCGGACATACAAATTCGATCCCAACTTGTTTGGATATTTTGCTCCGTTTGAACTTTAAATACACATAAATGGATTCAGAAAATTTTATTAATTTGGTTTTTGTACACAAATGTTTATGGGATCAAAGTGATTCAACGTAGGGCATGGAAAAAAATATCCGAAGAATTAAAAATAAGTGGTATAATATAAGTATTTATTTATGAATCACAAACGTTACAAATATTCAAGTAGTTTGGTTTTTAATTTGTATTGTTACGAGAAATACATCCCTGACATTACGAGCACTAGTTGTTCAAAGAAAATATTCAAATCTCCATTGAAAAAAAGACCTAAAAGATATCATCAGCCAGATGACATCCATTCAAAGTTATTAAAGATTGAAGAAGAAAAATTTATGTGCCTTAAAAAAAATTATGATGATCCCGATGACATTGTCTTATTTGACAAATAAAAAATATATGTAGAATCTAAAACACAATGATACCAATATTACCTGTACCTATAGTATTAAATTTCATTACCTCAACCTTACATACAACTAACCATTCTTCAGGTGATATAGTCTTGCGAAAATTACTGTACCTAGATATATATGGTCGTATAGCATTAAGTATATATTCAAAGGTTTCTTTCTTCATACGTAGATAATCGTAAAACAAGTTGTTGTCACTATATAAGTCTGTCATAATATGATGAAATTCTCCGAAATTATTTCTTTTAAAATACATTTCACGCACCCATTCGATTATACGGTGGCGTTTACGCTGCCGCAATCTTCGAATCAGGAGAGCATTATCTAAAAGATGCCAATCATTCATTGCGCGCAACAATGAGATATAGCAAACTCGACTGTACTGAACAGCACCGGTACAACGGGAAGACTAAATTAATGACTGAGAAAAACTATTGTGCGCACTCAATTCGTACGACCAGCATCGTACGTTTACATACGATCAAATTCATATGCAATGTGAGCGGGCTGCAACGACATAAATAAGGAAATTTACACATAGAATAATATGATTCATGAAAAAAATCATAAAAAGTAGCAAATAAACATAATTTAAAGAAAAACCAAAGATGGAATATAGGAGTCGATACTATGAATTTAGTTATTAGTGCTGCTAAGAAAGCTGAAGTTTGATCATTAAACAATAGAAAGTATGATCCAGGTATTAATAATTATTATACTGGCAAATGGATTGTATTGTCTAAATAAATTCATTTCAGATACTCATTAATTTTTGCAAAAAAATAGAGATAAACGTATCTAGCAAGACATCATAGCATGATATCAATTACATATCTGTAAAAATAATAAACAAGGTTAATAAAATAATTTACTTTGACCACTATAATGACCATGGTTCAAAATTTTCATGCTTGTATTTTCGTTATATCCTATATTTTTTCCAACAAAATTATCTGCTCTTGGCATGAGAGTGAATTCCCTTCAGTGTGAGCTACCTAACGCCATACAGGGATACCAAAATCAACGGCAAATTGTATTTTGCAACGGCATCATTATCACCCATATAATGTGCAACATGTGCAGGCGTTGCTCGCACGTGACTACCCAAAACGGTCAAATTTTGCCAGATAATGCTTCAGAAGCATATGGAAGATCTAGAATTCCTTGATAATATTTTGTGGTCTGATGAGAGTACTTTTAAAAAGGACGAATTTATGAACTTTCATAACCTACACAGTTATTCCCTTGAAAACCCACATTTGATGCAAGAAGATAAATCGCAATATTGATTTAAAGTTAATTTATGGACCGGCATCATGAACGGCCAAGTAATTGGCCCTTTTGAATTGCCAGAAAATTTAAATGGAGAAAGTTATCGTGAATTTTTAATAAATGATTTACCGAATCTTCTGGAAGATGTTCCTTTGGCCGTACGCAGAGTAATGTGGTTTTAAAATGATGGCTGTCCAGCACGTTACGCATGGGAAGTGCGGAATTATTTGAACGAAACCTATCCCCGGAGATGGATCGGCCGTCTTGGTCCTATTTTGTGGCCTCAACCGTCTCCGGATCTACTGGGGATGTATAAGAGAAAAGGTTTATGCAAAACCTATTAATGATATAAACGAGTTACAAAAAAGGATAAATGAAACCTCGCAAGAAGTGGAAGATGGATTAAAGATCTTTATTGTATACATTATAACAAAATAATATGTTATAATGAGCTATTGAGTCATGAATTCTTCTTCTTCCAGTGCCATGTCAGGAACCCCCGACGTCGGCTATCACTCTGGCAAATCCCTCTCTGTCCTGTGCTGCCCGGAATATCTGTTCCACGGTCCTGAAGCCGGTCCATTCCCTAATGTTGCGCAGCCAGGACATCTGTCTCCTTCCAGTCCCTCGGCGACCTTCTATCTTGCCCTTCAGTATTAGTCATGAATTAACTGAAGTTAAAACAAACTCCTACTTTGCCACATGGATCAGCATTAGTCGGTATGAAAAACAATTGATTGCAGCAGAATATTAAGAAAATCTATAAAAGTGTAAATAGATGTTCTCTCTGCCTACCATTATTAGGAGCCATTAAAAAAATACTTCTTAGATCAAGGATCTGATGACTGTCCTAGGGCTCTCTGGTATATCATATCGGATCAAGAAAACGAAATACCAAGTGAGACAAATTCTACTTATATATAATGGATTATATTTGTATTTCACTCATAATTAGTAGCGCAGTAATACCCGTGCTGACCTGACGTTTATATTGAATACGTACTTTTTCGCATTAAGGCCCGGGAGCATTTACCAAAATGGCTGCATCAATTATAAGTTATATTGTAAGTGAAATTGAAACATTAAGCAGTGAAAAAATACGGGAGGATAAAAGATAACATTAAAGACTACCTAATCGCTTTAGAGGGAGAATGCAGTTATGTATCTAATGTAATATCTTTTATGTACCTATTAATAAATAAATTATGGATCTCGTGTTCCTCCGCTGAACAGGAGATTTACTCTTTCAGTGGAGTAATACCTATACATAATATAAATGTATTAATTATAAAAATATAATATACCTTTGTACCAATATATTATTTTGCAATAAATAAATTGTATGTCTTCCTTGTAAGAAATTTTGCTGTTGCTGGAAAAACATAGCACACCAGCCAGTGGCGGCTGAAGACCTAAAATATTAGAGGGACTCGATTTTTTTTCTTGAAAGGAAATGAGTATTTGAAAGGAGAAAATATTCAGTACCTACACTTGTGAAATATCGACACAGGTGAAAAAAATATTTTCATGCATATGATCAGTGTTTATCATCATTCTCCTGTTAAGCTGCAATTACAATACCTGAAAAAAAGGGGGTCGGTGGATCATATATCATACATGTTGGATTTAGTTGTTTTTGTCAGAGTCAGAATTAATACCTACATCAGAATTATTGTCAAAAAGTAAACACGGAAAACAACATTCACTACACCCGCAATACGCATTCTTTTCACTACATCTGCAAAGCCATGACGTTTTTTGTTACATATTTATATTAAAACTTCGAATATATTTACGTGATTTACAAGTACCTACTAATTTGAGATAATGAGATGAATGTCCGCGAGGCCCTTATTTTTTCACATTCACACGATCATCGTAATTAAAGTAACGCGAAATTAAATTATGTATACTATTCACCATGTACTATTGTCAAAAATTATCATAAAAAATATTAACCGCAATTCGTCACTCTGCAAAAACAACATGCAAAATGGCGCGCTGTCATCTTCTTCTTCTTCTTTCTACTTTTTAAAAGGCTTTATTTCACCGTTGCCAGTGTTCTAGCCTGTCTTGGTTGATGCTTTGCTTGGGTTTCAATGTAGCCTGTCCTCAGGTATTATGGCGTTTAGCTGGTCAGAGTGCAAAGGACTCCGGAATTGTTCCTGGTATGTTGAACTCAGATAGTCAAAAGAGTATGGGCTGATGCTTACTTATACAAGTTGTATTGTATCCATTATAGGTGGGCTAATCTTTATTTGGCATAGGTCATTGCTACTTTTGGTTAGTATTACCCTTGAACAAACATTATAATATTATTATAATTAGGCACATTTAAACAAACATTATGTTATAATACATACATCTACTACTATCCATATATACACTATATATTATTATACACTATAATACTATACATCCATTTATGTACTACATATCCATATATATGTACACTATATTATACACTATAATACTATACATCCATTTATGTACTACATATCCATATATACACTATATTATACACTATATTATACACCACAGTACTATACATCCATTTATGTACTACATATCCATATATACACTATATTATACACTATAATACTATACATACATTTATATAGGGAAGGGGAAAATGAAGGATTTCTATACAGGGGAGAGGAAGTTGTATAATAGGAAGCAGAGGAAATGGGATGGTGGAAGACTTCAAGTAAGGCATGATTATATTTTGATATTATTTAGTGAAATAAATTTAGACAGCATTTTATATATGGGTAAAGAAGCAATGGATAAAAGGTGAGTAATATTTATTGGTAGAGAGATTTTGTTGTTTAAACAATGGTTGAAAATAGGAGAGTGATCCAAAAGGGGACACCCCAAAAATATGTGGTCGACTGTTCCATCCTCTAATCCACACTCACACAAAGGAGAATCTTTAACTTTTATTTTGTGGAGGAAGACAGGGGAACATGTATGACCGAGTCTCATTCTACATATTACTGAAATATCCCTCTTTTGGAATTTACCTATGGAGAACCATGGCTTGACTGGAAAGCTCTGTTGTATGTAGGAGTAGTACACTCCTGCTTTACTTTTTCCAAGGTTCCATTCTTTTTCCCAGCTTGTGTGCAGTCTCTTTAACAAGGAGGGAAATCTGTCCTCTATATGTATGTATTTGTGAGACATTTGTCCATTTTCTATTGCCTTTTTTGCGTGTTCATCCGCAGTCTCATTACCCTTGATTCCACTGTGACCTGGAATCCAAGCAATGGCCACTTGTAATCCTTGCATCCCGAGGTTCAGGATTTCGTGTTTAATTTGAAGAATTATAAGATTGTTCAGCAGCCTTGATGGGTTTCCCGAGATTTTATTTACTGCACTAAGGGAATCTGTGAGGATAAGTGTTTTATTAATTCCATTTGTAGCTGCGAATTTTATTGCTTCCAGTATGGCGAGGCATTCTGCAGTGAAAATGGATGTTTCCGGTGGAAGTTTATACATGGCGACTGAGTTGAAGTCAGGACAGTATATTGCCGCCCCGACGCATGCATCATCTTCACTCTTAGATCCGTCTGTGTATATGGTTGTCCAATCCTGCCAAAGAGAGTCCAAACACTCCCCAAGAACAAAAGGAGCCTTTGGGTCGTTTTTGTGGATATTGAAATTATGTACTAATGGGTAGAAAGTATTTGATTCATGGTGACTTGAGAATAACGGGTAAACTGTATTTTTATATGAAGGAACGTCGAAAGAATTCAGGAACTTGAAGCTATTTACTAACAGGGGGGGATTTTTATTTCGCCAAATTTGTTTTGAATTAACATATTCTGAAAGAAGTTTGACTTTAGGGAGTAGTGGGTTATTTGATAGCCGGGAGGCCTTAAAAAGAAATCTATCTGCGAGGAATTGTCTTCTGAGGTGAAGGGGGGCCTCAGCACATTCTAATTGAAGGGCATTGATAGGAGTAGACCGCATGGCTCCTATTATGATTCTGAGGGCCTTTGATTGAACCCTCTCCAACATGATGGACAAATATTTTGGAATCGGGTCCATTAGGAAGGAAGCATAGTCAAGGTGAGAGCGGATTAGTGCCTTATAGAGGAGAGAGAGGGTATTTGGATGAGCACCCCACCACACCCTGGATACAGATCTTATGATATTGAGCGATTTTTGGCATTTGGATACAATATGTTCGATATTTGCTCTCCAGTTGAGTTTTCGGCTTAGCACAATGCCTAGGAACTTGACCTCTGGTACGCAAGGGATGTGAATATTATTATATGTGATGTTTATGGGGGCAATGTTCCTACTGTTTGAGAAGATCATAAACTGACTTTTGTGCGGAGATATTTCTAGCCCGTGATTATCCAGCCATTTCTGTAATAATTGTAGTGCTGTGTTTAGCTCACGCTCTATCATTTGGGTAGATTTTCCAGATATGTAAATTACAATGTCGTCTGCATATTGCAATATTCTTACATGTTTTAGGAGACTTTTTTCGATACTTGCAGTGTATATATTATATAGCAGTGGGCTGAGAATCGATCCTTGCGGTAAACCCTTCCACACCTTTCTTATGGACTTTTCCCTATTTTCCGTAGATAAGAGCAAGGTGCGGTCGCATAGGAGATTTTTTATGTACTGCCTAGTTTTTGGTGGAACACCGGTATCTAAAAGTTTTTCCATAAGGACATCGATAAGAACATTGTCATATGCAGCAGAGACGTCTAGGAACACAGCAGCCATCATTTCCTTCCTTGATCTGGCAAGTTGGATGTCGGTGATGAAAACACTCAGATTGTCGATGGTGCTCTTGCCCTTCCTGAAACCATACTGTGATCTAGCCAGCAGGCCGTTGGTCTCAAAGAAGTGCTCCAATCTATCTTTAAGCATGTGTTCCACTATTTTCCCCAGGGTGCACGAAAGCGCAATAGGGCGGTAGGAAGATCCTATATTTGGGTCTTTGTGGGGTTTTAAAATGGGAATTATGCTTTGTGTTTTCCAGTCTGCCGGAATGATGCCAGTGTCATAAAACGAGTTGGACATTTTGAGGAAATAGGTTAAGGTTTCGGGATCTGCTTTGGTGAGGAACGAATACGGGATTCCATCTATTCCTGGAGCAGAGTCGTGAACTCGTGTTATGACAGATCTTAATTCATGCAAGGTAAAGGGAGCGTCAAGAGAACATGTAACATCAGAGAAAAGGCGTTCATCAGGTAGAGAGTTAAGGGGAGGGACCGATAGCGGAGCAAGTTTATTTAAGAATTCATATTGCCAGTTAGAAGATGTAGGTTTTGAAACTTGGGGATCAAAAACTGCTCTGTATTGCCTTATTTTTCTCCATATCTCAGATACGTTAGAATCAGGGGATAAAGAAGAACAGTATTTGATCCAACCCTGTTTCTTTTTATCCTTCAAAATCCTTTTGGTTTTGGCACGGGAAACCAGATAGCTATCAAAGTTAGTTACGGACATGTTTTTTTTAAAGTTCCTTCTTGCCAGTTTTCTGTCTCTTACAGCCTTGGTGCATTCAGCATCCCACCATGGCGGCGGTGGTATTGTTGGGGAACGAGGTGTTTTGGTAGGGATGTTCTCATCAGCTGATGTAGTAATCAAGTTTACAAAGGAATTATAACATTCAGTGTTATTTGATGAGTTTGGAGTGGGAAGTTCAGGAATTGTCTTAATAATTGTTTTATGAAATGAATGCCAGTCTGCTCTAGCTACATTATATTTGTATGATGATGTGTAGTTGGCTTCTCGAATTTGTCTTCCGAAATGTATAATTATTGGGAAGTGATCACTGTTACGGGGATCTTGATCAAGTGACCAAGTGGAAAGAGGAGCAAGACCGGGGGAGCATAAGGAAAGATCCACAGCACTCGGTCTATGCGATATAGGTAAACTTTGGGTGGGGGTGGGAGTCAATCTTGAAGTATGAAACGGGAGAGAGATTCGTGTTGGAGATCCGTCATTAAGGATACATAAGTCCAGATCATCAATCATGTTCATAAGTGTATTTCCAGCACTGTTAGTTTTATGTGAACCCCAGCTAGTGTGATGTGTGTTGAGGTCACCCAAAATAAACAGGGATGAGGAGTGGGAGGAGACAATGGATTTAAGAAGGAATATATCGGAGGAGGAGGGATGGGGAACATAAATGGAGAAAAAGGAAATCCCGTCGATCTTTGCTCCAACCAGATTAATCCGATCAGAGTTCAGACCAATAGGAATTGGGGAATATGGGATATTATGTTTGATGAATAGGGCGCAACCGCCCCTTCCATCTTTTCTGTCATCGCGAAGACACGCATACCCCGGGAGTCTAAAAGAGGCACCCGGGGCAAGCCACGTCTCCGAGATGGCTATGATAGAGGGTTGGATTTCGTGGGATAGGTGGAGGATGTCTGCTTTATTGGAAATAGCACTACGGCTATTCCACTGTAGAATCCTCGTTATCCGTTGAGGGGCCATTGGACGAAAATAGTGATGAAAGTAGGGTTAATGAAGAGGCAACGTTGGACGGTAGGATAGAATTATGTTGAAGGGTTTTAATTATAAATTGTAGAATTGTTGAAATTAATTCAGAAGTGTTAGGCTCAGCTTTATTACTAGACTGTAGGCCACATCCTTTAACTGGCTCAGGAAGTTGGCCGTTCGGAAACCATGAAAGATTTTGGTGGGCAGTTTTATCGAATCCAGGGGAAGACGCTGGTTTATGAGTTTTTCCTTTATTGGATTTTTGAAATTTGGGAGTATTGTTTGCCATATGTTGTGTCGTATGGCTTGGGATGGCTTGAGATGTCGAGGGGCTGGAGGAAATAACGGTTGAGAACGATTTTTTAGAGTGAGGGACCTGTTTCGAGGCTTCAAAAAACGAAAGATTTTTTTCGGCCATAAGGTGTTTTATGTTCTTTTGACGCGCAAGTTCAGGGCACTTCAGACTCACAGCTGTATGCTTGCCTGCACAGTGAAGGCAAGTTAGATCATCCTCGGGAAGAGAGCATTCTTCACCAAGATGATCCTTACCGCATTTGAAACAACGTGGTTGTGATCTGCACAGGGGCTTTGTGTGGCCGAATCTACAGCACTTCCAGCACTGTATAGTCGGAAATTCATATTTCTCCACTTGGATACTGGTGTAGGATAAGAATACCCGGTCTGGCATTCTTTGTCCATCAAAAGTGAGAACCACCGTTCTGGAGGGTTTCCAAACTGCTTGTCCTGTTGACAAATCTTTGTAGTTTAACCTACGACATTTTAGTATTTTTCCATAGTTAGGGGGAACCTCCATCTCACTCATCAGGCACTCATTGGTGAAGTCCTCTCCCACGGGGATACCCCTCACCAATCCCATACGGGAAACCTGATTCGTGGGAATGTAGGTCCTAAATTCTGGGAACGTTTTCATTAAGAAGTAATTTGCATTGGTAATGTTGCTAAATTCAACGCTGGCTCTATTTTTTCCTATCAATTTACAGCTTCCGGTAATTATTCCCTTTACTAGGTTTCTTTTAAGGCATTTTCCGAACTCAATGGCAGATAATTGGTTAGAATTTTCGGTAGAGACGTGTACTATGAATGGACTGCTGTCCGTTTCATTGTAAATATTTCTTGTGTTTCTTTCATATAAGGGATTTGGAGGGGTGGCTGAAGTGTTGAGGGTGGAATTTACAGAGGGTTGTGTTTCATTGAGGGCGGGTTTTTTTTTATGATCACTGGTCTTGGTTTCCTTTTCCAAGTCACCAAGGGAAGGTCTGCTATTTTTCCGTTTTTGGGCGTATTTTTTATTTGGGACTGTCACAAAGAGACCGGGAGACGGCGGCGTTATATCTGGGACAGTAATTAGGGAGCTGTCAGAGTCGTAAGAATCCGACCATGCTCGGTCGCTTCTCGTTCTGGTATATCGTGGTTTCGATGGAGAGAGATCTGGAGGATCAGGCGGGTCCGGAGGTTTAACCTCCATTGTTAGTAAATTAAAAGGAAAAAACTGTTATATATAATGTTAATTTAACTTACCCCAGGTTACAAAATAGACATCACAATAACAACACAAAGTAAAAAATGAATTTGCCAGAAAGATTGAATTTTACACCAATAATATTAAAAATATTGAATATTTGGTAGGTAGGTTGAGTTTTTATGCTTGTCGACGCAGGAACAAACACACGTCCGTTTCTGACCAACGCCAATCAAGGAAAAAAAGTCTTATTTTGAATAAGTATGATAAACTAAACATTCATCACTGGAATTAATAAAACATTTGTGTGCAAATAAGCGAACGTAGAAAGCAAATTATTTCGCAAAATTTAATATCCATAGAACACACTAACTTAATATCCAAATATGACAAAAAAAATAACGCATATGTCAAAATGTCAAATATGTAATTCATAGAAAAATATATGTATGTAATCTATGGTATACATAATTAACATGGATGTATATAAGGTAATGGATGTAGCTTTAGAACCAATATGTATTAAGACATTTGAGTCCAATAGGGGGTGTGGAGAAACCACGAGTCGCGCTGTCATCAACAGCTTTCAGCTGACGAGCTGACCGAAGTGCGCAGACGTGTTCATAAACATACTAATATTAATCGTGTTCATAAACACACTAATTCAATTTAATCGTTTAGACCAAAATATACGAGATTGTTGTATAGTAGTATATTCCGGTGAATTCATGAACATATATAGGAACGTGCCCGAGAGCTCCATACATTTCGAATCATATTGCACTGCGGCATTAAAATCAATTCTATGAGTTTACATACAGTTCTTCGGGCGCAATCACATTGTGCCCGCGGAACAAAATTTTTCATAGAATCTCGCTGTATGAAACGAACTATTGCAGTATTTTACTATTACAACCGTAAGGTGGAAACACATTTATTTAAAAAAAATAATGAATTTCCAGAATTAATTTAGCACATATTTTTGGAATCTATAGAAAAAAATTTTTGGGAGGGCTCAGCCCGAGAGCCCCTTTGGGGGAGCCGCCACTGACACCAGCATATAATCTACATGACATAATGGTGACATTCCGGGACACCATTTCAAAGAAGATAAATAACAAACATTTCGGAATGAAAGTTCACATGGCATTAAGAAAGGGCTTTCTTTCAGATCATCAAATAAATGAATTTACTGAAAATGCTCTAAATGTTTATCAAAGAGCACTGGCTTATATGTTATAGAGAAGTGGTATAACTTTTGTTTTGTGGAAGATTGTCGACGCTAGATCAATTGGTTAAGTTATGGTCATTAACTCCACGGAAGCAGCAAACTCCCCCTGAAAATATTCATCAAGAACTGGCTGCACTTGAAACCGTTTTTCTTTCACTCGAAGGCACCTCAATACGTACGTAACATTCCAATATTGAATGCTTTTATAGAAAGAATATTCAGATGATGGCATCAAATACGAAATACATTAAAAAATAGATTTATATTGTAATGTTATTGGACATTATTTTGTAGAGTTCGCAATTATACCATTTGTAACAAAAATAGCACTACTTTTCAGATACATAGCCGGCTACGGAAGGTACCGTCTACATGAAGATGGAAATTTACCCATTGGACGCCTGTCAGGAACTTGTTGCATTGGGGGGACAGAAACACTTGAACTTGGAGAGATGGAAGCATTGAACCATGAAATACGAGGTGGCCATTGGTGGCCCAAGCAAAATAGACATGGAGATAGCCAACGCATTCATGGTCTTGATGGACAAATTGAACTTAAAAACAGACTTGACACGCTGTCCCGATGTCCAACTAATTACATCACGAAAGAGGTCCAGCGCTGCCTCTTTTGCACGGCAGTGAGTCCCCCGATACAAGCGATCGGAACCCCGTTATGGTATGAGAATCAAATATTAATAGACAACACTTTGGAAACAAATGGTTGGATATATATCATAATATTATTTTGCATAAATCGATAATAGATACTTATGAAATGTATAAAGACAAACGGTTGTTATTTACTACATATAACGAATATATATTTTACACAGATGTATCATCCTTTAGATTTATCAACTCAATATTTAGAGGAATATTTATGTGAACAATGCGTTTGTAATAAATTAGCTGACATTCACGATGATAATTTCGTAGATCTGCCTGCATGAATGTACATATTAATGTTTTACCCTAGATAAAAAAATGTACATAAAATATTTGTATGTTATGTACTTTTATTTGTCTCTATTTGTTGCTAAAAATAAGGAAATAGATATCATCTCCATCTCCATTATCACTTGAAATATTCTTTTTTCGTATTTATTGAGAATTTTTACCGAATAAACAATATAAAATGTAACTAATAACTAGGAAATACTGTAATTGGCGATATAAATAAGAAAATTATTTACTGTATACCTATAAATGTTTGTAAACAGCTGTTGTATTTCTTAATAAAACAAAATAAAAATAATAAAAAATAAAATAATCTTTTCTATCGAGTATTATTAAATAAGAAAAACGGTAAAAAAATACTATTTGGCTTATAGGTGAACCCGATGCCGGAAAAACTTGGTTCATGAGATCGATAAAAGATTTATGTAGGTATCACATATGGGGTAACATCACAAATAAACAAAAATAATAATTTTTGGGGATCACATTTGGTCAATAAACGTGTTATCGAGATGGACGAACTTAATTTTTCTCCTGAATATTTTGATGAATTGAAAAAATTTTTTGGTGGTTATGTGCTAGACCTTAGTTGTAAAATTGTGACTGTTGCGTTTAAACATAGTGAGGCTCTGCCCAAATTACATGAGTTTCCCTCCAAATATTACCGTTGCTTAGAATACGCCTGGCAATAGCTGCATATTCGTGACAATCAAACTCAATGAAAGCGAATCCCCTGTTTAAATTTATACTGCTCGGACAAGGATACATTATTAGATCATGGATACCTTCTATTTTTCCCCGAAGTTCTTTTAAAACTTCGTCCTTCTTGGCTTCCCTCGGAAGCCCTCTCACAAAAAGTCTGGAATTATTGTGGCGGCTGAGCCAACTAGCCTTTCCTCACCACGTATGTCGAGTCGGGGTTTGAAAAAAAATTAAAAACTTTTGCTGCATTCATAGACCTATCGGCAGCATACGACACGGTGTGGAGACAAGGTCTTCTTCACAAAATTGCCCGTGAAATACCATCTCAACAACTTATAAATCTTATTAACAACATGCTGGCCGGTCGCACCTATCAAGTTATCATGGGGAATACTAAAAGCAGAGTAAAAAAGTTAGGTAACGGGCTGCCCCAGGGATCAATATTAGTCCCGCTTCTCTTCAGCCTTTATATATCGGATCTGCCTGAAACAACTTCATGCAAATTTGGCTATGCAGATGACTGGACACTTGCATATCAAGACTGTAGCTTCGAGATAGGAGAGTCCACCTAAACTTCTGATCTTCAAACACTAGGTCAATATCTATGGAACTGAAGACTCCTCCCAAATGCAAGCAAAACGGAGATTACCATTTGCCAATGTAGTAAATCTCCTTTACCACACGCCATATTGTCTTTCTACTGTATTCCTAGTTTTAATATGACTTGAATTATACCTTTCTTGAATTTGTGTTTGTGGATTCAGATAAGGTGTCAGCAAGTAGTTCTAGAAATATATATATTTTTTAAAATTTATTTATACAACAATACATACATAGTAAAAATATACAATTACAAGATAAAAAAAAAGAGATACATAATAAAAAAATAACATGTAACCAGAGTGCAAGTGCTCATATGTGAAGGAGATTTATGTGAATTATTTATTCCTTTTGATGAACTAGGCAAAAAAATTTGCTCCTGTTATTTGGCTATGGATGAAAACGTCAACTGCAATCATGATACTCATAAAAAAAATAAGGATATTTTTCTCAAATTGAAGATATAATTTTATAATACAGCTATTGTTTAGACTTATTTTTGGGTGCTCTTACGTGTATTTTTTTTTTTTTGCACCTTCAGACCTGAAAATCGAGACTGCTTCTTCAGACTATCATGAAGCTTTAGGAATTATTAAATTACCTGTGACGTTTAAGGGTTTATCCCATGAATTATCATTTTTGGTAGTACCGGATAATATATCAATCAGATTTATTTTAGGGGTGGACTTTTGACCAGATTTATTTTGCAGAACCCTAATTAATATTTTATATTTGTTTAAGTTGGTCAAAAATTTTGTGGATTCCCCAGACATGTTGAAGATGTCTTATTTAAGTGGTTTTTTTATATGTACTGGTAAATCAATTATATATTATTTGTATCAATATTAACCTCTCGTGTGCCTACCGGACACCTGTGGCCATGTAGCTTGTGTGCCTAGCGGACACAGGTGTCCGTAAAAGTACTTTGGGCTACGTCTGTGTTGTTATTCAATTTTATGACTTAAAACTTCAATAATTAGTGTTCAAATTCGCTTGCGTCGAATCCTAATGACTTATTAACCATAGACAACAGACTTCCGTTGAAAAATATTACGCGTCATATTGCGAGCGTCCATTTGATTTCGCCATCTGAACAACATAGCACGCAAAAGTTTTGGAGAAAGTTAAACTAGTGAAAGTTTGGGAAAAACATAAACATCCTATTGAATAATGCATGGAGTTTTCACTGGTCCACTAATAAAGCAATGATCATTGTCTGTTTTTATAAATTGTGTAGACTGTATAACTCTCTATCGACCAATAAAAATAAAAAATAAATCATATAAAACCACCACAGGACGACATTTTGACGCAGTCAAATGTTCGAACCGCGATCCAGTGTTTTAAGTGAAATAAGACTTAAAAACTACGTGCAAATAGTGAATACAGCCGAGTACCTACTGCTTAACTATAAAAATTACATGCAAATAGTGAATACAGCCGAGTACCTACTGCTTAACTATAAAAACTACACGCAAATAGTGAATACAGCCGAGTACCTACTGCTTAACTATAAAAACTACACGCAAATAGTGAATACAGCCGAGTACCTACTGCTTAACTATAAAAACTACACGCAAATAGTGAATACAGCCGAGTACCTACTGCTTAACTATAAAAACTACACGCAAATAGTGAATACAGCCGAGTACCTACTGCTTAACTATAAAAACTACACGCAAATAGTGAATACAGCCGAGTACCTACTGCTTAACTATAAAAACTACATGCAAATAGTGAATACAGCCGAGTACCTACTGCTTAACTATAAAAACTACACGCAAATAGTGAATACAGCCGAGTACCTACTGCTTAACTATAAAAACTACACGCAAATAGTGAATACAGCCGAGTACCTACTGCTTAACTATAAAAACTACACGCAAATAGTGAATACAGCCGAGTACCTACTGCTTAACTATAAAAACTACACGCAAATAGTGAATACAGCCTGAATATATAAAGAAAAACGACGGCAGCTGGACCTCAAGCAGCTCTGAAACATTAGAGCTATTAACAGAAACACACTTTCCTGGATGTAAACTCGACATGCCTAGGGAAACCGTCCACCCGATAGGGGGGGTGCAGACCCACCTGCAAAGAGAGGGCATGCCTGAGACAACAAACCAAACCAGGAAACAGAAAAACTCCCAGAAATTATTTAATACAGAAATGATTGCTTGGGCAATTTACAAGTTTGAACCATACAAGTCGCCAGGTCCGGATGGTATCATTCCAGCGGAACTGCAAGCGGCCTCGGAGACTGTCATACCCTGGTTGGGGACAATCTTCGAAGCATGTATAGAACTCTGTTATACCCCCAAATTATGGAGAGAAGTAAAAGTGGTGTTCATACCCAAAGGTGGAAGAACATCTAATAATACATCCAAGGATTTCAGACCAATCAGTCTATCCTCGTTTGTCCTTAAAACGCTAGAAAGACTCATAGAAACCAGAATAAGGGGTAAAATAGAACCTTCAAAGTGGTCAGAGTCTCAACATGCGTACAGCAAAGGGAAATCTGTAGAAACAGCATTACACACCCTGATACACAGAATCGAGAAATCGATGAAGTATAAAGAGTACACACTGGTCTCCTTCCTAGACATAGAAGGAGCCTTTAATAACATTAAATATGAAACAATGACTCAGTCTCTGAGGAAATTGGGGATAGAGACTTCGCTCATAGAATTTATCGACAATATGTTGAGAAATAGAGTTATAAACTCAGAACTTAGGGGCTCAAAGATAAAAAGATACCCGGTGAAGGGAACACCCCAAGGAGGCGTTCTATCACCTCTTTTATGGAATCTAGCCCTAAATAAACTGTTGATGGAGTTAGACGACACCGGGGTCGGAGTAATCGCTTATGCAGATGATCTCGCCATAGCGGTGTCCGGTAAGATCCTCAACATACTCTCATCTCTCTTACAGAGGGCACTAGACAGGATAACTCAGTGGTGTATTAATAGTGGGTTGGGAGTGAACCCAAAGAAAACAGAGTTGATCCTCTTTACAAATAAACGGGTAATCCCGGCATTTACATTGCCAACCCTAGAAGGGGTGACATTAGAGATCTCAGCTCAAGCTAAATACCTAGGTCTGATCCTGGATAGAAAACTGAGCTGGAAGCCTAACACGCAGGAAAGAGTACGGAAAGCTACAAATGCACTGTACACCTGCAGAAAGATCGTGGGAAAACGATGGGGACTACACCCCAAGATAACCCACTGGATGTACAAGGCGGTCATAAGGCCAGTCATGATGTACGGAGTGGTGGTATGGTGGCACTGCTTGAAAAAAGGAGTGCGCCTAAAAGAGCTGGCAAAAGTTCAAAGACTAGCAGAAGTGACAACCACTGGCTGTCTGAGAACTACACCATCAAAAGCCCTTGACACCATCCTGCATCTGATGCCGCTTGACCTCCTAGGAAAACAAATGGCAACGAAAGCTGCCATAAGAATGAATTGTGTCAACCCTTGGAGGGAGACACACATTGGACACTCCATGGTTCTTCAGGAGTTCAAAAAGCCATCCGAAGGTATCGACTATGTCATTCCCAAGCCTTTCTTCGAGAACAGGTTCTCAACCGAAATCCCCTCGCGGGAAATGTGGAAGGAGAATCTAATCCGTCACGATGAAGCTCAGGTGTTTTTCACTGATGGGTCAAAACTGGAAGGTAAGGTGGGCGGAGGATTCTTTTCGGAGCAATTAAATATTAACATTTCTTTCAGGTTGCCGGACCACTGTAGTGTTTTTCAAGCAGAGATCTTGGCAATCCAGGAAGCAGTAGAATGGATACAAGGCAATGCAGTATCAAACAGCATTGTCCGTATTCTCACAGACAGCCAAGCGGCTATTAAAGCCTTAAAAGGCGTAAGTACTACTTCTAGAGTGGCCCTGAACTGCCGCAACATCTTAAATGGGGCAGCGGAACGGTTCAATCTACAAATCATGTGGGTGCCGGGTCACAGTAATATAGCGGGGAATTGTAGGGCAGACGAACTTGCCAGAGCAGGTACCCTGTTATCTCTAGACAATATCAAACACAGACCTGGAGTCCCCATGGCAACATGTAAACTCCGGGTCAGTGAGAAAATTATTGCTTGTGCTGACCAAAGGTGGTCTGAGGAGAGCACATGCTCCATTGCCAGACAAACATGGCCAAAATATGATCTCAGAAGAACCAGAGAAATACTCTCGTTCAGAAGAGACTCACTCGCCAGAGTCATATCAGTATTAACGGGACACTGGGTTATAGGAAAGCATGCCAGAAGGCTAGGGCTGGAGGCATACGATTACTGCAGAGCATGCCAAGACGAGGAGGAGGAGGAGACGGTGGTCCACTTCCTCTGTCACTGTCCTGCTCTCTCTAGAATTAGGAGAAGCTCCTTGGGAAGTTTCTTCTATGATGATTTAATTGACATAGCGTCGGCCGACATTGCAGACATTATGACATTCATTTGCCGCTCAGGCTGGTTCAAGGGGGATGAGTGAGTGGGAGGACAGCCCCAATGTGGTATCACAAAGGGCCAATCGGCCTAAGTGTGTTCTCCTCAAGAACTGCCACCCGCAAAAAAAAAAAAAAAAAAAAAAAAAAAAAAAAAAAAAAAAAAAAAAAAAAAAAAAAAAAAAAAAAAAAAAAAAAAAAAAAAAAAAGAATACAGCCGAGTACCTACTGCTTAACTATAAAAACTACACGCAAATAGTGAATACAGCCGAGTACCTACTGCTTAACGATAAAAACTACACGCAAATAGTGAATACAGCCGAGTACTTACTGCTTAACTATAAAAACTACACGCAAATAGTGAATACAGCCGAGTACTTACTGCTTAACTATAAAAACTACACGCAAATAGTGAATACAGCCGAGTACTTACTGCTTAACTATAAAAACTACACGCAAATAGTGAATACAGCCGAGTACTTACTGCTTAACTGTAAAAACTACACGCAAATAGTGAATACAGCCGAGTACTTACTGCTTAACTATAAAAACTACACGCAAATAGTGAATACAGCCGAGTACTTACTGCTTAACTATAAAAACTACACGCAAATAGTGAATACAGCCGAGTACTTACTGCTTAACTATAAAAACTACACGCAAATAGTGAATACAGCCGAGTACTTACTGCTTAACTATAAAAACTACACGCAAATAGTGAATACAGCCGAGTACTTACTGCTTAACTATAAAAACTACACGCAAATAGTGAATACAGCCGAGTACTTACTGCTTAACTATAAAAACTACACGCAAATAGTGAATACAGCCGAGTACTTACTGCCTAACTATAAAATTTCAGCAGAAAAAATCTTCCCACAGCGGGTAAATTAAAATAAAGTGCTGAAAATAGAATATCTACATGTAGATAAAGGGAACTACAGGAGTATAGTAGGTCGACCAAATAAGGCCCATTAGTCATAATTTCGCGGCAAAACACATTTCGTAATTTTTCGGCAACACAGTCGAAGGACACCTCTCTTCCTTTGTACTTCCCAAGATACAAAGTCCCTGCGTTTGCGCATGTCAGTAGTATAACGACGTGTTTGATCAGGAGTGGTCGTGGTTGGCAATATTATAAATTTGCGCACTCAAAATTGTAAGTTTTTTTTCATAATTACTTATTTTTATTTAATCCTGTTAGCTAAGCAGATGACATGGTCCTCTTGGCACCTTCCGTAAAAGGGTTGAGAGTATTAATAGATATATGCGAACAATATGCTAAAGAAATCAATATGGTTTACAATGGCAAAAAATCCCAACTTATGGTGTTCCAGCATGATCGAGAGTCCGTTAATGTTCTTCCGGTATATATTGACGGAACTTGCCTTGAACGGACAAGACAAGTCAGGTACCTTGGCCACATCATCAATGAAGATTTGTCCGACGATGATGACATCGAACGGCAGAGACGATGTATAAGCGCAATCTCAAACATGCTCGCCCGTAGATTTTATAAGTGCTCTGTCGAGGTAAAAAGAAACTTGTTTAACGCTTTTTGTACAAGTATGTATACCTGCGAAATCTGGGCAGCATATAGAAGATCTACTATGGAACGACTTCGGGTGCAGTACAATGACGCCTATAGAATAATATTTGGCTATAGGCGTCATAGCAGCGCCTCAGCTATGTTTGCGGAGGGACGATGTCACGGTTTTCATGGTATGCTGAGACATCGAATTGCCGCGTACCGTGAGGGATTATGGAATAATCCAAGTCTGATCTTAAAAGCAGTACAGGAGCACCAGTGTCCGAAATTGTCGCAAAGGTGGATGCGGGTGTTAGTGGAATGACGATATACCTACGGCTTTCTAGTGTTTATCTTTATTTTAATGTTTATATTAATACGTTTTATTTTTATACATATATATATTTTTTTTCCATTATTTCTCATTCTGTTCATACTATGTTTTTCTTTTTTAATTGTTCTTATTTTTGTATGTATAATATATGGTCTGTGTAGCATTGCACCCCCCCTGCTCACGGACTGGAATAAAGTTATTATTATTATTATTATTAATCCAGTTTTCTTTATTACCTGTATTTGTGAGTTATTGACATTTATTTAGAGATACAGTCATATGTTTTTTATGAATATCTTTTTTTATGGCAGGAGTTTTACTTTGACAATACATATAGTGGATGGGCCTTATTAGGTTCTTTATAATAAATATGATAATTAGATGACTTATTGGCGAATTTTCCGATAACATACCCCCAGGCAGCATTGTGAGAATGTCTCCTAAAGGCTTCATGACCTGCGGATTATTCATTGATTTTATAGATCATTTAGGAAATCACAAAGTACCTGGACCATGCATTCTTGTGTTTGATGTCACCTCGGTTTAACTATTGTAGAAGCTGCCGAAATATATGAGATTTTCCTCTATTGCTTACCTTCGAAAACAACCCATGAATTACAACCATTAGACAAATCTGCATACAGGTCTTTTGAACATCACTGGGATCAACAATAATTAAAATACATCGACCAGAACCCCGATAGGAACATGAACAAGACCAGTTTTAATGTCATTCTGTCTAATGTCTGGTCGAAATGCATGACACATGACAATATAAGTGGTTTCAGAGCTTGTGGCCTATATCCATATAATCCTGATGCTATTCCTGAAAAAGCTTATGCACCTGCTGTGGTAATAAGTTGGCAATACCGCTGCTAGTGAACGCAGCCACAGAGTGAACGCGCCCTCAGCAGCGTCACGGAAGCGGAAACGCGAGAAACGTCAGTGTGCGCGTCAGTTTGAGACAGGTGAAATTGTGTGCCGGTGAGAAGCAGTTATTTGACATTTTACATAATTACCACAAGCTATTTCGGCCCTAAAAATGGCAGCGGTGAAGATTGGGGATTTGGTGAGGTGTTTTAGCGGCGAGGGTGACGAGGTTCAGTGGTTGGAGAAGTTGGAATTGGTGGCAAGGTTAAAAAACATTCCGGATCTCGCGATGATAATACCGCTTTTTCTGGAGGGGGCAGCGTTCGCTGTGTACAGTGAACGCTGCCCACTCGGGGACGAAGAGAAGAAGGACGCGGAGGAAATAAAGAAATCATTGCTTGACTCGTTCGCAATCAACGCTTTCCAGGCGTACGAGCAGTTGTCCCAGCGCAGGTGGAAGGATGAGCCTGTCGACGTTTATTTGACGGACTTAAGACGTTTGGCCAAGTTGGCGGGTGTGACGACGGACCAGTTGCTCAAGCGAGCATTTGTAGTTGGACTGCCGATGACTATATCACGCGAGTTGAGGGCGCTGCCAGGAGTGGAAACAATTGCGCTATCTTCATTGTTGGAGCGGGCTCGAGCGTTAATGGCGGAAGTGTAATACCCGAGCGTTGCTGCGGTCGTAGGACAACAGAGTGCTCCGAGACAACCTGTGACGAGGAAATGCTTCAAATGCGGTGGTCCGCACATGGTGAGATACTGTTCTGAGCAGCTGAAAAAAGTCACCTGTTGGAATTGTGGAGAAAATGGGCACTTGTCGAGGCAATGCGAGAAGGGAAACGGCACCTAGATTTTTGGCAACCCATGGTTCTTGGGCTAAGACAACATCTTCTCCTTTTTCTAAGAGGCGGAGGAGTAATGCGGCAGACGCCGCATTCGAGTGGTGCAGATTAATCTGAACCACTTTCATGCAGCAGTCTCCCCTCCTCCCCCTCATCGCTGGATATATCTGAACTCTCAACATCTATTGCACCCACTTTTCTAAGTGCGCCAGATGTCGAGGCTTGGACTTGGATGAGATCGAAGTCCCTCTCGAGGTAGGTATCACCCTTTGAAGGTTCTCCCCCATTCACGTCCATATCGTCTATCACCTCGGTAATTGGTAGGGGCGTTGGACTAGATGGTTCTAAGGGATTTTGTTTCTCGTCCATCACCTCTGTAATTGGTAGAGATGATGGACAGGATGGTTCGGGAGGATTCTTAATTGTACTGCTTGCCTTTGAGTCTTTCTTATAGACTCGCAGTGTTATGACATCAAAGCCATAGCCTATTTCACCGCGAGTCTTTTCTAGAGGTGCAAGCGACTCCTCGTTCAGGATAATCAGAGCATTTCTCGTGTTACCCTGAACTTCTCCTACCTTAGCAACCATGGCTCCAACCATGGAAGGGAAGCTCGTGCGGTATTCTTCCTCTGATGGCTGTAATTCAGAGAAACAAGGGAAAAGTTCGTCCTGTGTTAGACTATCGAGAGCACAACGAGAGTGTCCAGTGCCACACCGGTGAGGATGCAGCAGTATGCGATGAGACACTTCGGAAATGGAGGAAACTGCGTGAGCCTCTGAAACTGCTTGATCTCCAGTCTGCATATCTGCAAGTGCACGTTGACGAAAAGCTCTGGAAGTATCAACTTGTTAGGTATAAAGGCCAAACATATTGCTGACCAGACTAGGTTTTGGGTTGAAGTAGTGAATGAGAACATCATATCGGCTGGAGAGGTTGCAGCGCACCTACGTGCGTATGGTTTGGTGACCAAGCCTCCCGAAGAGCTGGAGGGCGCAAGAGTACTCGGATTGTGTATCGAGCGTGACAAGGTGGGGCGTCTTATGTTTAAAAGAGGCAATGACGTTCCTATGTTGCAGGAAGGATCAAGACTGAGCAAAAGAGAATTATTTTCGATCTGTGGCAAGTTGACAGGGCACTACCCTGTGTGTGCATGGCTGAGGACAGCCTGTAGCTTCATTAAGAGAGAGTGTGAAGGCGAGACGTGGGATGACTATGTAGGAGATAAAGCCCAGCAAATGACAAGAGAACTGCTAACAAGAGTGAGGAGTGACGATCCTGTACGAGGGGAATGGCATGTGCCTGAAACATCAGACAGGGTCAGAAGTACTTTAGCCCTTGGAGTTGCTCTAGAAATTGAGGGAAAGATCGTTGAAGATGCTGCATGGCTACGAAACTTACCTATGGACCAGAACCTTACTGCTTCTTAACCAATAGTGTCATTAAAACAATATTATACAACAACATGCTAGAAAAAGCTAAACAAAACTGGCTTAACATATCAGGACAAAAGCATGCAAAATCAATTATCTCAGGCTTCTCAGCTAAAAGATCTAAACAAATTCAGAGAGCAGTTTTTTGACATTTTACATAATTACCACACCTGCTTCTCTCACGGAACTACCAGAACCCGAGTCACCGATTTTGAACGATGCAGCGGTGACTGAAAATGAAACAGTACAAAGTCTTACAAATGATTCCGATCCGGAAGATTCAGTTCCTTTCCCTGTGATTCGAATTCAAGAAGTTACTGAATCAACAGGGAATCCTATCCCTAGTACATCGACAGGATCGCCTTTTCAAGAGTTTCTTCCAACACCAAATCGCAAGAAGCACAGAAATACTCCACGTCGTAAAGCATTGAACTATAAAGCTCAACATGTAACTAAATATTTATTTCCAAAGGGCTGATCAACTAGTAACTGCAACACCTCTATCGAACCTACAGTGTCTACACCAGCTGTTGCAGCTTCTTGGTTTTGCGCCGTATGCAAAAAAGACTTAGTGTTGGATATAATATGTCAATGTCAAAAGTGTGGTACATGGTTTCATGAGGAATGTGTTGGATTATCAAAAGATGAACATTATTTTGATTCTCCTGGAGGTTGTGAGTAATTACTGTTGTCCAAATATTACAATTTTAAATAATAATTTATTACTTTCGATTATGTAACCGGATGTAACCGTCCTACGTGGCGGGCGGACGCACATTCCGTGCGCTCTGAGGTTATAATAGATTTCATAGAGTTAGTGAAATATTTAAGATAAAAAGTTATACCATTCTGTGCGGAAAGTGTTAGACAAGCACCTAGTTATAGTGTAAAATACAACTGTTTTCCAATAATGATGATATTTGAGTGTTTATTCGCTAAACATTAAGTTAAAAATTTGTCAAACAAAACATGTCTTAAAAACAGTGCAGTGTAATGCGATCATATGGTGACAGTGAATGGTCAGGTACCAGAAAAGGATCACAGTCATAAATGACCCCAACAGGGCCCGGCCGTATAAGCAAAAAAATAGCCTGCTGTTTTTTGCCTGCTGCCTGCCTACACACAGATGAAGATTTAGCCAATGGTGTAAATGAGACAGCAAACACAGAACGTCCGTGTGATTTGACAGCTGATTGTTATAATGTGTGGGAGCTTACTTCATGCAATTTGGACCTGCTACAGCAAACGCTACTGCCGACAAACAATGGAGGAAGAAAAAAAAAAAAAATAATTGTGACACAAATGTGCAGTCAATTCTGTCAAAATAACAATATTTTTAGTTTAAAGTGTAGATAAAAAAAAATATAGTGTGGTATTGTAAACTTAGTATAAGAATGTTCAGACTCTTTTAATAAGTGTTACTTGTAAGTCTGTGCGTGAAGTAAATATTTATTTCCAAAGGGCTGATCAACTAGTAACTGCAACACCTCTATCGAACCTACAGTGTCTACACCAGCTGTTGCAGCTTCTTGGTTTTGCGCCGCATGCAAAAAAGACTTACGGCCGCTTTCTCCAAGGTCCCTCAAAATCGAACATCAGCTAAGTACCCATTCGAAACTTAAATCCTTAAGTGGCTTACTTAATAAATTTGCATTTCACCAACAAATAACAGCCACACTAAGCTAAGGTCAGGATTAGTTTTTGTTATGTTTCCGGTGAACATGAATATGGACTCAAGATAACGTTACTTTAAAAAATATGCAAATAAGAAATACATAATAAACTATAAAAATATCATTAAAATATTCTAACGTGTGAATTTCACGATTTTTACTCTATATATAAATTAATTATAAAAAAGTACTACTTTGATCTCATGAGTACAGGTAATTGCCGCTGGCGCCAACAGATGGCGCTAGCGGCGCTCGCTGTCAGGGTAGCCTTATTTGTACACCAGTTTTTGTTTTTGACACATCATGTACAGACAGTTTATTTAGTATTCACACCAATTTAGTTATTTTATTTTAATATTTGTTACTTTTTTTAATATACAATGCAACTGGCTCATGCCAGCCGCAATTATAACTACAGACAAACCTAACCAATCTATTTTTACCAAACTTTTGTAGGTTTGGTTTAAAAAATCGGTGTACATCCTAGGATATACTCGCTGTCATGGCTGTTTATTCGCTTCGCACTTGTTGATTGTTGAGATTGTTCGACAAGGGACGCGCATATTTATCAGAGTATAATATTTAGCAGAGTATAATTATGGATAAACCAAGGAAACGTTCTACAAATTTTACCCCCAGTGAAAAAACTAAATTAATTGAATTAGTTTCAAAAAACACGGCAATTACTTCAAAACAAACGGATGGAGCATGTCTATTCAAAAATTTCACGAATCCAGCCATCTTCCAAGATGATAATAAACAAAATATAACTTAAATTTTACAACAAAAAAGATAAATTCAATAATAAAACAACTCTGCGACGAAATCGTAACCCAAATATCTATCTGTCAAAAGCGTTAAGTGACGCTTATGACGGTTAATCCACTAGAGACCGCCACTTAAAATTTTATGCGCCGACGTCGCTAACCGAGGCTAAGATTGTTTGGTGAAATGCAATTTTGCGCTAAGTGGTTCATAAATATGATTTTTTAAGTTAAGGAGCCTTGGGGAAATCGGGCATTAGTGTTGGATATATGTCAAAAGTGTGGTACATGGTTTCATGAGGAATGTGTTGGATTATCAAAAGATGAACATTATTTTGACTGTCCTGGAAGTTGTGAGTAATTACTGTTGTCGAAATATTACAATTTTAAATGATAATTTATTACTTTCGATTATGAAATTGTATTCTTTTTACTCTTTATATGTGTGGGCATTATTATGACACTATGTTCCAAATAAGGCCCGGAGGGTAATATTTCTAAATGTTTATTATTTTCTTTTTCCTATTTTTATATATATATATATATATATATATCCCTTTCAAGACGGTTGAACACGATCGTGCACATTTTTTTTTTAAATTCCCGCGCGTTTAAAAATCAAGTTTTCGGTTTCGAGACGGCATGCAACGATCGTGCGTATGTTCACGTGTTCGGAAACAACAAAATAACATCAGTCTTGCGCGTGATTAGCTAGTGAACACATCTTAAACATGGCAGCATATTTTGTTGACGAGACCGGCAAACGTAAGTACTTCATTTTTCCATTGTTTTTTAATATTTACATCATTATTTGATTTTATTATCTCTTAATATATGTAGATTGATATCACTATAAAATTGTTTTTCGTTCTGTGTAGATAAAATCAGTTATTTATTCCCATTCAAAGACACATGTGCACGATCGTGCCGTTCAGGCTTAGGTTCAGTTAAAAGATAGAAAAAAGTATGGGTATTATACAGTACATTTTTTTTATTGAATTATGTTTATTTTTGATTGTAGATAAAGAAATTACTTCTGAGCTGGTACTTGAACTTATTGGTGATGGAAATGATTCGGAGATTGAACAACTAAATGACTTGGACAATGAAACAGATGTCTCTCATCCAATTTCGACCAATCAGTTGACTAGAAAAGAAGCCTCTGACCATCCCACGACCTCTACAGCTCCTCAACGTCGTCGGGTTAATCGTAACCGAGAACCACAGAGTAACCCTCGTCGTAGGTTGTGGCGGCAAGTGCCATTTCTTCAAAAGGAACACGATTATCCGCAACGAGAGCCATGCAATGTTCGCACCCCTTTGGAGTACTTCTTCGATTACTTCAATGACAGTTTTTTCGAAATGGCTGCAACTTGCACCAATCATTATCATATGAAGAAAACGGGCCGAATCCTCAATACAAATGCCTCGGAGATGAAGAAGTTGGTAGGAATCCATATGATTATGGGCTGCTTTAGCTTTCCACGGCTTCATTTATACTGGCGAAATGATATAAGGTTTTCCCTAGTTGCCAATCATATGACACGGGATCGATTCAAGATGTTACGAACTGCTCTTCATGTTGTAGACATCGATTCTCCTCCCACAAATCCAAATCCGTTATGGAAAGTGCAGCCGATATTGGACCTTGTCAAAAATGCATGTGACAAGATAGAGCGACAGCCAGGATACTACAGTATAGATGAGCAAATGATACCCTTCACTGGCGTTTGTCCTCGAGGTCTACGGCAAGTGATAAAAAACAAGCCAAGGCCTCAAGGCATTAAAGCGTTTGTTATCACCACATACGATGGCCTGATGATAAATTTTGAAATTTATAAAGGCGCAAATACAGCGTTCCAAGATAAGTCTCTAGGAGTGGGAGCTTCGGTCGTACTCCACCTGGTTTCGTCAATTCCACCTGGTAGTTGCATTTACTTTGACCGGTTTTATTCATCTATTCCACTACTGGAACGTTTGAGTAAACTAGGTTACCATGGTACTTCGACAATTATGATGAACAGAATTCCAGAAAGAAGGGCGATGGAATGGAAGTCTGATCGTCGAATGCAACGTGGCGAATCTCAGCAATTTGTTTGTGAGGACACTGTTGTTGTCAAATGGATGGACAACAGAGCTGTGATCGCTGCATCCAATTGCACATCGGCAGATGACAAAATATCTGTCCAACGTTGGGATAAAAATGCAGGAAGTTTTGTCCAAGTTTCCGCTCCAAAACTGATCGCCAACTATAATAAGTACATGGGAGGGGTCGATGTACTTGATCAATCATTGCAGTATTATAGAACCTTCATGAAGACGACAAAATGGACGTTGAAGATCATGCTTCACTTTTTACTCTCCACACTATGGAATAGGGGAGAGTCATGATTTCGCAAAATTTAAGCGTATTTTTTTTACATCAATTTCTCAATGGGTATCATGTAGAGAATGCACACTATGAGTTTCGTCGTGATGTGTTTGTGTGTATGGCGTATACGCTGTACGCCGTACGCCGTAGCATTTATCTTTTTTGTGTCCTCTCTACAGCCCAAACTATAAGTCTGATCGACTTCATATTAACATCATATGTGTAAAGTGCAAAGACCTAGAGCTGATTAGTTTTCCATAGACAACTTTTGATTTCTTCTCTATGAATTCATCATTTACGTTGTTTTTTTTTTGTGTCCTCTCTGCAGCCCAAACTATAAGTCCGATTGACTTCATATTGATATCACATGTGTTAAGTCCATAAACTTAGAGCTGATTAGTTTTCCATAGACAACGGTTCATTTTTTCCCAATGTTTCTTTATGATTTCATCTATTAAAACTGAAAAAATGCTCTCACGACCTGGAAATTAGAGATATTTTAATTTGGTTTCAACTATTTATACAACACCAAGAATCTTCATAAAATTGTATTCAAAGTTGGTCAATGTTAAAAGAAAAATATTCAACGGTTTCAAAAATTATATTTTATTTAATGGATATTTGTATGAAACTTATATGTAACAAGAGAATTTTTTTATATTTGGCAATGATCAGTTCATTGATTTCATATTGATAGAAGAATATTAATAGCTTGAACTTAGAACTGATTAGCTTTTCATAGATATCATATAATTTCTTCATATGATATCACGTGTAAACATTGTCAAAATGCTCTAACGCTCTTTGAAACAAAATTTATCTGCTTTTTTTAAAATATTTCATACAACATAAGCAGTCTTCACTATACTGCATTAATAGTTTGTCTATCTTAACATAAAAATATACTATCGGAAGAAAATTTATATTCCTGGTAGTAACATTTAGTATGAATAAAAATGTAATTAGATAAATTTCTATGTATGGAAACGTTTAGTAATTTGATTTCATGTTATAATGTAAAGAGCTTGAACATAGAACTGATTAGCTTTCCATAAATAACAAAAAAAATCTTCATATGATATCACCTGTCAAAATTTGGAAAATGCTCTCGCGTTCTTTAAAACAAAATTTATCTGCTTTTTTTAAAATATTTCATACAACATAAGCATTCTTCACTATACTGCATTAATAGTTTGTTTATCTTAACATAAAAATATACTATCGGAAGAAAATTTATATTCCTGATAGTAACATTTAGTATGAATAATAATGTAATTAGATAAATTTCTATGTATGGAAAAGTTCAGTAATTTGATTTCATGTTATAATGTAAAGAGCTTGAACATAGAACTGATTAGCTTTCCATAAATAACAAAAAAAATCTTCATATAATATCACGTGTCAAAATTTTGAAAATGCTCTCGCGTTCTTTAAAACAAAATTTATCTGCTTTTTTTAAAATATTTCATACAACATAAGCATTCCTCACTATACTGCATTAATATTTTGTTTATCTTAACATAAAAATATACTATCGGAAGAAAATTTATATTCCTGGTAGTAACATTTAGTATGAATAAAAATGTAATTAGATAAATTTCTATGTATGGAAAAGTTCAGTAATTTGATTTCATGTTATAATGTAAAGAGCTTGAACATAGAACTGATTAGCTTTCCATAAATAACAAAAAAAATCTTCATATGATATCACCTGTCAAAATTTGGAAAATGCTCTCGCGTTCTTTAGAACAAAATTTATCTGCTTTTTTTAAAATATTTCATACAACATAAGCATTCTACACCATACTGCATTAAAAGTTTGTCTATCTTATCATAAAAATATACTATCGGAAGAAAATTTATATTCCTGATAGTAACATTTAGTATGAATAATAATGTAATTAGATAAATTTCTATGTATGGAAAAGTTCAGTAATTTGATTTCATGATATAATGTAAAGAGCTTGAACATAGAACTGATTAGCTTTCCATAAATAACAAAAAAATTCTTCATATGATATCACCTGTCAAAATTTGAAAAATGCTCTCGCGTTCTTTAAAACAAAATTTATCTGCTTTTTTAAAAATATTTCATACAACATAAGCATTCTTCACTATACTGCATTAATAGTTTGTCTATCTTAACATAAAAATATACTATCGGAAGAAAATTTATATTCCTGGTAGTAACATTTAGTATGAATAAAAATGTAATTAGATAAATTTCTATGTATGGAAAAGTTCAGTAATTTGATTTCATGTTATAATGTAAAGAGCTTGAACATAGAACTGATTAGCTTTCCATAAATAACAAAAAAAATCTTCATATGATATCACCTGTCAAAATTTGGAAAATGCTCTCGCGTTCTTTAGAACAAAATTTATCTGCTTTTTTTAAAATATTTCATAAAACATAAGCATTCTACACCATACTGCATTAAAAGTTTGTCTATCTTATCATAAAAATATACTATCGGAAGAAAATTTATATTCCTGATAGTAACATTTAGTATGAATAATAATGTATTTAGATAAATTTCTATGTATGGAAAAGTTCAGTAATTTGATTTCATGTTATAATGTAAAGAGCTTGAACATAGAACTGATTAGTTTTCCATAAATAACAAAAAAAATCTTCATATAATATCACGTGTCAAAATTTTGAAAATGCTCTCGCGTTCTTTAAAACAAAATTTATCTGCTTTTTTTAAAATATTTCATACAACATAAGCATTCTTCACTATACTGCATTAATAGTTTGTTTATCTTAACATAAAAATATACTATCGGAAGAAAATTTATATTCCTGATAGTAACATTTAGTATGAATAAAAATGTAATTAGATAAATTTCTATGTATGGAAACGTGTAGTAATTTGATTTCATGATATAATGTAAAGAGCTTGAACATAGAACTGATTAGCTTTCCATAAATAACAAAAAAATTCTTCATATGATATCACCTGTCAAAATTTGAAAAATGCTCTCGCGTTCTTTAAAACAAAATTTATCTGCTTTTTTTAAAATATTTCATACAACATAAGCATTCTTCACTATACTGCATTAATAGTTTGTCTATCTTAACATAAAAATATACTATCGTAAGAAAATTTATATTCCTGGTAGTAACATTTATTATGAATAAAAATGTAATTAGATAAATTTCTATGTATGGAAAAGTTCAGTAATTTGATTTCATGTTATAATGTAAAGAGCTTGAACATAGAACTGATTAGCTTTCCATAAATAACAAAAAATTTCTTCATATGATATCACCTGTCAAAATTTGGAAAATGCTTTCGCGTCCTTTAAAACAAAATTTATCTGCTTTTATTAAAATATTTCATACAACATAAGCATTCTACACCATACTGCAATAATAGTTTGTCTATCTTAACATAAAAATATACTGTCGATAGAAAATTTATTTTCCTGGTAGTAAAATTTAGTATGAATAAAAATGTATATAATAAGATAAATTTCTTATGTATGGAAAAGTTCAGTAATTTGATTTCATGTTATAATGTAAAGAGCTTGAACATCGAACTGATTAGCTTTTCATAAATAACAAAAATTTCTTCATATGATATTACGTGTCAAAATTGTCAAAATGCTCTAACGTTCTTTAAAACAAAATTTATCTGCTTTTATTAAAATATTTCATACAACATTAGAATTCTTCACCATACTGCATTAATAGTTTGTCTATCTTAACATGAAAATATACTATCGTTAGAAAATTTATATTCTTGGTAGTAAAATTTAGAATGAATAAAATATTTCATTGTCAATATTTGTGGTGTGGAGAGTTTAGTGTTGGCCACAACCCACTCGTTTGATTTAAGTATCGCTAATTCCTGGCGGTTGTATAAAATTCAATCAGAAGCTTCGGGAATTCAAAAAAACAAAATCATGGACTTGTTAGAGTTTAAATTACAGGTCGCTGATGGTCTTGTTAGTTCACCTAGCCGAACTCGCCGTAGCACCACTCCGGACGAAGATTCATCGCCACCATTTAAATATCGCAGGCCAAACTCTCCGTCACAGGCAAAATGGCTTTGATCATCTTCCTGTGTTTGATGACATAGTAAGCCTGCAGATTCAATTGTACAAGCAGGTCCAAAATAAAATGTGAGAAGTGCAATGTTTACTTGTGCTTGTCGAGAAACAAAAACTGTTTTTCTGCTTATCATAAAAAATAATTTTGAACATGCAGTAAATATGTCCTATTTTTTTTTTTAATAAAAATTGTCTAAGTAAAGTTTTATTTTTATCCAAAATGTGTTTTTTTTAATATTCGAGGAAATAAAAAAATAATAAAATAATCACATTACCCCAAAATCAATATAATAAAAACATGGTACTAAGCCTGAAAGTCACGATCGTGCAAGTTTAGATTTTGACCTTACGGTCAAGAAAAGTAGTACTAAGCCCGAAAGTCACGATCGTGCAAGGTCATATTTTGACCTTAGGGTCAAAAATTATTTTTTTCAATATTTTCTTGAAATCTCATATATTATCTAGAATCAGATACCAAGTACAAAAAAAACGATTTTGAAAAAAAATAAAATCAGGCTTGAAAGGTATATATATATATATGTATGTTATCTTCTGCTGACTCTCGTCTGGTCGAGGTGTTGCGCCTCGTCTTCTCAATTTTTGTTCGCAAAATTCGCGTTGTCGTAATTAATCTTAATTAGTCTTTCAATGCTTTGTACTTATAATAAGTTTGTGTTAAAATATATCTCTCTGTAAGTAACTCATCTTTTAATATATTGAAATACCCACTGCTCTTATAATAACTGTTAATATTGTGCACTTCTATGCTATACGATTACTACCGGTAACGTATAGTATATTGGGGGACGGTTCGTCCATATTACACGTGTGGATAAATCGTGAAACAGGTACACGTCGATTGGTTCGATTCCAATCCAAACGTGCGAAAGGTTCATTCGTCCGGCGGTTCGATTCTGCCCAAACGAATAAAGTGGAACAGGGCTTCAAACCCTGTGTCTTTCCACGAGAACCGTACCTCCAAGGCCTCCCAACCAAGGTAATCAAATACCCATAGAGCCATATACATCTGACCCCCCATATTGGTGACTCCCGACAAGTAAAAAAAAAACGTAACAAGAAAAAATATTTTTGTTGCAATTATTATTATTTTTGCTACAAATTATTTTCAGTGTACAAAAATAGCTCAAAAACTATTTCAAAGGCACAATATTACAGTAATTCGTGTTTAAAGTAAAAAGTAAATTAAAAAAATTCTTTAAAAGTATTCATTTCTTGTGTTGCAAAATACCGTTTCATAGGGCGAGAACGCCATAACAACTTTGGGTATATTAATATTAATAAAGATTTTTGTAAAAATAAGCAACAACGCTTCATAAAGGCCGGACAGGAGACGGCAGAGGATCTTCACGGAGCATACAAAATAACAAGGTACCACTGTTGAATTATTAAAATCATTTTTTTTAACTTAATTTTTTAGTAGCGAGCCCGTGAATACGCTAATTATATATTTTTTTATTGTTGAAAGATCTACGAAATATTTAAAAACACTACATGTAACATTTTTTATTGTATTTTTTTATTGTAAAAAAAATACTTCTTGTTACAACTTTGTAACTTAAATTTTTTTGTAAGAATTACCCCAATTAAATCTATTAAAAGAAATATTAAACAATGTACAATAGCTGCCAATTCATTAAAATTTATATTTTTTTCTAAAAAAAAGGTGCAGAAATAAAAAATATTGTTACTTAAAAACACTGTGTAACATTTTTAACATTTTTTTGTGCAATCATTTTACAACAACAGAGTGTATAATCGAAAATAATTATTTTTTTTGAACATTGTAAATCTTGTCATAATTCAATTTTATAAATCTTGTTTTTTTCTCTTTTACATAAAAATACTGGAGAGATCAAACAACAAAAAAAACATATACAGGAAAAAGTCCAAACCAGGAACATAAAAAAAACCAGGAAATAAATGAGAAATTGAAGGACTATTGAAAAGGAGACAAAGACAAGCTAAGTAAAAATAATATTTATAATTAGAATGTTCCATAGCAAAATTTAAAAAAAAAGAAAACAATCTAAGTTTTAACTGTAACAAATCTCATTTTACTTATAATATATATTTTGAATTGAAAAAAGGATAATCTAATAAGAAAAAAAGAATTAGAATCAGAATTAAAGCCTACATGTTCTCAAAAATTGTCCAATGATATATTCAAGTATTTGTATTAGTCGAAAATAAAATTTTAAATAATAAAAATAAAATAATATATAACAGTATAATGTACTAAAAGAATACCTATCAAAAATTGTTTTAAAAAATATTGTTAACCAAATAAAATAATGTGGTAAATGCGCAAAGTAAATATTGCGCAAATTAAATTGACTAAATCAGATCCGTAAAAAATAACGACATTTCAAAGTCGTACAAATATCACGATACAAGGAATATCTATGTATTGGTATATTGTATCGCGATAGCAACCGGAGAATTCAATACAATAAAATTCCCTTGATTTTAAAACTCAGGAGAATACCCCCACTCGCGACGGAATCGCGATTATCAAGTAAAGGTAGAGCGACATAACTCAGTAAAGACCCAACTACACGGAAGAGACAAAAATCTCCAACGAGTTAGCGCACGACAAATTAATTTAACTTGTATTAAAAATAACATAGGATTTTAAAAATAATTTTAATAAACACACATTATAATTCAAAAATAAATAACGATAAATATAATAAATAATTATTAAATATATAATGAAATATTGAATTTTTCTTGAATATAAGATTTTTTACTCCTCACTAACACAAGGTGATATAGTGGGGAGTTATGATTTCGCAATTTTTAAGGGTATTTTTTTTTGCAGATTATCAACTAGTATCATGCTGAGATTGTATTCTGAAAGTTTCATCACAATGTATCTGTGTATGTGTGCTATGTGCTATGTACGGCGTGTTCATTTTACTTTATCGATTATAGACTAAAGTACTCATTTGATTCTATTCAAATTTTGCAAATATGTATATCTAATACTCGATTAGATCCCATTAGATTTTGAACGATATATGAATAGTGCTTCTCAATTTTTTTAACTGTCAAATATTTCAAAGTGACCCCAAGCTCAGGAAACTTAAAATTTGAAATTTTTATTTTCAAATTCGTAAAAAGGCACACCACTTTCATAAAATGGCATTGAAGAGTTATCAAGTTTTCATTTCAAAAAAAATTTAACTCATTTCATGAAAATTTTCTATACAAAATTTGAATACTTTATAGAATGACTATAAAGTCATTCTATAAAGTATTCAAACTGACTTTATAGTCGAAAATCTTAATACCAGGTACAAACAAAATGTTGTGGTGCGATGTGTCAAATCACACCCTACGCCCGTACGTACCAGCGTCTATGAGAGACGAAATAATCTCCGAAATTCACAGAATTAGTCATCCCGGCAACAAGCAAATTAGTCAAACAAAGACATGTTGTCATGTTATATTTATAAAAGTAAATAGTATTTCATGACTAACTTTGCGTTGAGGTCGAAGTTGGAGCCTACGTTTAAAAACTGACAACATTTTAGTAGTTATCCAACGATCTCGACGTAAATTGTTTTCGTTGACTGGCAATACCGCCTGATCACGTGACCTCTCCTTGTTCCGTTGGATTCTTTTTTTTACTTTGACGCGTGAAGATGATGTGCTATAGTAAAACAAAAATGGATAAATTTTGGCGCAAGGCAAAATTTAAAAAACATCACACGCTAAGTGTTGTGCTCGGATAGAAAGGGTGAGTGTCCAATAAGTCATTATATTACATAAGATTTTTTGTCTACATCGCATGACCCAGCTATCTATTTTTGCTTTGTTACAGAGTTAATTTTGACTCCTTTTCTTTCCATACCATTTAACCTAAATGTTTTGACCCGGCTTTCCATAAGGAAGTAAAAATTGATTATTTGTCAGTTTTGCCGTAAATTATACTCTAGTGATGTTCTCATCACTCGATATTATGTGAGAAAACATGATTTGGTTCGCCATAAAGGACATTTGAGTTTGGATTAAAAATGGCGTATTTTGTAGTTTCAATATTTTGTAACTTCACCAACATTGACTACATACAGCTTCGTTACCCGGATTATTATATCTCTTACCATGTTTCTAGATTAATTTAAATGTAACATTATGATTGAGGCCCGTATTCCATGCGGTACCTAATATTTTTTTGTATAAATTTGTTATCTACCGATATCATTGTCTGTTTAATTTCAAGTATAAATTTATAAAAGTTGATTAAATTGAAGAAACCTTTTAAAAAAAAAAGAATATTAAAGAAATAGTAGGAAAATGTAAAATTGGCCAATTCTGTTATAAAATTTTATTTAAACATTTTGTTGTAAATCATAAAAACAGTATAATTTTTTAATTTTGTTTCCTTTGAGTATCGCTTATTGTAATGGCGATCAAAGTAATAAAACTACATTTGGAAATTGTAAAATTCATGTAAATAATTATTTACAACCTTGTCTGCGATATCTTGTTTTTTTTTGTACGTAATGTTAATTTTATATGTACTAATTTATTACATATTATAAAAATCGTTTTATAAATTCTCTTGATTTTCCATTTCTCTCTCTCAACCCCGTTCATGTACTGACTTGATGCACATAATTAATTTTTTTATTGGTAAACCATCTTTTGTTTTTAATAATTTTTCTTAGCTGTATGCAACCTCGCAATAATCGACAGGACGTTGTAAATCCCTGATAGTCTCATGCAAACTACTGGTTAGTTGGTGGCTGTGGTTCGATCCCCGTCACAGGGCGAAGCCCCAGGCTTCGCCCCACGGATTCACACCGTAGCAATGTATGGCCGAATATAGAAAAATCGGTGAAAAACATGGTCAACAATTGCACCGACTGCCAATGCTCAAAAGTGCAGAGACACACAATTACGCCACTGCAAAAATTCAATACCACAGAGGGAAGGTTTAAAAATATCCATCTCGATTTAGTGGGCCCCCTGGCACCGTCAAAAGAGTATACCTATCTGCTTACCATCATCGACAGGTTCACCAGATGGCCAGAAGCGGTACCTCTTACAAACATGACAGCAGAGACAGTAGCTGACGCGCTCATGTTTCACTGGATATCCCGTTTTGGAATCCCGACGACAATCACAACAGACCAAGGCCGCCAGTTTGAAAGTTCACTGTTCAAAAATCTCACAAGAAAACTAGGTATCATACACAACAGAACAACAAGTTATCACCCACAAAGCAATGGGATTATTGAGCGATGGCACCGCTCCTTGAAAGCCTCATTAATGGCAGCAAATAATGCATCATGGACGACATCCTTACCACAGGTACTCCTGGGTCTTCGATCCATCATCAAAGAGGGGTCGGAATACACCCCTGCACAAATGATCTATGGGACCTCACTCAGACTGCCCGGCGACTTCTTCGAGAACACACCGGCAGAGGAGCCAGACACCTACGGTCACAGATTGCAGAAGCTGATGTCCGAGCTTCGTCCTATCCTTAAGTCCAACCACTCCAGGAAGAAAACCTTCGTCCACAAACTATTGAGAGATACCAAATACGTCTTCCTGAGGAACGACGCCGTACGCAGACCACTTCAGAGACCCTACGATGGCCCGTACGAGGTGGAAGAGAGAGACGACAAAACAGCGCTCATAAAAATCAATGGCAAGAGCAAGAGAGTATCCTTAGACAGACTGAAACCAGCCCACATACTGAACCAGACCATGGATACCCAATCAGAGACGAGTGATGACCAACCACCTTCCTCTGAACAAAATGTTACCCCCACTCTCGATGTCAACCAGACCACCAACCCTGAACCACACCATACGATGACCAGGTCAGGAAGGAGAGTATATTTTCCAAAAAGATTCACTACCTATAGTTATTAAAAAAAATATAAAAAAGGTATAATTAAAAATGTAATTGATATATATATATATCAATTACATTTTTATATATATATATATATATATATATATATATATATATATATATATATATATATATATATATATATATATATGTTGTTCTTCAGGCTTTCGCGGAGAGGAGTAAATGATGCGTCGATTTCTCGGGTACTACGACGCGGAGTACCCGAGAAATCGACGCAATATATATATATATATATATATATATATATATATATATATATATATATATATATATATATATATATATATATATATATATATATATATATATATATATATATATATATATATATATATATATATATATATATATATATATATATATATATATATATATATATATATATATATATATATATATATATATATATATATATATATATATATATATATATATATATATATATATATATATATATATATATATATATATATATATATATATATATCCGTGGGGTCACGGAAAAACTAAGTCGTGTATTGAAGAAAAATAACATCAGAACAGTCTTTGGGACGGACCAAAAAATCGGGGATATACTACCTAAACCAGTAGACAGGCCGCCCAATGAACATATGGGTGTCTATTCTATCCCGTGCAAAGATTGCCCACAAAGGTATTATGGTATGAGCAATCGCAGGATATCTCATCGTGTTTCGGAGCATGAACTGGACGTCCGAAACAGAAAAACCACCTCAACACTAGCGATGCACAACATGATGGAGGGACACCACATTGATTTTGAAAATGCACGAACCATTGCAAAAATTTCCGACAATAGACAGAGAATATTTAGAGAGGCCCTGGAAATCCACAAACACGAATCCGCTATGAACACAAGAGATGATGCCAAAAGACTACCTGATGCATATCACACGATAGTAAAAAAAGTTAAATTCAACGAACAAAATACAAAAAATAAAAACAATAACAGAAACGCTGACACCCCTGGCATGGACAAAACCAACCACCAGAACACAACAAAAGAAATAAACCTAACAGACACCATCAGTACGGCACCCCTCCCCCCCCAACCACCGCTGCCACCGCCACAAATAAGAAACGAAGAACCGAGTAGGACACCGCCCCCGCGCCCGCTGCCACCACCACCCTTGCGGCGAAGCTTTAGGAATAGATCTACAGTTACCTCTCGACCACCAGAGAGACGTGCTCGTCAATGATTGTCCAAGTACAATCGAAATATTGCACAAAAATATAACTTTTTGTAAAACACGCGAAGTTCCCGAAAAAGAACACATAATGCATATACCCCTTCGCGAAAACTTCTATTTTATATATATATATATATATATATATATATATATATATATATATATATATATATATATATATATATATATATATATATATATATATATATATATATATATATATATATATATATATATATATATATATATATATATATATATATATATATATATATATATATATATATATATATATATATATATATATATATATATAAAGAAAAAAAAAACAATATTATCTTGGTACTGAAATATATTTCATTCATAGTTATAACTCATGTACTTAGTAATAGAAATTCACAACATAACAAAAAAAAAGATGTGTAAAATGTATGTTCAAATAACAAAATTGAGTATAATTTTATATAGATCACTTACTGAAAATATGTGATTTTTTTTAAGATGTAAACAACAGACACAAAATGTTAGGATTGCAATCAATGCAAATCAATTTATGTATGACACAATATTGAAAACAATATTGACCTATATTAAATAGTCAAAAATTCGAAAACAATAAGAAAAAATATGTAATTGTAAAGTCAAGTATTCACTTACATGTATTAATTGTAAGTAGTATGTATGAACCAACAAGTTTATTCTTTTAAAATGTGTCACACAAAAAAACAAAATTAAAAAATATGTATTAGTACTTAAGAAAAAATATATATACATACAAAAAATATCATAAGAAAAATTTGTAACTATGTAATACCAAATATGTACTATATAAATATTCTGTAAATAAAAAAAAAACATAGAAGTAAGGTTGATACTTAAATTCTTTAATGACATGTGACTTTATTTATTTAGGTATACCACTTGCTATAACTTAGGATGTAATTGTATTGTTTATATGTTACAGATAAGTAAAGGTGATGATGAGGAGTAACGTCTTCGACTGGATGGGGAGTGTGTGGCGGGTGAAGCCAACTGGTCTTTTCCCCCACCAGGCGACCCGAACGGTCGAGCGCTGCCAACTGCGGCTCGGCCGGCGGCGGGTTATCTTCTGCTGACTCTCGTCTGGTCGAGGTGTTGCGCCTCGTCTTCTCAATTTTTGTTCGCGAAATTCGCGTTGTCGTAATTAATCTTAATTAGTCTTTCAATGCTTTGTACTTATAATAAGTTTGTGTTAAAATATATCTCTCTGTAAGTAACTCATCTTTTAATATATTGAAATACCCACTGCTCTTATAATAACTGTTAATATTGTGCACTTCTATGCTATACGATTACTACCGGTAACGTATAGTATATTGGGGGACGGTTCGTCCATATTACACGTGTGGATAAATCGTGAAACAGGTACACGTCGATTGGTTCGATCCCAATCCAAACATGCGAAAGGTTCATTCGTCCGGCGGTTCGATTCTGCCCAAACGAATAAAGTGGAACAGGGCTTCAAACCCTCTGTGTCTTTCCACGAGAACCATACCTCCAAGGCCTCCCAAACAAGATAATCAAATACCCATAGAGCCATATACATCTGACCCCCCATAGGGGAATAAAGGAACAGAGAAGAGGACGAGCAGTGGACTACAGGGGAAGCAGTCTACAGGATTTTCTTCCAGTCAGGGGGTCGTCTTCAGGGACTTTAGGACAATGTGGAGAAGAATAGCGACCAATCACAAAGCGTAAGGGGGTGCGGAGTCATCTTCGACGTGCCAGAGTTAAATAGTTTGGTTTTTGGTTATTTCAATGTCTTTTCAAGGTGATCGGTGATGGCTTTGTCGCAGGAATTGGAACCCTTTTGCCATGAAAGTGGGAATTGGGGAAATTTCCGGACAAGGTTGGAACAATACCTTATACTTCAGGAGATGAACAGAGCTGTGTTGTTAAATAGGCTAACCGAAGATACTGGTTGAGCAATATATTCATTTGCCAAAATTATTGTGTAATTTATTTTGAATTATTTATTTCTAACAAGTCAACTGTAGGACCAGTCTGCCATCTGTGAATTAGATAGTCACTTATTTGTTATGTTTTCTCAACATCTGAGCGACACAGGTAGGCGGATATGGTTTGAGCCATGGGTATGGAAAAAAACTACAGATTTTGACCAGTAGTAGCACGTCAGCTGTACTGTGTATTGACATTTCGCAGAGACAAAATTACGTCTTCTCGAGAAAAAATAGCCATCATTGATTGTGCTATCAATTTTAATTACGCCGCGCTGATTAAAGATACTAATCTGTCGCGTTTCACTTGAAACTTGCAGGCAATAATATAATTTGCTGTGCACTTTTAAATATTTCATAACATATTGTTATTGTGAGAATTTTCGGGAGGAATTGTTGTGTGACCGCATGGTGAAGTGCATTCAGACATTCTAAGTGGACGAACCATCCTCTCCACCAGACCACCAGAGACCGGAGATACGACATCTGTGTGCCTGCGAAGATTGGAGAATCGTCACAGGTAAGTGGCTGTCTCATATTCGCAGATGGATTTACAGGCTTTCTTTGGTTGACTTGTTCGCACCACATAATATAATTCCAACCCCACCACACTGAGCGGGAATTTACGCCCCCGCTCATTCAGATACATTCACTCTGTTGGTAAATCTGTGAGTTCCAGAGCAGGTGAATAAATGTAGCTTTGAGAAATTGGTTTAATTATTAGAGGATTATTGTGAAAAAGTGGGTTCCATGTTTGAATACTGGAGAAAATTTTATTTAACGACAACTAGAAAATGAGAGCATAAAAGACGTTTGAAACAATACTCGATGAGATGTAAATTTGGTACGAGGTTGCAGGATAATTTACGTGACATTTTTGGCGTCAATTTTATTAATCTGCACACATAATATTTACATAAGTTTCTTCGACACATATTTGTACTTCAGTCAAAAGTACCAACCTGTTTTTTATTTGAAAAATTGATTATTTCTTCCATACACTTATAAATTTTAACTTACCAAAAGGATTACCAAATTTTCCAAAATGCGAACATTCGACTAGGACTTTTAAATGCAAAGACCTTAGCACTCAAGATGTTCGATTGTTTTGCGAAGCATTTTATAAAAACAAAAATAAACATGGTCAAGATAATTTTATTACAAAATTTTGTAGGGTGACAACTATTGCCAAAAGACGTGTTACACAAAGGAAAAATTTAACTTTTAAATACAATGTTCGAAAAGCGAAAACTGGACACATGGTTCCGGTCTGTCGACAGACATTTTTAAATATCTTACTGGTGAAAAAAGATCGCGTTCAAGGCGTATTAAAGAGATGTTGTGATAATAAGGCATGTAATGCAGTTGAGAATAGAGGAGGTGATCAATATAGTATTAAAAATATTAACAAAAAACTTAGTATTTGCATGTTTATAGAATCCCTTAAAGGTAGTGAACAACATTATTGTCATAATAAATCATATAGTCGTATATATTTATCACCTGTGCCCCATTCCACCATCTTATTTTTTTTTAATTTTCGTCTTGCGATATGAGAAATAAATAACACACAGTTTCAGCTCTATAATATCTATAGAATCACCCTGGAAGCGTTTCAGGACAAAAACATGGATCAGAGGATCCATTTTTAATGAATTAAAAATCAAATTCAACAATTGCTGCTTCTATTTCACAGGCACAAAATACCGTGATGTTGCATCAAAGACTGTTGAATTTTAACATTTTGATTAAAAGTTGGTACATCAAAAATGCTAACATTCTGATTTGGATCTGGACTTGGTGGTCTGAGTGGGGCCATCAATAGAGTCAGAGAAAGGACGATGGAAGTTTGGCAGGAGCGCTGGGATAGAGGAGGAACTGCTAGGGTTACCTATAAGTTCTTCCCTGACCTAAGAAAGAGGATGAGCATGAGATCGCTGGCACTGAGCCACCATGCGGTGCAGCTCGTGTCAGGACACGGGGAGCTTAAAGGCCGTCTATTAGAGTTAGGCCTAGCGGTGGATCTGTGGTGTGCTTGTGGTACCGGCGCCCAGAAGGCAGAGCATATGCTTTGGGAGTGCCCTTTGTAGATGGACGCCAGGGAGAATATGACAGGAGGTATGTGTGCTGGCACCGCCCGGCCAGTCTGGTTTGGCGAAGTGCTGGCGAACCATCACAATGTTGCTCGTTTCGAAGAGTTTGTTGATGTGTGGGTCTCATGCTGGGATGAGCTCCGGAGACCGGGTTTACCCCCGGTCGAAGGTCTCGTACAGCGGTGGGCCTAATCTGGCCTGGAGTGATGCTGTGGCGGAGTGGTCGATGACTCGTTGACGTTTTGTGCCGTCCCTTCTCCCTTCGTGGAGGTGTCTAATCAAGTGCCCCCATCTGGGTGGGTCCTCCTTCCTCGCGTCGAGGTTAGCTATCGCACCTGGTGATGCGGGTGCGATGGCTCTTTTGAAATGTCAGGACGCCTCTGTCCTGGCTCCTAAGGCTTAAGACTAAGACAGTAGTATTAAGACAATTAGCTTGTAAGATGTATAGTTATAGTATGATGCTAGTTATAAGTAGTTATAAGTACCTAGAAATTAAGATTAGTTTTAATTAGTAAGATGCATTAGGTAGGTTTCATCCTTGAATGAGGGCACTGAGAGTCTATAATTTAGCAGGCGGTGTTTGTTGGGGGGAGCCCATCCGGCAAACTCCGAGCCCGCCTGCGTAAAAAGATTTGCAAGTAAGTGCGGGTAAAGAGGTGCTAACGCGCCTGAGATACCCCAGTAAGCGGTGGGTGACTTTCAGTGTCTCATGTCATCAGCATCACTATGATATTCTGTAGGAAGGTAGAGTTGATTTCACTGTTATTTCAGTAAATCATGAATAACTGAATTATCATCTTCGATGGCATAAGTAATGTTCCAATTATTCACACGAATCATAAATAACTGAATTATCATCTTCGATGGCATAAGTAATGTTCCAGTTATTCACATGAATCATAAAAAACTGAATTATCATCTTCGATGGTATAAGTAATGTTCCAATTATTCACAAGAATCATAAATAACTGAATTATCATCTTCGATGGCATAAGTAATGTTCCAATTATTCACATTTTCAGATGAATCATAAATAACTGAATTATCATCTTCGATGGCAAAAGTAATGATCCAATTATTCACATTTTCAGATGAATCATAAATAACTGAATTATCATCTTCGATGGCATAAGTAATGTTCCAATTATTCACATTTTCAGATGAATCATAAATAACTGAATTATCATCTTCGATGGCATAAGTAATGTTCCAATTATTCACATTTTCAGATGAATCATAAATAACTGAATTATCATCTTCGATGGCATAAGTAATGTTCCAATTATTCACATTTTCAGATGAATCATAAATAACTGAATTATCATCTTCGATGGCATAAGTAATGTTCCAATTTTTCACATTTTCAGATGAATCATAAATAACTATCATCTTCGATGGCATAAGTAATGTTCCAGTTATTCACATGAATCATAAAAAACTGAATTATCATCTTCGATGGTATAAGTAATGTTCCAATTATTCACAAGAATCATAAATAACTGAATTATCATCTTCGATGGCATAAGTAATGTTCCAATTATTCACATTTTCAGATGAATCATAAATAACTGAATTATCATCTTCGATGGCATAAGTAATGTTCCAGTTATTCACATGAATCATAAAAAACTGAATTATCATCTTCGATGGTATAAGTAATGTTCCAATTATTCACAAGAATCATAAATAACTGAATTATCATCTTCGATGGCATAAGTAATGTTCCAATTATTCACATTTTCAGATGAATCATAAATAACTGAATTATCATCTTCGATGGCATAAGTAATGTTCCAGTTATTCACATGAATCATAAAAAACTGAATTATCATCTTCGATGGTATAAGTAATGTTCCAATTATTCACAAGAATCATAAATAACTGAATTATCATCTTCGATGGCATAAGTAATGTTCCAATTATTCACATTTTCAGATGAATCATAAATAACTGAATTATCATCTTCGATGGCATAAGTAATGATCCAATTATTCACATTTTCAGATGAATCATAAATAACTGAATTATCATCTTCGATGGCATAAGTAATGTTCCAATTATTCACATTTTCAGATGAATCATAAATAACTGAATTATCATCTTCGATGGCATAAGTAATGTTCCAATTATTCACATTTTCAGATGAATCATAAATAACTGAATTATCATCTTCGATGGCATAAGTAATGTTCCAATTATTCACATTTTCAGATGAATCATAAATAACTGAATTATCATCTTCGATGGCATAAGTAATGTTCCAATTTTTCACATTTTCAGATGAATCATAAATAACTATCATCTTCGATGGCATAAGTAATGTTCCAGTTATTCACATGAATCATAAAAAACTGAATTATCATCTTCGATGGTATAAGTAATGTTCCAATTATTCACAAGAATCATAAATAACTGAATTATCATCTTCGATGGCATAAGTAATGTTCCAATTATTCACATTTTCAGATGAATCATAAATAACTGAATTATCATCTTCGATGGCATAAGTAATGATCCAATTATTCACATTTTCAGATGAATCATAAATAACTGAATTATCATCTTCGATGGCATAAGTAATGTTCCAATTATTCACATTTTCAGATGAATCATAAATAACTGAATTATCATCTTCGATGGCATAAGTAATGTTCCAATTTTTCACATTTTCAGATGAATCATAAATAACTATCATCTTCGATGGCATAAGTAATGTTCCAATTTTTCACATTTTCAGATGAATCATAAATAACTGAATTATCATCTTAGCTACTATTTACCAGAATAGCGTTTTTGGTGTACCTACTATTAATCAAAACGTTTGTATTTTTTGATGTAGCTACTAGTTACCAGAATAGCAATTTTGGTATACCTACTATTAATCAAATCGTTTGCATTTTTTGATGTTGCTAGTAGTTACCAGAATAGCAATTTAGGTATACCTACTATTAATCAAATCGTTTGCATTTTTTGATGTAGCTACTAGTTACCAGAATAGCATTTTTTGTGTATGTTAACATTTTTGATGTACCTACTATTAATCAAAATGTTAGCATTTTTTGATAACTGACTATCGCTGGCCGCCGTGCGATACGCACCTGTAACAGCAATCAAGGGAAGACGCTGACCCCTCAGGATCGCAAGAGCAACCGAGCCAACACTCAGCCGATGGGACCACACTTCAGATGCGTATGTAACCTGGGCCACATACGTAGCCCTGTATATAGCCTTCACCGTACCCGAACGGAGGCCCCAGCTACTCCTGCTGATCCTGCGCAGTGCCATAAACAAGGCAGCTGCTTTTTTTTAATATGTTCATATTTAATATGTTCATATTTAATAAATACTTGTAAAGAACAATGTGCGTATGACTTAGGTACATAAAATTGGAGGATTCCCCCGAGCAATAGAATACAACCATGTTAATATCAAAATGTGCGTATGATTTACATAAAATTGGAGGATTCCCCCGAGCATTAAAATACAACCATGTCAATATCAATTCACCAAATGTCAAGAACAATGTGAGTATGATTTACATACAATTGGAGAATTCCTCTGATTGAGAATCACAAGTTTTATATAGAAAGTTATAAAAGTACAAAATATTTTTTTTGTTGGGGAAACAATTGTACGATCAAGTGATATAAAAACAGACAACAATATAGATTTTCAGAAAATAAGAGATTTAGTTCATGCCTTTATGATTGATGAGTTAAATATATCTTGTCCATTGAATATATATATAAAGTAATGTTAGACAAAATTTAAACTCCATAGTATTGTAAGGAAAATGTAGATATTCATTGTTTTTGGGTGTCTCATAAGAGCCGGGTAATGGAAAATACAACAGACAACAATATAGATTTTCAGAAAATAAGAGATTTAGTTCATGCCTTTATGATTGATGAGTTAAATATATCTTGTCCATTGAATATATATATAAAGTAATGTTAGACAAAATTTAAACTCCATAGTATTGTAAGGAAAATGTAGATATTCATTGTTTTTGGGTGTCTCATAAGAGCCGGGTAATGGAAAATACAACAGACTACAATATAGATTTTCAGAAAATAAGAGATTTAGTTCATGCCTTTATGATTGATGAGTTAAATATATCTTGTCCATTGAATATATATATAAAGTAATGTTAGACAAAATTTAAACTCCATAGTATTGTAAGGAAAATGTAGATATTCATTGTTTTTGGGTGTCTCATAAGAGCCGGGTAATGGAAAATACAACAGACAACAATATAGATTTTCAGAAAATAAGAGATTTAGTTCATGCCTTGTAACGTGAACGTTACGATTATATTGTACGGCCCCCATAGTTCAATTCCTAATGTATAATATTTCATAAACATTTTGAATTTCGCGCGCCTAGTAACGGCTTCGCAATAGTAGTGGTATTCATAAAAAACCTAAACATCATATCTAGCGGAGTGTATTATTATTATTCGACCTGAACCCCTTACTTCACCCCTCTCCTCCGCTCCCCGCTCGCGAACAACGTGAAAAGTGTTTCATTTTAAATAAATTTAGAAATCCCCGTTCCGTACGATAAGTATTACATCAGCCAACGGCTGTAACGACCTCGTCCTTATAAGAAAAAATAGTAACTTTAGTTTCAAATCACACTTCATAAAAGAGATAATTAATCAATATATAAAGGCATACTTCATGTCATAATTATCCTTTGTCATTTTTACTAATGATTCCTGTTTCTGTCTATTTCGCTAAATAAGAAATATGTCCAGTAACATTGAATGTACACCACTTCAACTCTCCTGTCCCCCTTTCCCCTCGCAAAAGATTTCGTCTGGATCATTTTAGAAACGGCCTATAATTCTGTTGAATAAGATAAAAGTCAATAATCAATTTCGATAGGTGTCGTTTATTCAGTACGAATGCATCACACCTTTTCATTAATGTAGTTCGACACTATCTTACGAGATTCCTATTTGTTTTTTTTATCCGTCACTTCGAGTACCCTGTGCGAGATAATTTCTACCGGACCTTTTAATTAGGATCTTTCTCATTATCTTTGTCATCACCTTCACGGCTGATTTCTCTTTCACCCTTTTTACAACTATCCTTCTTGTGCTCTACGAGTACCCTGCGCGAGGCTATTATTCTTTTTTTTATATGTCAATCATCCAATTGTCAGTTCAAAATAATCCTTTAAACAGTCAATACGTGTCGAACTCACGACTGATTTGTCTCCGCAAAAGAATAATTTTTCTCGGCTTTCGGACAGCCGACGCAACTAATAAAAAAATTCATAAGTTTTCTGTGAATATGTATCAAAATACACGTATTGATCGCGGTATAGATTTTACCGTTAAATTATGTAATATCTTTTTTCACTGCATGTCGCTCAGTGTGTAATACATTCACAAATTGTTATAATGGCCGGTGACGAACTCACTTCAACTTCCACTAGATTTTCTTAATATAAACAAAGTGTTCAGTGTCTAAAGTAAATTCAAAGTTCTTCTTTATAAACTGTGACGTTTATATCTCATCTTGTTTGAATACAATTTATTTTCTCTTGTATACGAATATAGTGATTGTTCAGTTGCCATGCGGCACTTCCTATTGTGAAACAAATGGTGATCGTGAATATAAATAAGGCCGCGACACACACGATTATTTGGTAATGAGAAAAATACGTCACAATTCAGAGACACACCTTCGACACTCCGATTACTTCCTCTACTGCTGGTCTTAGGATCGAGTACTGCCTTTCGATGTTCACCCGTCACGGATATCGAATTGATTCCTGCTGACTTCAGCCATGCTGATCTTGTGTGATCGGTATAGACACCTTCTCGCCACTCTTCTGTTAATGCTTCTTGGATTCCCTTCTTCGTCTCCCTCAGGATCTGATAGGAATCAGGTCAATGCCTGCGGACGCTACAACTTTGTTGGTCTTGGACGATCAATAAATACTTCTTGGATGCCCTTCTTCGTCTTCTTCCGGATCTGATAGGAATCAGGTCAGACCCTTCACTTCCCTACAACGGATTATGTAGAAACCAGTTCCAGTATCTTCTGCTTGTTGGTCGGCATTGATCCGACGTCAAACAAGCCTTCTCGATTTCGTCCTTTCATCGCCACGTAAGTTTCTTTAAAGTAATTAGTGAATATTTAATGAGGTCAACAATGCATACCTCTCAGTGATGAAAGAAAATTTCATAAGTGTTTCCCTTTCTGGTTCACCACATTCTCGATATCTGATTTATATTTTAATTAAGATGCTTTAATATAAAACCCTCATTTAACTTTTGAACAAATCACTCACTCGGCAGATAACTTTACAAATATTTTGCAAATAATTTACAGATAATTGTACAATAATTTTTATGCAAATAGCCTTATTACTAATGATATTATTCTAATGACTTAAATAAAAATGCCATATGTAAGGAACAAGAGTCTTAACCTTTGCCTTCATAAAAATATCACAGAGCCTGCTAATGTAATTTTCATTCAAACTATCTTGTCAGTAACAAATAAGACCTTACAGAAATAAAGTAATATGGTACCTTTTTTTTATTCAGAATTGACTTCCTAAAATACATTGATACCTTGTGATAATTAATGTCTGTATTAATCAGTTTGGTACAAATTAAGTTTGTCATTGAATTCTTATATTTTAGTAATGAATGATCAAAACTAACCAGGTGAATTACTGTAATCTTTTGTTGATAATGATTCAAACCTTTTTACTAATTTTCACAATCTATATTTCATTAAAACTTGCATTCCTGGTTAAACATGTAATACAATAATTTTAACATCTGTCTTAATAATAGTGTCTTCCTTAATGTATTGGGTTTTCTTTTTTGTGTTTATCTGTTCGTAAATTCTTTTCTAACAATATACGCATCTGTCGATGTCCTGAACATATCTCAACTCGTACTTATTTATAATTCACACTTTCATACAAACCTGACCCTCATACTTCAACCTGAGACGAAAAAGTCAAAGCTCAAAACATAATTATTTATATAAATTATTTATTTCAATTTCTTTTTCTTACCGATGAGCTAACTGGATATTAACGTGCTTACTTTCAAAGTTAATTATAAATTCATACTAATCTGTCATCAAATGTGTGGATCCTGGATTTGGCCGTACTACACCATCACGTAAGGTAAGTCCAGAGGTCCCGAGAATACCAACAAGATAAAGGTAAACAATACTGACTTTAACCTTTCGTCACGAGGAGGAGACTCTCTTCGACGACGAAAAGGGCCGTTATCAAATATTTATAATAACAACAAATTAATATAAGAATAACCTTTTCTCCCCAACACGTTACAGCCTTTATGATTGATGAGTTAAATATATCTTGTCCATTGAATATATATATAAAGTAATGTTAGACAAAATTTAAACTCCATAGTATTGTAAGGAAAATGTAGATATTCATTGTTTTTGGGTGTCTCATAAGAGGTCTGGGTCGTCGAGAACCATCTGGCTGACAACATCAAGAACTTTATGTGCGGCGGACCCGGCCTCCTAGTGGAAATCCCCAGTAATAAAAGACTAATGTGTATGTGCAAAAGTGTATAAGGTATATAAGAATAAAGACCAATTATTGTGTATAAACTGTGCCTAGATATAAATATTTTTCGCCTATAACAATAGTTAGGGGCTGTTTCACCAGGTCCCGAATATCTCTCAATTAAGCCTATTTGGCGGTTATGTCTCAAGTAAAGTAAAATTTGCGTTTCACCACTCCCGAATAGCGCTACTCTTCGGATAAAGTGACAAGTAACTTATAGGGGACTTTACCTACCCAGTAAAGTTATTCGAAACTTTATTCGTCACTTTGACAGTTGCCGGTATCGTGTGTTTCATTGTTATTTTCTTTTAAATATGAATGTAAATATGGATTTATTCGAGGCAATTGACGATATTATTGATGCGGAAATGTTTCCTACACGAAGAAACAAAATATTTAGGCTACGAAAAGATTACTTCGTCGAATTTGATGAAATTGACTTTAAAAGAAGATTTCGCTTGTCAAAGCCCACAGTATCAATGATACATGACTTGATAAAAGATCGAATTACGTCAAATACAATGAAGTAAGTACATCCTTTACATTACTTTATCATGCATTTGTGTTATGTAAATAATAAATGACATACAAAAGCAAAATTTAGTATGAATTTGAATACATAGGTACGAAGACTTGACAGTACATGTAATGCTGTCGATGATAGAAATAAATATATGCATCTATAAACAAAACACGGTTGGTGTGTATTTTGAATATGTTATATTAATGGTTGTTTTATTTTCAGGAATGGAGCTGTATTGCCAATGGTAAAATTGTTGTTGACATTGCGATTCTTTGCAACCGGCTCATTTTTGACAACTGCTGCAGATTTTAGTGGTGTCAGTAAATCATCAGCATGTAGATTCATAAAAGAAGTGTCAGAAGCTATAGCTGGTTTGCGAAATCAGTTTATAACATTTCCGGAAGATTACTCAGTCATTCAGGAGAACAATTATAATATTGCTCGATTCCCACGAGTGATAGGATCCATTGATTGCACTCATGTTGCTATAATATCCCCCGGAGGTGTTAATGCGGAATATTTTCGCAATCGAAAAGGAGTGTTCTCTATTAACACGCTGGTTATATGTGATGGAAATATGAGAATTATGGATATTGTGGCAAGATGGCCAGGATCTAGCCACGATCAGACAATATTTGAAAATTCTGTTATCAAACAACGGTTTGAGACAAACCAATTTGGTAACGGAATATTATAAGGAGACAGTGGTTACGCAAATACTAGTTATTTATTGACACCACTGACGAATCCCACAACTCCTGCTGAAAGGTTATATAATGAAGCACATATACGGACAAGAAATGTGGTGGAAAGATGTTTTGTAGTCTTGAAAAGTCGTTTTCCTGTCTTAAGAAGAACCATAATACTATCTTTTCATAGAACCCAGGCTATCATTGTAGCATGTGCAGTACTTCACAATATTGCATTAACTACACATGATGAACAATTCGATTATGAATCTGATGGAACCACGGAATCGAGTGGTATTACAGAATCGGTGAATAATGATAATACAAGACATTCATTAATTGCAGATTATTTTACATCGCTCGCTCAAAGAAATTAAATGTCATGTGTATAGTTTAAATAATCGCTATTCTACAGTTTATAAATTATGTATATTGTATGTTTTCTTCATGTGCTTTACAGTTTTCATTAGCTTGTATAAATTATAGTGTATTTCATTACACTATGCAGAAAAGAGTATATTTTTGTTATTTCAGAAATTAATTTATTGTATGTGTCGTTGATTAAATTATTTTGCTTATTATTGTCTGTTTTTTCATGTGCTTTACATTATGAAAAAAAATAAAATAATTATTGTAAGCATTTAAAAGAATAAATAGATTGATATTAAAAAATATATGTTTTTTTATTCCATGTTATTATTTCTTATGAATTCAATCAAGTACATTCATTTTATCTACTTACCTCACAGTTTTTGATTACCTACATGGTTTTCTTCCTCTGCTTTACATTGTAAAAAAATGACAATAATTATTGTCTTTAAAATAAAGAGGATATTCAAAAATAAATAGAGGATATTAAAAAATAAATGTTTTTTTTTTATTTCACTTTATTATTGTGAATTCAATCAAGTACCTACATTAATTTTACCTACTTACCTCAGTTTTTGATTATCTACATGTGTAAAATGTGGTATTTGTAGCAAGTTTTAAAACAAAATGCATTTTATTAATAGAAGAAATTATTTAAACAAAAATAAAAGATTATTGAATTTTAATAATGTATTTTTTAAGATTGAAACAATATTATTATCTCTTCACACCATCGTGCCAGACTTTCCTTGGACGACCCCTTCTTCTCACTCACAAAATTATCTTACCTATCCACTTAGGATATTTTTAGCAATCTCATTAACATACATATTACCCAGGTATCATAGAATTATAATATACTAGAATTCTCATTCCCATACAAACTCTCGCTGTATAAGAGAAGCCGGCTCTTGTCTATGTATGTGTAATACTGTCGGTAAGCGTTGTACGTATATTACCACTCGGTATGACTGTGTGTGTAAATAATGTTGCAAACAGTTAAAAAATTCCCTATATAAATGGTGTTAATAATTTTAATGTCATTATTTGAGTTAGTAATAAATATATATTTTTTACATACATACCATCACGCCATATCCCTTACAGAGTAAGCAGAGAGAACCGAGCGCCATACTCCTCTATTTTTGCACACATTCCTAGCTTCCTTTACATCCATGCATATTTAAAGAATGAATGATGGACGACTGACCACCCCAGAAAGGGTTGGCATGACCATGTGAATGATATTGTGAAAGAAAGAAATATAAAAAGCTTGAAAAGTCGAATCTTAAGATACATTCATCGCCTAGTAAACATTCATACATTGTCTTATACATGTTCGTCTGTTGTTCACATGGTCGTACCATCCTTATCTTGGACACCCATGACCTCTTCTATTCCTTACCTTACCTTTTAATTATAAAAATTTTTAATGTTATTATTTGCGTTACATTGTGATGGTTAATTTTTTATTTTTTAGTTACTGTATTTACCACGTACAAAGTCAAATTAAGTCAATAGTTCCGCTTTGACGTTGGATGTTTTTAGATGTTTTCCATACCTATGTACTTGCCTCAATATTTCATTATTCTTGTGTCACAAGCCAACATCATACAAACTTGAGAGAACTTGTTTTATCGCAGGTTTTTGTAAATATATTAATAATTGGGATTTGAGAGAAAAATAAATATGCATAAATCTTTAATATGATCAAATATGAAATAAAACATTGGATTTACAATACAAAACCTCCAATCGGTAATTAATTGAGATATTAAAAAATAATAAATTATTTTATACTAACGAAAATAACTAGGATTAGAGGGAATTCGTAGGAATATAAAATATCGTGTAATGGATTCGATGGTCTATTTTATTTAATAGTCAAAACGAACAAATTATCTACGAGTACATAATACTGAACAAAGTAACAAGAACAAGGTGTAAATTTGCAGAAAGGTCATCTCTGCTTCCTGAGATGATGAAGTCCAACTGGCCTTCCATCTCTTATGTGGTCTTCCTAATAGACGGACGGCAGCAGAGCGGTTAACGCGCTGGGTTAGTAATCCAATGGTCGCGAGTTCTAATCCTGCTACGACCGATTTCGTTCGCTTATATGATGTAGTTTAAGGAATGTATATGTATATACTTGTTACAAGAACATATTCGTTCTCTTGAAAAAAATAAATAAAAAACGAAACGAATCGCTTATAAACTTAAACTGAGTTTACCTACTCTATGTAAAAAACAATAAAATTACTTAAAGAACTTGAAATTGTAATTATTATTACTCTATGAAAAAAAAACAATCGAATCACCTAAAGACCTTGAAATTGTAATTGTTTTTTTTTATATATTTGGCGTTTGGATGATGCTAACAGTTTATGGTTTTTTGCTTTATAAATGTAAAAACATCTAAGTCTTATATATTTTTCAACTATCAACCGAGTTAAATTTATGTGGTGACCCGGATTGACCACTGCGCTAATCAGCGCGCTAACCGCTTTGCTACCACCCAAATAAAATAAATAAATAAAAATAATAAAATAAATTAATAACTTTTAATAGTATTATTGTATCATCATAAGTTAATAAATTAATATTATAGCACACTCGTAAACACTACCATGAAAAAAAATGTAAATAATTTTTAAAACAGCCGTTTTCATAATACAGATTATTATGTACTAATCACAAAAATGGGGAAACAATGTTTGAGAGGTAACAACTTTCGATGAAATGTCGTGTTCTTAATTTCGATTCATTTGAATATAACGTATTTATCTTTTTTTACTATATTAATAGAAAAACACGATATTTACGAGTGAAATGAGATTTCCATAATGTTTCATTATTTCTGGGATAGTTTTACAACTCGACACTGCACAGTTGGGCATTTTGACCACGTTTTATTTAATAAATACGGAGAACGTTTCACGCGGGCGGTCAAATGATTACTGAATATCCTCACGGCAAATGTAACCCAAATTGGAAAACAAAAAGCGGCTTCGTTTACTTCAGGCAAATGATCATTCTAGTATATTATAATTCTATGCCAGGTATATACTATATTCATTGTAACCATTCATTTTCCACATTATGGTTTCTATCTATATGACATTGCGTTGAAGGAAGACTCGATTTTCTTCCACGCTTCATCTTTCATCCTCCAATTTGTCGCGTCACTTTTTTTATTTTCTATGATATGTTTGTACCTTTCCACCAAATAAATTAAGTCGTCCGTTTCCTTGTACGTAAAGTTACAACTTCTTTCATGTTTATCCATATTATTTGGCAATAAAAAACAGCACACTTTCTCAATCTGAATTCTAACTTCTAATGCTTCTAACCATAACCGTAAAACGTCAAATGAAACGTGTTGTTTGTCCATAAGTCCATAGAAAGAATTTAAAAACTAGTACATTTCTATGCATTTGTCTATGAAAATGCGACGTTGCCATCGTTATTCGTCAATTTACTACTCGGAACTTATCCAACGACGGTGAAACGCAAATTTTCTTCAAAACATTTTAACCGGCAAGTAGCACTATTTGCCGAATAGTTATTCGAGACATATTTTGATTTTGGTGAAACAGCGCCTTAATAATATAGTATAAGTTAGTCAGTAAGTACTTAGTCAATAGAAATAACATGTATTTTTACAACTCTAGTAATACACATATTTTTATAAAGGGTGCTGTTAAGGAAAGTGTGTGAAGTATGAAAGATTAACCCAAGGGCACTGCTACAGTATCGATGAGATCCGCCACTCGTCATGCTTGTGTCCAAAGGGGAGGCGACAAGAAGAGAACGGAGTGCAGAGTTGGAGTGTGGAATGTGAGAGGAGGTATGGAAAAAAAGATGAATGAGCTATGTGAAATTGTTTTACAAAAAGAAATTGATGTGTTATGTTTGAGTGAGACTAAACGGAAGGGGACCGGAATGAATGAGAGGCATGATGGTATGATTGAATTATGGTCAGGTGTAAAAGAAGACAAGCATGCTTCAAAGGGTGTAGGTATTATTTTAGCAAAACGAATGATAGAATGCGTGAAAGAGTTTAAGTGTGAAAGTCCCAGGCTTATGTAGATTAGACTCAAAGTAGGAATCACTCCCGTGTTTCTCTTAACCGGGTATGCGCCTGTGAATTCAGACCAAGAGGGCGAAAAATAAGAGTTCTGGGAAAGTGTGAAGCAAATTTTACAATAAACCTGAAAAATGTGAGTTTTGTGAGAAGGAATCGAAATATCTTGGATATATTGTTGATTGATGTCGTACGAACCCTCAAAAAATTGAATCTGTGAAAAAATTCCCTACACCGAAATGTGCTGAAGAAATTCGAAAATTCATTGGCGTTTGCTCTTATTATCGGCGTTTTATTAAAAAAATTTCAGATTTGTCAGTACCTCTTACGCCCCTAACTAGTGTAAAAGAAAAGGAGTAAGTAATTTTAAATGGAATGTAGCATATAAGGCTTTTAATTCTTTAAAGGTGTCAACGACCACGGCCCCATTGTTAAAAAAACCCTGACTTTAATGTACCTTTTGAACTACACACTGATGCTAGTTCGGTGGGACTGGAGCCGTATTATCGCAGGTGATTGATGGAAACGAACATGTCATTGCATATTATTCACGAACGTTACATAAGAATGAAATAAATTTTACAATTACTGAACGGGAATTATTAGCTGCTTTGGAGGTCATTCGACATTTTCGTCCTTATTTAGATGGTTCACATTTCAAGCTGGTCACTGATCATTCTAGTTTGAAATGGTTAGTTTTCTTGAAGAACCCGACAGGTTGTCTTGCTAGATGGGCGACTGAATTATTACAATTTTTGTTTGACGTAGAACATAGACGAGGTGCATTAAATGTTGTTCCTGATGCATTATCCCGCGTCGAAGTGGCAACTTTAGATACAGTTGATGTGATGGACGATCCATGGTATGTGAGAATGTTTAAAGGATGTCAAGATAAATCGCTAGAATTCCCAAATTTCATGATAAAAGAAGGAAAACTCTTTCGTAAATATAATATTAATTCGAAATTATTAAAATAATTTGAATGAAAGTTAGTAATACCAAAAAGAGATCGTTTAAATATAATAATAAAATCACACCATGATATAGTCGAATCAGCGCATTTGGGTATATTTAAAACATTACAATTATTGTATTATTGGCCACATATGTTTTTGGATGTCAAAGATTATATTAATAACTGCGAATCATGCAAAATGTTTCAATTTTATCAACAGAAACCCCTTGGAATGATGATGATAAAAAAATACATTAACCAATGGTGATGATTTCAATCGATATAGTGAGCCCTCTGCCTCGTTCAAAATTGGGGAACGTCTATATTCTATCAGTGTTAGATGCATTCTCTAAATATTTATGGCTTTTCCCTTTAAAGAAAGCTAATGCAGAAAATGTGGTAAAATAATTGGAAAATCATATATTCCTACCATATGGAGTCCCGGCCAGTGTTTTGGCAGATAATGGAATTCAATTTACGGCTAATAAATTTAAGGACTTGATTAAAAAATATGATATTCCTTATTTATATTATACGTCTCTATACACACCACAGGTGAATGTTGTTGAAAGATATCATAGAACAGCCATTACGGCACTTGCTGCGATGGTTCATAATGATCAACGCAATTGGTGTAGTCATATCATTCCAGCAATGAACTCGTCGGTTAACATGTCCACAGGATATAGGTACTCCACATTTTATATTTTTTGGGAGAATTTATAATAAAAGGTAATTTTAATAAAAGATATGAACCTGGTCCCTCCTCGTTAGATGAAGTAACGATTGAGGCTCCGAATGATTACATTGATAAACTCTCTTATTTGAAGGACATTTTTATAGAAGTTAAAGAAAATCTCTTTGAGACGTCCAAAAAGGTTGCTAAGGAATATAACAAAGGTAGAATTGATAAGGGATATAATATAGGTGATTATGTTTATTGAAAAAACTTTCCTTTATCAAAAAGAATTGATTATTTTTCAAGTAAACTGGCCCCAATATATGCAAAAAAAAAAATAAAATTATAGATAAAATTTCACCTCTGCTGATATGTCTAACAAGAAAGTTGGAAACTTCCATATTAAAGATATTGTAAAACAAGGTTTATAAGAAGACGATAGATGTTGATTAAATTACTTATTTTCGTTGTAATAATGTAGAATATTAATTTTTTCAGAATCGCACCTTTAGGTAGACTAGACTGACTAAGGGCCAATATTATAAAGGTCCGTAAGTTAAAATTCAGACCTACTAAGCGTAACAATTTACATCTTATAACAATCCATTAATATAACGCCAGTAAAATTAACGGACCAAAGTTTACTGACGGCAAGACCCACGGTTAAACGCAGATACCGATCGGTAAATTGTATGATTTGAGGTTATGTGATATGTCATTTTTGTAGCGATGTTGTTTTTTGGTAGTTTTATCGTGTTCAAAGTATATTTTTGCAAGTTTAACTATGTCTTAAGTTCAAGCAGTGATAATTTGAATTTAATAAGTAGTTCTTCGTCGGATGAAGATTTTGTTTTGCGACGCCCGAGAGAATTCAAAGTGAGAATAAATTATTTTAATATAATAGATGATATGGAATTTATATATCAATTCCGTTTGTCAAAAAGTGCTGCGCAAAATTTAAAAGAACAGATCGGAGGTGACTTAAAAAGGAAGACGAGACGAAATAAGGCATTGTATCCAGAAATCCAGTAACTAATTGCCTTGAGGTATTATGCTCTGGGATCAATCATATTTTTTTTTTTTTTTTTTTTTTTTTTTTTTTTTTTTTTTTTTTTTTTTTTTTTTTTTTTTTTTTTTTTTTTTTTTTGCGGGTGGCAGTTCTCAGGAGAACACACTTAGGCCGGTTGGCCCTTTGTGATACCACAAATCAATCATATTAGTTTCAGCAGATTTTGTAGGTATTTCAAATGCTAAATATTATTAAAAAAAGTTAATTTATTGAGTGGAAGTAAAACTATAGTGTCTTCAAAATAGTAAAGTCAATATAAATAATTTATAATTAATTGTTTCAGACCAATTGAATCTTTAAAAAAAATGTGGGAGAAACTAAAAATGGAGGCGAAAACCCACATATCTAGAGTTAGAGCCAACAGTTTCATAACTGGAGGCGGACCTAGCGAGGAACCCAAACATGATCCGATACTACTTGCGGTATTGGAACTTGTTGCTAGAGGAGGTTCTGGAATACCGCATGAAGATGATAGCGATAATTTTGTAATAGGTAATTTTAATATATTATTTTTTCATTTGCTACTATATTTTTCACTGACATATTATTTAAATTATTACAGAAGTCCCTTTGTCTAATCCCAATATAAGGGAGGCACGAACATCAACTCCGCTGGAGATGACTGTGGAGGAAACTGAATATACGACATCAGCTCCAGTTCAAAATGAGGTGATAAATTTTATGGCATCAGCTCCAGTTGTAGAAGTTCAAAATGAGGTAATTAATTTTATCTGATAATATTTTTATTGAACTAATGACTGCAAAATTAATTTTATTAGATTACTAAATATAGATAATATTGCTTTTTATAAAGTTGGATTATTAATTTATTTTAGGATGAAACAAATCATTAAACTCCCAACTCGTGGACAAATAGGCGTCGTCCTAAACTTCTGTCAACGCATGAGAGGAGTGAAGTCATAGAGAAATCTCAAACATACATTTATTTTTGGATGAAACAAATCATTAAACTCCCAACTCGTGGACAAATAGGCGTCGTCCTAAACTTCTGTCAACGCATGAGAGGAGTGAAGTCATAGAGAAATCTCAAACATACATTTATTTTTGGATGAAACAAATCATTAAACTCCCAACTCGTGGACAAATAGGCGTCGTCCTAAACTTCTGTCAACGCATGAGAGGAGTGAAGTCATAGAGAAATCTCAAACATACATTTATTTTTGGATGAAACAAATCATTAAACTCCCAACTCGTGGACAAATAGGCGTCGTCCTAAACTTCTGTCAACGCATGAGAGGAGTGAAGTCATAGAGAAATCTCAAACATACATTTATTTTTGGATGAAACAAATCATTAAACTCCCAACTCGTGGACAAATAGGCGTCGTCCTCAACTTCTGTCAACGCATGAGAGGAGTGAAGTCATAGAGAAATCTCAAACATACATTTATTTTTGGATGAAACAAATCATTAAACTCCCAACTCGTGGACAAATAGGCGTCGTCCTAAACTTCTGTCAACGCATGAGAGGAGTGAAGTCATAGAGAAATCTCAAACATACATTTATTTTTGGATGAAACAAATCATTAAACTCCCAACTCGTGGACAAATAGGCGTCGTCCTCAACTTCTGTCAACGCACGAGAGGAGTGAAGTCATAGAGAAATCTCAAACATACATTTATTTTTGGATGAAACAAATCATTAAACTCCCAACTCGTGGACAAATAGGCGTCGTCCTAAACTTCTGTCAACGCATGAGAGGAGTGAAGTCATAGAGAAATCTCAAACATACATTTATTTTTGGATGAAACAAATCATTAAACTCCCAACTCGTGGACAAATAGGCGTCGTCCTCAACTTCTGTCAACGCACGAGAGGAGTGAAGTCATAGAGAAATCTCAAACATACATTTATTTTTGGATGAAACAAATCATTAAACTCCCAACTCGTGGACAAATAGGCGTCGTCCTCAACTTCTGTCAACGCACGAGAGGAGTGAAGTCATAGAGAAATCTCAAACATACATTTATTTTTGGATGAAACAAATCATTAAACTCCCAACTCGTGGACAAATAGGCGTCGTCCTAAACTTCTGTCAACGCATGAGAGGAGTGAAGTCATAGAGAAATCTCAAACATACATTTATTTTTGGATGAAACAAATCATTAAACTCCCAACTCGTGGACAAATAGGCGTCGTCCTAAACTTCTGTCAACGCATGAGAGGAGTGAAGTCATAGAGAAATCTCAAACATACATTTATTTTTGGATGAAACAAATCATTAAACTCCCAACTCGTGGACAAATAGGCGTCGTCCTAAACTTCTGTCAACGCATGAGAGGAGTGAAGTCATAGAGAAATCTCAAACATACATTTATTTTTGGATGAAACAAATCATTAAACTCCCAACTCGTGGACAAATAGGCGTCGTCCTAAACTTCTGTCAACGCATGAGAGGAGTGAAGTCATAGAGAAATCTCAAACATACATTTATTTTTGGATGAAACAAATCATTAAACTCCCAACTCGTGGACAAATAGGCGTCGTCCTCAACTTCTGTCAACGCACGAGAGGAGTGAAGTCATAGAGAAATCTCAAACATACATTTATTTTTGGATGAAACAAATCATTAAACTCCCAACTCGTGGACAAATAGGCATCGTCCTAAACTTCTGTCAACGCATGAGAGGAGTGAAGTCATAGAGAAATCTCAAACATACATTTATTTTTGGATGAAACAAATCATTAAACTCCCAACTTGTGGACAAATAGGCGTCGTCCTAAACTTCTGTCAACGCATGAGAGGAGTGAAGTCATAGAGAAATCTCAAACACTCGAAGCTTTAAAAATACTACATAGAAAGAGAGGATGCTAGAGCTAGCGAACTCCATTCTATTTCTATGAAAATAAAAGAAGAAGAACTGGCCAAAGCTATACAGGAGCGTAAGACAGAGGAAGTGAAAATCAAAATACAAGAGGAGATTTAAAAAAAATACAAGGTAAGAAAATAATGTGTTAGTGCCACACTTCTCGAGTTGGTGTTAATGAATTCCCCCCCCCCCACTCCAACCCAGTCCGCCCATCCATCAGTTTTATCATTGTCCTTGCGATCGAGCCGAGCGATTTTATGCGTTACGAAAAACTGTGACATAGTTTGACCACGAGTGTCAAAGTATCGTTTATGTATATTGTATTCGTCCTGTTAATTACTTCTGTGTTCTGTGTACTAAAACTATAGTTAGTGCATCATTGTGGATCAGAGAGATCAAGGAGATGTCAACCGGTTGACCGCCATCAGTGAATACGAGATCAAAAGGTAGGTCGCTTGGCAATTCCCATCACTGTTCCATCTTTCCGATTATTAAATAATTATACAGACCACTATTTCCATCAGCAAAACCCTTCCAACCGAGGCGGGGCAATTTGCCAAGGAATCTATATCGAAGCGTTAACATAATGTTTACTTTGTGGGCGGATTCGTCAAAATTTACACATTGACTTTTCGTTATGTCCCACGACTTTAGATGGTTTGTTTGGAAATATAATTATTGTTTCTGTTCCGAATTTGTACTTTTTGAATAGCAAATTTATTCTTGTAAACATTTTTCTTAAAATTTTTGGGGTAATTAAATAAATAAAAATTTTACAGCATTTTGAAGAGAAAATGCTTCACCCTTTTTATATGTCCCAGCTCATATATCAAAATTTGATTGCATTTTTTCTTGTCATTTTAAGTAACGAATACTTCCTCGGCATAGTAATTTAAAAGCGAGATGTTTATTTTATTTAAATGATATATTGAATTCGCTGTGAATGGTTTTAAAATTATATAAATTTCAATTGAAACTTAGGTCAAAAAACCGAACTTAGGTCAACGCTGGTAACACCGATTTAAAAAATATACCAACCGCCATTTTATTCCGTCAGTTTACGCCAGTACCGTTTGTTGGATGTACGTTTGTCGCACGCAGTGTTATTTAAAAGTTCCATATTCCGAAACCAAAATTTAAGGTAAGATACACTACTTTTTATTTTATATTTTTTTATAAGCATGTAGAAACGCAAGCATGTAGAATTTGCGAAATAATTTTTGTTAGTTATAAAAATATACAGAATGTAGATTTTTTACAATATTTAAATTCAGTTGTTCAAGTGTTGAATCCGTTACCTCCATTCCGAAACTTCATGGAAAAATAAAACTTAATTTACACACAGCTACTATAAATGCTCATCATACAAAGCATGTTTAAAATTCAATTTTACAAGTAAGAAACACATTTGTTTGATATTTTATTTATTTCAAAAATCCTTGTATTTGTGGAAAGTGTTTAAGAATATGTTTAAACATTTAATTCTAGATTAGAATTTGATTCCCTTTTATTATGTATAATTGTAATGTTATTTTATTAAAAATATATTTTTCTTATAGATGCCTCTAACCCCAGCAGAATAAATGAAAAGATACAGGGAAAAAATTAAAAAGAACCCAGAAAAATATGAAGAGTATAAAAAGAAAGATTTACTTAGAATTAAGATAAAGACAAAAAAAGTATCAGAAATGTCAGAGCTAGAGATAAAACAAAAACGCAAATTGTGGAGAGAACAGAAAAGAAAACAAAAAAATAAAAAAATGCTTACTCTCAATGAGCCACAGGCAACCTCATCTAATCAACAACGTTCTAAGTCCAGAAAAAGATCATCTAATAGACAACTAAGGAGTATTGTATGTAAGTACAATAGAGCTTTGGGAAAAATTGGAACATTAAAAAAGGCATTAGAATCCTCAAGAAAAAAATGTTACCGCCAAAAGAAGCTAAGTAGCAAGAAAATTGAAGAATTAGAAAGCACAATTTTGAAAATGAAAGCACGAGAAGAAATTTTAGAGAATTCTTTGCGTCACTCGTTTAAAAAAACCAAAACTTTCAAGGAAAAACGTATCTTGAAGCAATTGGCTTGCAATGAAGAAGTTAGAAAAAATAAGAGAATTACATACGTCTCCAAATTATTGGGACTTTGCAGACCAGTCAGATCTAAAAAAAATAGTACGAATAGAAAAAACAACAAAATCAAAGAAGAAATGGAACATTTTTATTTACGAAACCTGTACTGCAGGTAAAAAAGAATGCAAAACGTTTATGAAACAGAAACATCAAATTCATTATTTAACGGACACATTGTTGAATCTTTTTAAAATTTACAAGGAAGAAGGTGGAAAATACAATTTAACAACATTCATTAAGTATAAGCCTTTTTATGTCTGTTCACCAAGAGTACAGAACAGAGAGACTTGCATGTGCATCAAGCACAGCAATATGGACATCTTCTTTGAAAAAAAAATGTGTAATACATCATAATGTCAAAAATATGACAGACATACTTACACAATTAACATGTGATATACATTCATACAAATGTATGTATGGAGCATGTGATAAGTGCATGTCCCACAAGCTTGACTATAAAAGGTAATACGATTTTGACGTTAAGAAAACAGAATGGTTGCAATGGGAGAGAATCGATTATCATTATGATAAGATAGAAAAGAGTGAAATAAAAGAAATAGTGACCAAGAAAATGGTCAAGCAAATGAAACACAGTACTGTCAGTCAACTAATAGAGAAATTTGAGAATGATTTACCAACCTACAAATAGTGACCAAGAAAACGGTCAAGCAAATGAAACACAGTACTGTCAGTCAACTAATAGAGAAATTTGAGAATGATTTACCAACCTACAAATAGTGACCAAGAAAACGGTCAAGCAAATGAAACACAGTACTGTCAGTCAACTAATAGAGAAATTTGAGAATGATTTACCAACCTACAAATAGTGACCAAGAAAACGGTCAAGCAAATGAAACACAGTACTGTCAGTCAACTAATAGAGAAATTTGAGAATGATTTACCAACCTACAAATAGTGACCAAGAAAACGGTCAAGCAAATGAAACACAGTACTGTCAGTCAACTAATAGAGAAATTTGAGAATGATTTACCAACCTACAAATAGTGACCAAGAAAACGGTCAAGCAAATGAAACACAGTACTGTCAGTCAACTAATAGAGAAATTTGAGAATGATTTACCAACCTACAAATAGTGACCAAGAAAACGGTCAAGCAAATGAAACACAGTACTGTCAGTCAACTAATAGAGAAATTTGAGAATGATTTACCAACCTACAAATAGTGACCAAGAAAACGGTCAAGCAAATGAAACACAGTACTGTCAGTCAACTAATAGAGAAATTTGAGAATGATTTACCAGCCTACAAAATACATTATTTTAATTGGAAACACCATGTGATGACTCTATTTGGTTCGATTTATTATTTGTTTTCTTATATGGTGCATATAATCTGTGTTTATATAATTTGTCGGGCTTGGCGTTCGCATGTTGATAGAGGTACTTATCTATATATGTATATATATATATATATGTGTAGATATGTTCTCGGTGATGGCTTAGCACTGAGTGGGGGAAAGTTTTTTTGTTTGTCTCTGGAACTATGAGACGGGGTGGAGAAGGGAGTTGGTTTTTTTAATTGGTCTCTACTCGCGAACAGAGATGGGCGGTTTTCGAAGAGAGTTAAATAGGGGGCAATCGGGAATTAGTTGTCGGTTATCGCGGTCTTATTTTGAAAGGAGTTAAATGCACTCGTTAAGATAGCATTTGGAGGGAGAAGGGGGGCGGTCGTTTGCTCGCGACACGCGAAAGAATTTGTTTTAATAAAAAAATAATATTATTTGATTGTGTATTTATATCGTGAAGTGAAGTGATATTTTCCTTTTATTCTCTATAAACAATAATCAGTAACTTATTCGCTACCGTAAATTAAATTCAGTGCAGTACGAGAAGAATTACGCTGGAGATCGATGAGTCCTTTTTTTATTATTTACTAACAATTTAATTATTTTCTTTTGACGTAATAAGATGAGAATACATGAAAAATTGAATATTAATTGGAAATGTAATCAATTTGAACTATTCTTGAATTTTCTTTCAAGTACAATTTGAATGAACATAATCTTATTTTAAACATTATAACCTATTTGAAAATTTTCTATATTTTATTAATTTTATATTTGAAGTATTGTGTTTTTATAACTGACAGAGTGAAATGAAGTAAACTTGTATTATCCTAATTCCATAAAAATTGCTTGCATGTAGAATTTAGTGATTCATAAATTATCTCTTTATTTAAGTTACTAATAGCATTATAATACTAACAAAACTCAATAATTCCTTTCCTATAAATGCATGTTAAGTTGATAAGTTATCCTATCTCGTAGAAAATTAATAAGTATTATTTCCTGTCCTTAATTCCAGTATTTTACTTATCGACAATAGTAAGTAAAGTACTTCTTTAATCAAATATAATACTAAAAATCGGTAATACCTTTGTCCTAATTACCTTAAAAACCTGATTTGGTCTCAGGTCCATTGGTCGATTATATCCTTTATGTGGTTAATGGTTAGAGACTCTCGCTAGACTAAGAGGTCCCAGATGATACCTTGGGTATTCTCATATCTAGGTTTATTGATCTCAATATATAGTAATGCATGATGGTACAGGTAGTCTAATTAATCCTTGTTAATGCACTCGGACCTGGAAGTAATTTGAAATGGTTGACCAGGATGGAAACGAGCGGGTATAGGTGCTCGTTTCAAACTGCATGAAGCATGAAAAATTAGCATGATCTTCTTTGAAAATCTGAATTTCCCTAACCTTAAAATGTCAGATGAAGTATGAAAATCGAGTGAAAAACACAAAACTTTATTAGCCCATTTTGTAGAAGCCTTAAAATGTCACTTAGACATCGCTAATGGAAATCAAAGTATCACCCTATGTGTCTTGAAATAACCATTTTATCTAAAGTAATCAAAATATTCATGTTTCAATCTGTTACTGTAGAAGGAAAATTCGTGTCCTGAAAACTAACATTATAAAGATATATTGGACATCTAACAAAATTTGATATAAAACTATTTACGTCACACTCATGGAAAGATCGTCGATTGCATATAAATATTGCCTTTTGTTATATAATGTATTTTGGTATTGTTTTGATATGTTTTCATTACAGCAGGATATACGAAAAGGTAGGAAAACTGTAGTTCGTTATTTACTAACCTCCATGAGTGTGAAAAAGCGTTAATAAGCATATATCGTGTTTTCTATTGAATTTTATTTATGTTTTTTTATGAGAATCATATGAATTTGTTTTATGATAATTTTTCGTCATCCTATTTATTCTGTAGGTATATTAATATACTTATATCGATCAAATTGAGTAACAATTAAGTTACATAATTTGGGTTGAGAATCGAAGTTTTATCATTACATTATACGAATTTAATAATTCTGTAGTTATAACTTTGTATATAAAGATTAATTATCTTTCAACAGTCGTAGAGTCTATTAATCTATTAATTATTAATATAATATATATAAATTTTATTATAAATATTCGTCTGTTTATAACTCGTAAATAAAACACAACGTAAAGGGTCCTTTTTAACGTGAATAATGATAGTAATCACTAGACGATCATTGGCCAAAATCCGTTGAAAAACATATAAAATTAGCGAAATAAGATAGAAGAATACGATGTTCTTTCATGATAGAATCATTCAATAAAGAATATTCAAATAGATGTAATAAATTCTAGATTTACCTTACAGGTAGAGGCTAAACTAGTTAGGGAAATTAGCTATAGTACTAGGAAATAGACGTTAGATTTTAATAGGTAGTTTAGCTAGCTAGTTTAGGAGGTTATGGATCCACAGAAAAATAGTTTAGGACGATATTTAGTTCAGGTTAGGGTGGAGCCCATCACACAACGAAAGTATCAAGAGTGCATTCGTAATTTAAAACAAAATGAGGTCATTTGTTTTAAATAACGAATTCATTCAATGCATTTCGGTGCATCTAAACATCAGATAAAATTGCATTGTGGTATGATTTACTGGAGAAATAAATCTCAGACCCAAATGCAGAGTCCGACCTAAATACTAAACTCTAAACACTAACCGCATTTTCATTGCACAGTCGCTCAATACAGTTAGGATATCACGTGACTACCTAACTGGAGGATGCTACGACGTTTTTGTATGAGATATGCGTTGCAGAGACATTTCTAAATACTTAGCGCATGCGCGTTAGCGTAAACTAACATTTGCGATCTGTCAAAAAGTAAGGTTGGTCGTGAGGTACCTTACGAGTGGTTTTATATGAAAATACGAGATGTTTTCGATGGAAGATGATTTTAACGACTTTGTGGAATATGTTTTTAGTGATGTTATTAATTCTAATTCCACACAGAGCATTCGGCGATATATACGTGAAGCCGAAAATCCGCTGGAATTTTACAGAAATAGTGAATTCAAGTTAAGGTTTCGAGTGACCAAAAACACATTTGTGCATCAAATAATGCCACTTGTGAGCACACATGTGGCAAATAACCGAGGATTGCCAATACCTACTGTAATTCAGGTCGCTATTGTCCTGAGATTTTATGCAACAGGCAATTTTCAGGTTAGCTTATTTTATTTTACATATTAATATTACCTGCTTTGTATTTTTGAAATAATTTTGTTTTTTAACGAATGGTTTTTAATAATAAAATGATTTGCTAAAATATAATTTATTTACTTTTCAGATGGTTGCAGGAGATTTGGAAAGCGTCAGTCAATCGACATGCTGTAGAGTTGTCCAAAAACTTTTATTGCTTTTTGCCCAACAAATGGGAAGATTTGTCCGTTTTCCCAATGAGCAAGGAATAATAAATAATAAGCGGAAGTTTTATGACAAAGCTCATTTTCCTGGAGTTGTTGGCTGTATTGATTGTACCCACATCCCTATCAAAAGTCCCAGCAGAGAAAGAGGCGAACTATTCCGTAATAGAAAAGGGTGGTTTTCTCTTAATGTGCAGGCTGTATCAGGCCCAAATATGGAGATATTAGATATCATAACCAGGTGGCCTGGATCAGCCCACGGTTCAAGAATATTTCAGAACAGTGCATGCCGCCTGAAATTTGAAGAAGGACGTATAAAGGGTATTCTTTTAGGTGATAGTGGTTATGCCCAAACAAGATATCTGTTCACTCCAGTTCTGCAACCATCGTCAGATTCCGAAGGCAGATACAACAGAGCGCACATTCTGACCCGAAATATTGTCGAAAGATTATTTGGCGTGTGGAAAAGAAGGTTTCCTTGTCTCTCTAGGAAGCTGCAAAATAATTTACATAATGTTACTAATATTATTGGTGCATGTGCAGTTATTCATAATATTTGCATCATTACTAGAGTTGACCATTTTGAGCCAGTGTCACAAGATAACTCATCAGCATATTGTCCACATGGTCTTTTTCGGATAGCGGTCACGGAAAGGGAGTTGCAGATGGAATTGGAGGGGCCATCAAAAGGGCACTGGACAGACAAGTTGCCTATGGAAAGAATGTGACAGAAGCTAGAGAAGCAATTGAAATTTTAAATTCCTGTATGAAATCCGTGCAATGTTTTAATGTTCCAATAACAGAAGTTGACGATGTTAGTAAGTTTATACCAAAAACATTGCGCGCTGTGGAAGGAACAATGCTGATTCATCAGATTATTAGTTACCCTCATTCTGCACAAATTCAGCACAGAATACTCAGTTGCTTTTGCTTCTGTGAAAAATATGAAGAACAGGTGTGTGATTGCTATTCGCCAAAAAATCATTGTTTTCCAATTCATAAAGATCTTGAGGAGACCAATGGTATAATTACATTAGACGATGGCAATGACTTAATAATCTTGGATGACCTTGGAAATAATGAAGAAGACCCTCGAGTATTAGTGGAAAACTTATATATTTCTAAATTAGATGACTTTGTCCACAACCATATTCCTACTAAAAGGGAGAGTCCCAAATATTTTTTTGATAATATCTCATGCGAAACAATATCAGAAGTCAAAAGAGCACAATTAAGTTTTGAAAAAGATAAGGAAAATTTACCCAACAAAAACATACCGTTAGCTAAATCTAAATCATTAAGAACAATAGTAACGCGTAATTTAGAATGTTTTTTGTGTATGAAAAAATTTCCCTTTTATACAAACTTATCTTAATCTGGATTTGCATAAATTGTACTGAGGGTCAAAGACAATTTGATTACATTTGTGATAAATGTTATATAGGTTGACACGTCACTCCAAATCCCAACTGAAACCAACTCTCCCAAATTGCGTGGACCACCTGCTAAGATGAAACGAACGTCTATCACTTGCCCCTCTAAGAAGATCAGAGCTGCCCCCAAGACTCCATTACAGACTAGATCTAAGAGGTCTATTAAAGACACCCCATCCACATCATCCTCAATTTCCACCGTATTCTCCTTACAGTCTTCTTCTGAAAATCCTATCAACAGTCCCCCTGATACCCATTACGTAATAACTAACGCCATGGTGCATTCCTTCTCAGACCCGACATTTTTATCCACTGACAAAGCCACATCTATTGTCAAGATGTGGTATGATGATGGGTGGGATCATCTATGGGCGGTGGAGGATCAGGTGACCATTGACTTATTCTGCTTAACCATCCGAGACTCTCCTACAAACAGTGCATGGTCATTGAAACTCATGCAAGCTTCCAATGGGCTCTTGGTAGCTCAGTTTAGATCTGGACTAATTCCATCCCATGACACCAAGGCTTTCCTATCCAATAGCATGTCACTATCCACAGCTGGAATTCAAAATATTGCTGTGATACAAAAAATGTCCATCACATTAGCAAAGCAGCAGGAAGCCATGCTTCAACTCACTAAGGATATGTCCGAAACGTTATCAGCGCAGAGTATTAAAACTTCTTTGTTTTAAATTTTAGTTAACGTATTATTTTAATTTAATTTTCTATTATTTATATAATAAGTATGTAAGGTTTTATGTTCGGAAGTTCACGCTATTGAGAGATGTGCTCGGTTCAACCTCGACAAAAGATACAACAGCCAGAATATTGCTATTCTATCTGACAGTCAAGCAGCCATTATGACATTAAATTCCCCAAACATTGACTCAAAAATGGTTTGGGAATGCCTACAAAAACTCATACGTATGTTTATTTATTGAAAAAAAAAAGCATCATGATTCATGAAAATAAAATAGTGTATACGTATTAATAAAACGAAATGTAATTACAAATAAAATAATTATCTTTTTATACCACCTACAATTTGTTTTTCATGCATGTTACGCGTCTAACCGTCACAGAGTCGACAATTCAAAAATTTACGACGTCACTTCACAGTTAATGTCAAAATCGACATAAAATGTTCACAATTTATAATTAAAGTTCACAATATTGTTCTCGGAATAGTTTTTATCACTCAATGCGTAGTTTCGCTCGACACACCAATCGCACGGCAATCATCAAAATGGCGTCTTTATTCTTCACGTATTTATCTGCGTATATAACTCGTTATTTTTTGATTTTGAAATGTTCACAGTTTACAATTTAAATTCACAATATTGTATTCAGAATAGTTTTCATCACTTGATGCGTAATTTCGCTCTACACACGAATCACACGGCAATCATCAAAATGGCGTCTTTCTTCTTCACGTATTTATCTGCGTATATTACTCGTTATTTTTGATTTTACTATTATTTTTCGAATCCCGGACGAGCCCCCAAGTTGTGGGATCGATTCGATATATCGAATCAAAAACATCGATATTTACGATATATCGATATATATCGGACATCCCTATTTGCAAACAGTCGGTGTGGTTTGAACTGTTGTCAGTTGTTTCCATTTGCTGAAAAATGCATTTTATACCGCATTTTATATTTTTTATCAATTATCAAGTATTATCTTGGGTAAAAAGATTAAAGAAAACACAGGACAGAAAAAAATCAAACCAAATGTTGCGGTGGATTATTCCAAGCACGATAAGCGGCGTCTTATCACTTCCACTTGCGTTACAGTTAGGTAAATAACAGAATACGTACATCTATGTAATATATTATTAATATTTTTTCCCAGTTATTTACCAAAAGGATTACCAAAATTTCTAAAATGCGAACATTCGACTAGGACTTTTAAATGCAAAGACTTTAGCACTCAAGATGTTCGATTGTTTTATGAAGCATTTTATTAAAGCAAAAATAAACTTGGTCAAGATAATTTTATTACGAAATTTTGTAGGGTGACAACTATTGCCAAAAGATGTGTTAAAGAAAGTAAAAATTTAACTTTTAAATACGAAATTCGAAAAGCGAAAACTGGACACATGGTTCCGGTCTGTCGACAGACATTTTTAAATATCTTACTGGTGAAAAAAGATCGCGTTCAAGGCGTATTAAAGAGATGTTGTGATAATAAGGCATGTAATGCAGTTGAGAATAGAGGAGGTGATCAATATAGTATTAAAAATATTAACAAAAAACTTAGTATTTGCATGTTTATAGAATCCCTTTAAAGGTAGTGAACAACATTATTGTCATAATAAATCATATAGTCGTATATATTTATCACCTGTGCCCCATTCCACCATCTTATTTTTTTTTAATTTTCGTCTTGCGATATGAGAATTTCACAGAGTGAAATAGATAACACAGTTTCAGCTCTATAATATCTATAGAATCACCCTGGAAGCAGGATTGAGCAGGATTTGGTGAATTATAACAGTATAATATCTTTCCTGGGTAAGAAACAGCCTAAATTTCTAACCAACAATGCGCTGTCAGTGAACCGATCAGGCACAGAGGCCTTATTTATAACTAATGAGCTGAATTATTCAGCTATGTAGATTGTACCATCATTATCATTAATAATTGTGTTTATTTAGGTGATGATATCAATGTTAACGAGGTGTCGAAAGCGACGAGAATAAATGTGTCGACAATAAAGAGATTTATCGCTCAAATGAATTATTGTGAATATTTTAATGATATCACGAAATCCCCCAAAAAACGTTTCAAGGGAAAATCCAAGATCACAATTGATAATATCTCAGAAGGTTTGTTTTTTATTATTTAATTATTTTGTAATGTACATGCATGACTCACAAATTAATTATGTCATTTACCTGCGTTATTTTATCCAAATGACCAACAATTAATAATTTCTCGGAAAGTTTATTTTGTGTAATTTATTATTCTGTACTGTACGTGCATGAATCACACAAAATATTTTGTAATTTACATATATTTTTTTAAATGACCCACAACCAATAATTTCTTTGTTTTTTTTTATTATTATCTGTACTGTACGTACATGAATCACATTTAGTCATTTATTTCCAAATTTCCAAATGTCCTATATTTATTGTCTGTAACTAGACGGAATAAAAAAATATTTTTAAAGAAAGGCATATTTAATTGTAATAATTATTAATTTCATTATTTCCAGTTGTGATACGTCACAAAATAACGGAGTTCTACAGCATAAGAGAGGAGATCCCTGACAGTAACACTGAAGGGAGATTGAGTGATTGAATGCAGTACAACATACATACTGTGAAGTAATGCTTTGCAAGTCACTAAAATATATTTTATTTTAAAAATATTATTTATAAAGGTAGGAACGTAAGATATTTTTTTTACCGTCTGTAAACATTACGAGCTACTGCGCATCCATATTGAGGATGGCAAGATTGCGTATTGTATAAATCGTCAAAAATATTTTATAGGTAGTATTAATTAAGATTTGCCGAACCGCTGGAGAGTGCGTGTTAAATTTAAACATTAATGATGGAGGATAACTGAGTGTGGCTTATTTTGGAAGAATATGGTAAGCATTCACTGAATTTCTGGGAAAATTGAGATTGTTTATCAGACAGATCTGAAACATGCAATTAACTTCCCTGAGGTGGTATTATTGATATATTTTTTTGTTACCTATAAGAGAGTTCGATTCTCTCCATTGGGTCTAGCCGGTGGACAGTGAAGGGAAGGGACATCAGATCCCTCTCGTAGAATTCACGTCACAATTGGCGCCCAACGTGGGGCTGTAAAAAGAATTCCAGAATTGCATGGCGAAGATCTGTGGGTGGCGCCCTAAAAATCAGAGAGTCTGTTCTGGGGAGGCTGGAAAGAGAGACAAGAAAGTTCTACGTACAGAACAGAGATTCTTTTCATTGGATATTTTGTATATAAAAAAAACTAATTCACTTTATTTATTTACATTAAAAAACTAGATAAATTAGTATCTTTTTCTACAGATCTGAAACATGCAATTAACTTCCCTGATGTGGTAATATTGATATTCTTAGTTACCTATAAGAGAGATCGATTCTCTCCATTGGGACTAGCCAGTGGACAGTGAAGGGAACGGACCTCAGATCCCTCCCGTAGAATTCACGTCACAATACTTAGGAACATATTAAAAAAAAAAACTAGGATACAAGTGAAGGACGCTCCAGTCAAGAAGAGTTGCCTTGATGGAGAATTGGGATATAATATTTAAGAGGCACAGATTTCTACGAGAAGTGAAGGAGCACAGAGATGAGGGAAGACCAATTATTTACGTCGATGAAAAGTATGTGAACTCATCGCACACGGTTTCCAAATGTTGACAGAGTCCTCAGAGCTGGGTCACCTTAGAGATTGGCGCAGGTCGGCGACTGATTGTCGTACACGCGGGTGGAAGGGAAGTCTTTATCAGTGGTAGTCTCTTGATTTTCAAATCCAAAAACAAATCAGGAGACTATCATGTGATGACATGAACTTTGGAAATTTCAAAAAATGGACAGAAAATATGCTTATTCCTAATTTACCGCCTCGTTCAACGATAGTTTTAGACAACGCATCATATCATAATGTGGAGATTGACAGAAGACCACCCAAATCAGCGTTGAAAAAAACAACGATTGAGTGGTTGTCATCACATAATGTGGAATGCAGTCCGATTATGCTAAAATCGGAACTATATTCGTTGATCCAGTCCGTTAATGTGGAAAAAAGACTGGTCATTGACAAAATTTTAAAAACTCGTAGACACAAAGTTCTTCGTTTGCCTCCTTACCATGCTGATCTTAACCCTATTGAGTTAGTTTGGGGCGACATTAAAGGTGCGTTGGCCAGAGAGCACGTGAGCTCTAATCTGGACGAAAAATACGTTAAATTAAAAATCCTCTTCCAGGATTTTAGAGCGGACAAATGGAAGAAATGTGTTGAGCATGTGAAAAAAATTGAAGAGGAGTATGCCTCAATGGACATTGACTTTGATACAAATTTCGACACAATGTTTGAAGGCCTCAGATTTGATGTTGGTGATGACTCTTCTTCAACAGAGAGTGACACAGATTATGACTCTGAACAATAATTTAAGAGCTTTATATGTTGGCTTTTGTAAGGAGGAGATGCACAGAGCCTTGTTTAATAATAAGTAATATTTTGCCGTGTTTCGATAATCGAGGAAAACACGAAAACCATTGCATCAAAATTGATCAAGAAATGAAAAAAAAAGTCATAGATCACGTATTATCATTCCAGCCAGTTGAGTCACATTATCTTAGGAAAGATAGTAGCAAAATTTATTTAGATAATGAACTTTCTATCTCAAAGATGTTTAATTTGTATCAGATATGGATTAACTTAGATAACTATGGTAATAAAGCACAAACACTTTGACAATATCGCAATATTGTAAATAACAATATGAACATAGATTTTTTATCCCTAAAAAAGACATATGTGACAGATGTCATGCTTTTAGAAATATTACCCCACCTTATGAAGAGGAACATGAAACTTATAAAACTCATATGAACAACAAAAAAAGTGCCCGTGATAAAAAAAAATAGTGACAAATCGCATGCACAAAGTCAATAACCAAATTAAATTTTTCTCCAGAGTATTTACATGAACTAAAAAAATATTTCCGAGGTACTGACTGTTTACGAAAAGAAAACATGAAACAACATATCAGATAACTTCCCACAAATTAAGTTTTATATTGAAATTTATAAAAGTACAAAATATTTTTTTTTTGGGGGAAGCAATTGTACGATCAAGTGATATAAAAACAGACAACAATATAGATTTTCAGAAAATAATAGATTTAGTTCATGCCTTTATGATTGATGAGTTAAATATATTTTGTCCATTGAATATATATATAGTAATGTCAGACAAAATTTAAACTCCATAGTAATGTAAGGAAAATGTAGGTATTCATTGTTTTTGAGTGTCTCATAAGAGCCGGGTAATGAAAAATACAACAGGCAACAATACATAATTCAGTAAATTTTTCTTTCAAAATTAACGATGTTTGGTGGTCTCCAAAATACTCTATTTTCGTCTGCTTCTCCCCCTATGTTTGAGTTCTCCCTTGGCCCATTTATAAAAATATGTAACATTAAGAATCGCCATTGGAACTGCATTTCTGGTCACGTAGATATGTAATGTCCTTATTGTTGATCAATATAATTCTTTGTTCACTAGTGTAAGAGATATTAGAAATAAAAGATTCCACGATGTTGATAATGTATCTGATTGTGTTATTTCCAATTGCTTTTGAAAAGATACTTTGCCTTGGGCATGAACTTTTACGTTCACATATTTATTCAGCATTGTGAAATAAAATTTTTTTACAAGAATTCCCAATCCTTAATTACAGCAGACAATATAAAACTCCAACAATTTATTCCTTTAAAAAGATTTATTGTATTTGCAGGAGCCCAATTTCTGATCCAAATAATAGAACACTTTCATGATGTCATAGTTGCAAGAAAATTTTTCATTTTGTTTGTTTAAAGAGTAGAAATATTTGTATCTATGAAAATAGTGGGGCCTGTATCCGTATCAATGATGCGTTGACAACATGGTACCCTATTAATAAAGGGGTGAAACAAGGCCCAGTGTAAACTGCATCGCTGTGCGAATACCTCCCTTATACCCAGATGATCTAGAACTTACGGACACTCTAAAAAATATTGTGCACATACAAGGAGTGCCCTGATGTCTCAAAGACCAAACCTTCATGTGTCAATTGTTGTAGTCGGCCTGACTCCCAGCCACACAATGCAATGAGTTCTGAATGTCCTGTCAGGATAAAAATGGAGAAAATTGCCCGTGACTGGACTGACTACAGTTGCTAATGGCTCTAATGTAAAAACAACCAACACATTAAGCAAGAAGAAGAGAAACATCAATGTAACCTTCAAAAAAGCAGAGCTGCTACCCAAGAATCAATCAAAATCTGTATGGAACATAAAATTGAAATTGCGATAGTTCAGGAGCCCTATATAGGAGTCACGGGAAAGCTTTCGGATCATAGCAGTTATACAGTCTTTCAAAATGCTAATTCTGATTGTGACAATCCAACAAAGGCTGCAGTTCTGGTTTTTGACGGAAGCCTTGTCATGGGCGGCTCAAACAACAACAGTGGTGATTCAGCAATGGTATAACTAGATGAGGAAAATATTACAATTGTCTCACTTTATATCGAGCCACAATGGACGGTGAAAGAAACTGAGAAGTACTTGACTTACTGAGTTTTTCCGAAACATAATAATTTAACTGTAAACACTAACTATGGGGGGTGTAACTCCAACGAAAAAAAAGGAAACCTAATCGCCGAATTTGCAGCTTCAAATTGTGGCAACCTTTAACACACAAAAAGGAAGAGACAATAATTGGATCAGAAACAAACAATAATTCATAACAATGATGTTATAAAAGGAATTAAAGATAGGATTAATAAATTATTATAAAATAAAACTATAACTTTGTTTATTTCCACTTATTTATTTTTATTCCACAACTAGTTTCAAGAACTACCGTTCTCTTCTTCAGGTGGGTTTAAACTATAGGATTTATATCAACGAAAAATAGGATTTATCAACGTAAAACAGGATTTATATTAACGAAAATTTAATAAAACATACAAGAGAACTGCTTTGGAAGGTAAGACAGCAATTAAAAGATAAATTCAAATTCATTTGGGTTCAAGACTGCAAAACATTTTTTTTTTTTTTTTGAGTGGCAGCTCTCCAAGGAGAACACACTTAGGCCGGTTGGCCCTTTGTGATACCACAGTGGGGTTGTCCTTCCCCTTCACTAAACCACATTGAACCAGCCTGAGTGGTTAATAAATGTCAGAACGTCGCTAATGTCAGCAGACGCTATGTCCATCAGGTCATCGTAGAAGAAACTTCCCAAGAATTTCCTCCTATTTCTGGAGAGAGCAGGGCATTGACAGAGGAAGTGGACTACCGTCTCTTCTTCCTCTTCATCTTGGCATGCTCTGCAATAATCAAATGCCTCTAAACCAAGCCTTCTGGCATGTTTTCCTATGAGCCAGTGCCCTGTTAATACCGATGTGACTCTGGCTAGTGAGTCCCTTCTGAACGAGAGCATCTCCCTTGTTCTCTTGAGATCATATTTTGGCCATGTTTGTTTGGCAATGGCACACGTGCTTTCTTCAGACCATCTTTGATTGGCACGAGTTATCGTTTTCTCATCGACCCGGAGTTTACATGTTGCCATGGGAACCCCGGGTCGATGATTTATTGTTTCTAAAGGTAACAGGGTACCTGCCCTGGCCAGTTCATCTGCCTTACAGTTACCTGTTATATCATTGTGACCTGGTACCCACATAACAAGTATGTTAAACCGCTCGGCTGCTTTGTTTAATGCTATGCGGCAGTTCAGGGCAACTTTAGAGGTCGTTAATGCGCCTCGCAGAGCCTTGATCGCTGCTTGGCTGTCTGTGAGGATACGGACTTCGCTGCCTTGCATTGCGGCCCTTTGTATCCATCCTATTGCTTCTTGAATCGCCAGGATCTCTGCCTGAAAAACACTGCAGTGGTCTGGCAACCTGAATGAAATATTGATATTTGGTTGCTCCGAAAATACCCCTCCACCCACCCTTCCGTCCAGTTTCGACCCATCTGTGTATATCACCATCTGGGCCTCACCATGGTGAATTGCGTTCTCCTTCCACATCTCCCTCGAGGGGATTTGGGTGGAGAACCCATTCTCGAAGAAGGGTTTGGGAATGGTGTGGTCAATACCTTCGGATGGTTGTTTGTACTCCTGAAGAATCATGGAGTGCCCAATATGAGTCCCCTTCCAAGGGTTAACATTATTCATTCTTAGGGCAGCGTTTGCCGCCATTTGTTTCCCAAGGAGGTCAAGCGGAATCAGGTGCAGGATGGTGTCAAGAGCTTTAGTTGGTGTAGTTCTTAGACAGCCAGTGATTGTCACTTCAGCTAGTCTTTGAACTTTTGCCAGCTCCTTAAGGTGTGCCCCTTTTTTCAAGGAATGCCACCATACCACCACCCCATACATCATGATTGGCCTTATGACCGCCTTGTACATCCAGTGGGTTATCTTCGGGTGCACTCCCCAGCTTTTTCCCACGATCTTTTTGCAGGTGTACAGCGCATTTGTAGCTTTCCGTACTCTCTCCTGCATATTGGGCTTCCAGTTCAGCTTCCTATCCAGAATTAGTCCCAGATATTTAGCTTGGGCTGAGATCTCTAGTGTCACTCCCTCCAGGGTTGGCAACGTGAAGGTCGGGATTACCCGTTTATTTGTGAATAGGACTAACTCCGTTTTCCTTGGGTTGACTCCCAACCCACTGCTGTTACACCATCGAGTTATCCTACCTAATGCTCTCTGTAAAAGAGATGTGAGTATGTTGGGAATCTTCCCCGACACTGCTATGGCGAGGTCGTCCGCATACGCGATTACCGTAACGCCAATGTTGTCCAATTCCATCAACAGTTCGTTTAAGGCTAAATTCCATAGAAGAGGTGATAGAACACCCCCTTGGGGTGTACCCTTCACTGGGTATCTTCTTATCTTTGAGCCTCCAAGTTCCGAGTTTATGACCCTATTTCTCAACATATGATCGATAAACTCTGTAAGCGAAGTCTCTATCCCTAGTTTCTCCAAGGACTGAGCTATCTTTTCGTATTTAATATTATTAAAGGCTCCTTCTATATCTAGAAAGGCTACCAATGTATATTCTTTGTACTTCATCGATTTCTCAATTTTCTGTACTAGAGTATGTAGACCCGACTGCAAAAGGGGGTCAACACCCACCATAACTGGTGGGAAAGACGCAAAGATGGGTCGGAGGAGCAGAGGGCCCTGCATGGGAGTGGTTCAGATTAATCTGCACCACTCCAGGGCGGCGTCAGCTGCGTTACTCCTCCGACTTACATCGAAAGGAGAGGACATAATTCTAGTCCAAGAGCCATGGGTGGTAAAAGACCAAGTGGCGGGACTAAAATCCAAAGACTACAAGATCTTTTACTTAAGGGGAACTGGTAAACCTAGATCTTGCATTCTCATTAAGAAAGAGCTCAACGCCTTCATGGTGACAGAGTTCTGCAATAAAGACATCATAGTGCTGGCAGTAGAACTTCAATCCCAAACCATATGGATGGTTTCTGCATACCTAGCACATGACCATGAAGAACCGCCCCCCCCGAGTATCCTTCAAGAAGCTATCGCAAAAGCAGGCAATGTGAAGATACCAGTGGTCATAGGTGCGGATGCCAATGCACACCACACGATCTGGGGCAGTACGGACACAAATGAAAGAGGTGAGTTACTTTTTGAATATATTATGTGTAATAACCTTGAAATTTGCAATGAAGGTGATTCTCCAACCTTTATCACCGCAATAAGGCGCGAAGTTCTGGACATAACGTGTGTCAATGAACAAGCTGCCCAATATGTAAGAGATTGGAAAGTCTCAGATGACCATTCCTTCTCTGACCACCAGTACATAGAATTCAGTCTGGACCTTCAGAAGCCGGACAAAATTAGGTACCGTAACAGAAAGAAGACGCAATGGGATAAGTATAACACTGCCCTCAGCGAACTTCTATTAGAAATACCGCCCAGACCTTCCACAATAGAAGAACTGGACGATACGATAGAAACCTTTACCAATGCTTGTAATCAGGCAACCAGGGTATCATGCCCGGTTCGCACGGTTAAAGGAAGACAGAGACCACCTTGGTGGACAAAAGAGATCATTACCCTGAGAAAGGAATGTCGGAGATTATTCAATCTAGCCAAGGTAACCAACAATTGGGAAAACTATAAGGCTAGTCAAAGAGTTTTCAAAAGCAAATTAAAAACAGCGAAAAAAGCCTCCTGGGAAACTTTCTGCACTATGATTGAAACAATCCCTGAGGGAAATAGGATTCGCAAAATCCTAGCAACGGATCCAGTAATGCCCGAGTACATAAAAAGGCAAGACGGCAGCTGGACCACAAGCAGCTCTGAGACATTAGAGCTATTAACTAAGACACACTTTCCTGGATGTAAGCAGGAGTTGCCAAGAGCAACAAACCAAACCAGGAAACAAAGAAGCGCCCAAAGACTTTTCAGAAAAGAAGCAATTTCTTGGGCTTTATTTGGGTTCGAACCTTACAAATCGCCAGGTCCGGATGGAATCATACCGGCGGAACTACAGGCGGCCTCAGAGATTGTCATACCTTGGTTGGAGACAGTCTTTGAGGCATGTATAGAACTCTGTTATACCCCCAAAATATGGAGGGAAGTAAAAGTGGTGTTCATACCCAAAGGAGGTAAAACATCTAACGCTACAACCAAGGATTTCAGACCAATAAGTCTATCCTCGTTTGTCATGAAAACGCTAGAGAGACTCATAGAGACACACATCAGGAGTAAAATTGAACCTTCAATGTGGTCAGAGTCCCAGCATGCATACAGTAAAGGGAAATCTGTTGAAACAGCCCTGCAAAACATTAGTCAGGAAAGATGAAAATGAAAATGTTGTTTGCATAAATAATGAGAATGAACTTAAGAAACTTTTGGATTTACACTAATAAAATTGACACCTATAATGGTTTTAGAATACTTGTACAAAAATGGCTTGTAATAAAAATATTAAAAATATACACAACTATATTAAATTTAATGCTATCTACTTATTGCACTCCGTTGTATCTAGACAGCAAATGACTGATTGTTTTAGTTCATTTAATTGTGTGACAATAAAAATTGTCAACAAAGAACTTAAAGAAATTAAAGTGATCGACTGATAGGTATGCAAAACAACGTAACTGCCAAATTAAACAGTTTAATTTAATGTAGGATAAAACTTTGCAAACAGTATTATCTGTATTTTAACAGTAGAATTATATTCAAAATATTATATTTTTATTTATACACACAGAATACCTACTTTCGTTTAAAAAATTGCCTTATTTTTAACCGACGAAACGGTCAAACCATCTAAAGCATCTGTATTTTATTTCATGAAATACCCAGTCTACTGTAAACTACGGACCAACCATCCATTGTTAGTCTGATAGCCGCTGAAGATACACACTTCTTTACACCGACGAGACGGTTCAAAATTTTTCATATTTTATTTTCAAAACAAATTCTTAAATATTTTAAACACTTCTAGGCACGGTTGGATTCTGAGCGTTGATACAATATTACATTAAACTCATTAACTTTTTCAATTTTCAAAAAAACTCAATTTTTTAATATAAGTACTTATCTTATTATTTAATAGTTTTTTTTTCTATTTCTCAATTCATCGATACATACACGCTGTGTTGACCCCATTTTGCGTCGTTTCATCGTTCTTTTTTTCATTTGATTCGTCTTTCATTCCTCGATCAGCCGATAGGATCGCGCCGCATAGCCGCCATCTTGCTCGCCATTTTATTCATAGCGTCCTTTCAGAATTTAGTATCAATCAAGCAGCTTTTCTGCATAGAAGTCATAAGGAGTGAGTCTTATTTTACATTTAACATAAAAAAAAATCAATTCACGTAATATCGGTTATTCTTTTTATATATTTTCATAGTTAATATTCATACATCGGTATTTTATACATCGCCGCGTTCGTCTTTTAGATTTTGAACACGAATTTTTGTTGAATTCAGTGACCTTGGGACCGAAAAACAGGTGCGCCACTTCGCTCCGCTGCGCAACGGCAAGGTTGCTAATTTTTTTTTGCTTATTTCTCCTGAAGATGCTGCATACCCCCGTAGCCTGAAACTCCGCAGATACTTTTAACGCCTCCCCAAGTACGTCTCAACTAATCGACCTCTGGCCGACATTCGCAAAAAAAGAAGTTCCTGTAAACCAAAGAATAACGAACCTTTGCGACACCATATTAAATAAATCCAAGTCACAAGACATCATTAACGCAGCTGAGGAAATAAAGTCCCTGGTGTCTAGAAGCCCACTCTCTGCCCCTGAGCAAAACGATGGAAGTATAGTCGAAATTCTAAACGGAATCTCTGGGAAGATTGATCGCATAGAACAGACGATAACCACGCGGCCATGGAAATGCTCTGACACGATAATTACCAGCAATCTGGCAGACAAAAACTTCCCTCCTCTCCCTCCACCTAGTCACGCGGTAATTGTCAGGAACTATAGTAGTACTAAAAATTATACTACTATAGTTAGTAAATCTCCTCAATATCAATGGTTTATTTAGATTTGTGCCAAAACTAAAGGACGCATACGGTTATCTTCAAAGACCTGAGTTATACATTCAAAAGAGGATATTTCCAGGGATTCTACCTTCTGCAATCGTCACCTATTTTTGACCACCGAGTGACTGAACCTAACTCAATCAATACCAAAGCCTAAATACCTTTTATTTTTATATCTGTTTAATATTCATTGTAAAACATATCATTTTTTATTTCTACATATTTTTCTTACCACAAACAGACAGGAATCACCGATTCACCACCCATATCCTAGGTATATTAGTCTAGGTTGAACAGTAAACCACGCAAATTATTTTTCTGTTTATAATAAATATTTAAATTAGTAAATTTAACACGAGTTTCACCAAGATGGTCCATGGACGAATAGTTTGTTTTTAGATAAGTTCAAAATATAAATTCACAAGTCCTCTTTAAAAAAATCAATAATTAGACAACATATTATTGATATGTTAAAAATTAAAATAGATAATTGACTCTTGACAAATCAACAAAATGAATTAAGTAACTCGAGCTAGTAGATTTTACTCTCTTTAAGTAGATGGAATCACATTTCCATAAACAACTTGAGCCAGTGGCATGGGTGTGCAGAGACCAAATTTGTGTCTTTGCTTGGTTGGTATATGTGCAAACCGCCCCCCTCCACAGCGAAAAGGCTCAAGAAGTTTTGTGGAAGCTATAGGCAAAATCAAATAAAGTTTATTGTTAAGAGTACAGAGGAAAAGTATGGAATGTCACATAAAATACAAAAATCATTATTTAATGAAAGAAACATTAAGATTTTCTGCAAAACCATGCAAAGTCTAATTTTTTTACATGTATAAATCAAAATCCTTTATAGATACCTAAAATTGATCTCTATAAAGCAAATTAAAGTTTCTGTTAGTAATTTTAAAAATAAATGATGTTGATTTTGTTTATGTGACATTCCTCGTTTTGCCCCTGTAAAAAGAAATTCAAAAGCGTCGAGAGAGCCGGATAAAATTAAGCTTCCTGTGATTCAGTCTAAGATATTACGTTGAAGATGGTTTGACAAAGCATGCCTGCAAGAATGTCCTTGGTACGTCGAGTCCCTCCTTGAGGTTGGTAGTGCGTCGCTGGACGTAGCCAATTCTCACTTCCCGCAGACCGACTCCCTCCAGCAGAGTTCTCATCTCTTCGATCGTAAAGAAGTAACTCCTGAAAATACACAATGGCAATTTGTAATAAGCCGATTAAGAAACTGCTTGAATCGGAACAAGAATAAGCCGATGAAAGAGTACAAAATTTACACATCTGAAAAATTACTAACAAATAGGATATTTTTGATACTTGTGAAAAATAAAATAGCTAGCATCAGATTTTAGTGATTAAAAATCAGTTGTCACTCCTAAAAAGGCACTATACTCAGAATGTGTGGTGAACCTCATTGTTGAACTACGCGCTTTGTTATTTTACCTATTGCATTTTCGACAATCCGGCTCTTATGGAACACCCGAAAATTGTGGTTGTCATCTCACTCGGTTATTTACGAGTTCGAGCCTCACTAGGGCAATCTTATTAAAAAAAAAACAACTTAAGACACACCTGTTTAATATTTCACACAATAACACCTCCTAAATTTGAATTTTAATATAATGTAATGAAACCAACTTAATAACACTGTAATTAACTGCTCCGTGACACTTTTCAACGTTTCATGGCATTAGATTCAATTAAATAGAATATACTAAGTATTGTATACATCGTTTTTATGTTTATTTTTAATTTAATTTAAGATCAATAACCTAGATTTTAAGCTTTTACTAACATGAAAAACTAATAGCTACAAAGCGCCCTTGAGGTGAGTTTTCACGAAAACGGCGCTATATAAATTATCCAACCATATATATTATATCATTTATTTGACGGTGATTTTCCCGAGCGATACATACTTGTGTATTGACGAAGCCCAACAACGTTCGGGCAGGTCGTGTTTATACTTGCGTGGTTCAGTGAAATGATGTTCGACAAACATACGACCAGTGTACTGTGTCGAATGCGCCTCGGACATTGTTCTACTGGTGAGCATTTGGCAAGGATTGGAGTTATTGAGTCGAATCTATGCGAGTGCGGAACAAACGACGAAACGCTGGATCATATATTTTTTGAATGTCCATTAAGAAACGCGTACCCAAATTTTTATACAGATTTAATAAGAATAAAAACGCCAATGCCAGTGAATATGAGGTCGCTTTTGGCTTCCAATTCCAAAAACACATACATCTTGATTGTCAGATTTATTAAAAATAACCTAATTAAGATCTAAAGTAAACAGTTTTCATAAACTTCACACACAAAACAGTTAACTAAATCATTTATACCTTTTTTGGCAAATAACACCCGATCGGGGTGAATAGCCAGATTAAAATTAAAATTAAAAAAATAACCTAGATTTTAAGCTTTTACTAACATGAAAAACTAATAGCTACAAAGCGCTTGAGGTGAGTTTTCACGAAAACGGCGCTATATAAATTATCCAACCATATATATTATATCATTTCTTTGACGGTGATTTTCCCGAGCGATACATACTTGTGTATTGACGAAGCCCAACAACGTTCGGGCAGGTCGTGTTTATACTTGTTTTTATTTGTATACATAATTTAGCTGTGCGCAATTCGTCACCTTTTATGTCATATTGCAAAAAAAACTATCAAATTTTGGATACACTTTGGATGTTAATCAGTATTGGGTTAATTTGGTAAAAATATAAATAAATAATTAATATAGTCTTATTCAATTTTATATAAATTATTCAAAAATTTAGCAGTAGCGGTGTTGCCAAGAGCAGAATGTTTAATCTTGCAATAGTGTTGTCATCCTTAATAAATTTATTGGTATTTAAATTATGTACCTACCTAACCTACATACTAAGAAAATATACTGAGCACACCACATGGGCAAATATTTGTTTAATTTACTTGGTTGTTATATGAGCAAACCGTTCCCCTCCACAATGAAAATATTCAAGACACTTGATGGAAACTATAAAATGATGATAGCACTATTCTAAGCCACTGCCTCACAGCAAATTAAATTATGATTAGAACAAGCAAATCAAATAAATTTGAGGACACTCTTTTCAAAATTTTTTTCACATATTAAATTTGTAATTGATTTTTCACTAGCATACTCAATTACTTGACAGTTAAATTATTATTTAGGTCCAAATTATAGAATAATTCTTAAAAGACCATTCTCCAAATGTGTCATCTCAAGACCATCTTGAGATCATGCTAGAAAATCCGTATTAAAAGTAAAATACGTACGCCGTATCATTCAAGAAAGCGTACTCGAAAAAAATGTGAATGCAGCTCTATAAATAAATAAGTACTTTTTCTCATGAATGGCAATAACTTCTGCATTGTTATGTTGGTAGCAATGAGTTGGATTGAATTTATAGATATTTTGACGATTCGTTGTCTTGGTAATCTTCGAAAGTGTAAAGAAATTTATCCATCATAATATTATGATACCTGATTAAATAGTGAAAATGTCGACCATTTTATTCGGAAGAGGAAAATAAATACTTCTTCGTTTATCGTCACATAGCATATTACGGGAATGTGTTCCAGGAAAGACAGCCAGGAAATTTTTCCAGGAAAGACAGCCATTTTAAAATATGATACAACATGCATAGAATAACATGATATTTACTGAATGTACCTGAAATTTTATGAAATCTTACAAAATTTAATTCACATATTTTATGAATGATTGTATGTAAATTACTCCCGGAAGGCTCTAAATAAGATTCTCGATCCACTTTAGTACCGCTAACAATGTAAATGTCAAAATAGTAGTTAAAGTGCTGTTTACAAGACAGCGGGATAGCTGTCTCGAAGCAATCTCAACTCTTCTATACATTTCGAGACCAGTCTTGAGATCAAGCTCAGTGACTTGTTTCTTTAATACTATTTTGGTTGAGAACGTGTTCTCAAGACCAGTCTCAAGCTGGAGAATGAATCTATGATTCGGACCTTAGAAATGTATATTATAACGATTTTAACTTTTTAGCATTAAAAACATGTAAGAACAGAAAATATTAGTGTTGCATCCAACCCAAAATACTGAATGTTTCAGAGCAGAGGTCGGGAAAAATAGGTCACTTACATGGTGTTGTCTTGCCTCAGATAGAGATTGTCAGTTATCAGATGTCCCGGCCCAAAACGCAGCTGCGCCATGTCATATCGGGCGTAGTCTCTCAACAGCAGCATACCACCGGGCCGCAGTGCTGCCGCTAACGTCTGAGCGCACGCCGGTTGAAGGTCCGGGGGCAGGGCCGAGAGCAGAAAGACAGCTGTGACTGCCCCCACTCCCGGTCCAACTTCCCTGACGACCGTCTCCCTCCCCTCCCTGGAACACAGGTCGCTCTGAAAGGCGAGGAAGCGGGGGGGTTTGTAGTCGGGATGTTGTCGCACCAGGTCCACGGCCCTGGGAGACAGGTCGCAGGCCAGTAACGGAGACAGGTGAGGCAGCTCATCGGCCACGGGAAACAGCAGAGCCCCAGTACCACATCCGGCCTCCAGCAGACCGCCCTTGACTTCCCTCAACTCGGGAAATTCACGAAGAATCCAATGGCGACATTTGAAAAATCTGTGAAGTAAAGTAATATTTATCTTAAAACTAAAGAAAGAATATTTATCCCTAAACATCTGATCCAGATTTCCTCTCCTTGTTCTTTCCCAATCCTTTTTTTATTTTTAATATTTATTAGTGTAATGTATATTTTCTTTGTATTTTTTTTGCTTTCATTCTTTTGTTGATGTACATATATAATTTTGTCATACTTTGAAATCTGGTTGGTTGGAAGAAATTGTCTAATGACAATATGCCCACCTTTATATTTACGTGTGCATTATGTTTTTTTATATTATGTACAAAAATATAAATAAATAAAATTATATTCTGGTATAGTTATTGCCGAAAATGTTGAAATTGAATATTTAATGATTATACCTATATAATATACACATACATATCGTCACTTGCCGTTCAATAGCGCGAATGTAACAATAACAAGATTTTACAGGAGGCCGAATAAAATGAATAAAGTGCCGAATGCATATTCGCGGTTTTGTTCCATACGGCGTTTTAGGAGTTTGGACAATATTTGGGGAATGGTTTGTTAAAAAATTCGCGTATTTTAACATTCTGTACCGTTATCTTAAAAAAAAAAAACAATATCACTTAAATTGTCGAATTCGCAGTATTGAACGCCTAGCAACGATTCGGCTGATGCCTGCATTTGTGTGCAGGCTCGGGGCCCTCGACCTGAATATACATATGATCATATTATTTTGTTTTATATTTAATTGTGTACTTAATAATTTGATTTTAATGTACTGTAAATTCACTATTTCATATGATAAATAAATACACATACATTTTATTTTTATCACTGTTGGAAGTCAAATGATATTTTTTGACAAATTAATATCTTAATATCTCAATACAGAAATTCAAAACAATTTTTTACAGTTCTATGCATGTTTTTTTTTGCGGGTGGCAGTTCTTATTGAGAAAACACTTAGACCAATTTGGCCTTTTGTGATTCTACAATTGAGGCTGTCCTACCACTTACCTATCCACCCTGAGTGGCTAGTGACCGTGTTTATTAGGTATTCTTTAATCAAGCAAAAATGATTATATGATTCTACATGTATATTTTCCTTAAGAAGACCGTTTCGGCCCTTATATTAGCTACACTACAACTGTTTAGGATATTTCATAATTGTAATGTTATAATTGTAAAATAAACCGATTTATAGTATATAAGAAAAATATACTATTCTGTGTTTACCAGTTGATAAGGGCCTAGTCAGCCAAAACAGTCGTCCTATTATAATTAGGAAAATATACATGTGGAACCATAATTTTTTTTGTTTGATTAAAAAATACCTAGTGTAATGGAGTTCTACACATTAAACACAGTCAGTATTGACAATTTAAAAAATATTGACCATGTTTGTTTGGCAATGGAGCATGTGCTTTCCTCAGACTATCTATATATGTTAACATCATCAACTGTTCACTTGAAAATATGCTGGAAAATATGCTGGAAAATTTGGATTGATAAGGGAACATAATAAAAAGGCATAATTTGTGAACATTGCGCAAGTGCTTAAAGTGATCATGTAAACCAGCCTAAGATAGGGTCGTAAGCCCTGTAGATGTCTTGATTTCCCAGTTCTCCTATAATAATCCAACTTTGTCTTTATTGCGATATCAATTTGTCAAAAAATATCATTTAGAAAATCTTCACCTTGGAAGTGAACAATTTGTGATTAACTATAATCGTCATTAGGGTGTCCTTTATTTTTCAAAATTTATTTTTTTAAAGCATAGGCTATTCTTTTATTCATAAGTACTCGGAAATAATTTTTTAGCTCATTTAGAGAACTGCGACCCGTGCCGACATGTGATGCAAACATGCTCATAGAAGTTGTATGAGCGGTACGAGCAACGCATCTACGTTTTATTTGGAATTTGATCTCGGTTCAGTGATTAGCACACATTGTATTATTGTCCAAGATTTCATTGGAACTGAGTAGATAATACAAAAGACAAAAAGTGTTTTCTTAGTTAGTGATATATCACCAAATAACGAGTTCAAAATTACGGTGTATTCTCAGCATGTATTCGATTGTTCTAATTTCTAACAAGTGTGAATTTTTTTTCCATTTTTTTAAATTTTTAACGATTCCAATTGTCACCATTCATATATAAAATTATATACTTTTCATAAAATAAAAAAAATTCATTTTTAATTGTTATTAGAGATTGAAGGAAATATAATTACCTAATTAAAAAAAATATATAGCATGCTAGAAAACAAAAAAAAACTAACATTTATTAAATTTTGAATAACCGTGTTTAGCAAGAAAACAACATTTCGCAATAACCGAGTTTTTAACTGTACAATAACCGAGTACATAAGTTTCCGTCATTCTCAGTATTGTAAGCGATCAAAAATATTGTGATTAATAATTTAGAAGAGAAATAACACAGCTGATAACAATTTTCATTGAGATATACGTAAAATACATTGATGATTCCAATTGGAATCATCGGTTAGGAAAGAGTTAAAAAATAGTCCAACAAACTAACCTATCTCCATTCCTCTTGTAGAAGAGATCCCAATGCTTGCGTGCTTCTCGAAGTGCCTGTGCATACCGAACCGAAGTCACAGGACGACTTTCCTGGCGCTGCAAGGCCACGAGGTGATCGGGAGCCAACTCTGGCAATTCTTCGTGCAAAGAGTCACATTCTTCTTCGGTATCCATCGCTAATGTCTATACGCAGAATCATCACAAAGACACGGTTCTTGTCGACATTTTAACCAATTTTAACAAGACAACACAAAATAAACTAAAAACAAGAAATATTTATATACGAAGAATGAAAACCAACGACTTACAGGAAGTAAAGTAGGGCATAGAATAAAGATATATATACTGTGAAGTAGGGTAGTTCAAAAAAACATAGATAAAAATATTTTTATTTCCTTAAGTTGGCAAGCATTTCTTTATTTTTTCTTCAGAGCTTTTCATTTCCAACAAATTCTTTTTTCCAAAATCATGTAAAATAGACATATGGTTTTCGCCAAATATCTTGAACCTGGCTTCTGAGTGCGCAAATTTGTGTCTTTTTGTTTCGCTTTTGAAGCAGTTCGAGATATTTGGCAACAACTATATACATCTTAATTTTTACAAAAATAAACTGCATGCAAAGGGTATTAACTTATTATTAAGGTTTTTTTTAACTTTTCTACGGACAATTCTTGGTAGAACTCCATTTCAAATAATAAATAAATTTGGAATGGTACACTTTGAAAATGATCACTGGATGACCGAAACTAGTCAGTGTCATTAAATTAGTAGAACTGAAAACTTTGGTTTTATTTTACCATTCCAAATTTATTTATTATTTTATTATTAAAGGGTATTTTAGAATATCAAACATTGTCAATAAATGTAAATAAAACATGGCACTCAGAAACCAAATGCCAGAAAGATTTCAGATCATAAATCTTTAAGAAAGTCACATCAAAATCTACGTGGAAGAATTCAACAGATAACATTGTAAAACGGTTAAATAATATAACAGAACAAACGTGAGTCCAGGCTTAGCCTACGCTTTTGGGTGTACTTTTCTTTTGGGGCACTATGTGCAGCTTCACAGAGTTAGTTTCCAAAAGAAATTTGCAACTTTTGTTGCCACAAAGTCGTGATCGTATTGCCCGTGCAGAGAAAAAAATATTTTAATTCGTGATATTCTTTGTATCGCCGTGTTGTTGCGGGAGAGGTAGCATGTAAATTTCAAATATGTTGGAGAGACCCATCGAGCCATCGAGCTTTATGGAAGAATATCAGTGTGCCTGCGAATAGGCGATTACCATTATCCTTGATAGTGCATCGCTTTGATCTGCTGTATTTTAATAGCGTAACTTTTCGCCATTATATATTTTTTAAAACCTACGTTTGTGTCACATATTTTATTTTTCCTTGTTATTTTCATTTATTATTAAATCGTCGAACTACTTTGTTTTTCTCCGCACTCGCTTTTATATATATTTCCCGCAGAGCGGGAGTAGCATCATGGTTTTCTCGCAATAAGTGGCATACACCTGTCATTTCACTTGTTACCTGCCACTTGGCCAAAAATTATATTGGTGTTAATCAAGCATAGTCCTAGTCATTACTTTTTACTCACCCCTACAATATTTCCATTACATTTGACAGATGACGATGATACGTAAGAATGTGATGGCAACACTTAAATAATTAATTATTTCAGGCTGCTCACTGCTTACCTGTACCTGTCATCGCGTTTTACCTTGTCACATCATTTTTGTGAAAGAATGTAGCTTTGTGAAGAAAGTTATTTTTCATATGTTTTCCGTAAGATTATAATTTTTATGATTTATTTAATTATCGCGTGAAGAGAAGCGAAGATGTCTGGTTCCGGTGACATCGTCGGGCTGGCGGAGGCTCTGGCCGAGATCGAGAGGTTGTCTCGGGAGCTCGATCAGGCGAGCAGCGAGAAGAGACAGTCTGCCCAGTATGGTCTTGTTCTGCTCGAGGAAAAGAGTTCCCTACAGTCCAGATGTGAGGAACTTGAGGCACTCTACGAGAATGCCAAGCACGAGCTTGACATTACACAAGAGGTATATTTATGCAGAACCTACAAAAATTACTTATTCTTAATGTTATTAATTTTTATTAAAATAAAACAATGTATACAGGATATAATGAACTTGGTATTTTGACTTAATAACTATCATTAAGTATAATATAACATGGTCTGATGATATAAGACGAGTGGATGGAGGCGGATGGATGCTGTCTGCTCAAGACAGGGAGCTTTGAAGGTCTCAAGGGGAGGCCTATGTCCATTACTGGACGGAGGAGAGCTTAAGAAGTATAATATGCATGTATACAAATTAACAAATTTGTATATTATTTATTGTTCTAAGGGTTGTTGAATGTTTTGTTCACATAACATTGAATAAAAATATCTTTAAATCATCATTATTTCTACACAAATCCAGAGACATCTACACTTTAGCTTTTATGCTTTATTTTTAACATAAAATGTTGAAGTGAAGTGTTATTAAGTGCTGTTTTCTTCCTACTTGGTTTCATGTCTGAGAATAGTGGCTACACTTATTCATTTTAAGAATGGTTTGCCTCATGTTGAACGGTCTGGGTAGATTGAAGGACTTTGGTAATTGAAGATCCTGTAGCGAACTTTACAAGGTCACTCCATCTGGTCGATGAGTGACTTCAGCTGGAGGCTTCAACTTTGTGGAAATTCATATTTAATCAATTATTTAAATTAAACACAAACCACTATACTTTGTATATTTCCACTTGTTTATTTTACTTGTTCACTACATGTTAGTAATTTATTGGGGTTTTTAGTGGTATTATTTTTTAGATATTTACCGATTGTGTTGTTTGTATAGAAGGCTGGTTTTATGTTTTTTGGTAAGGTCATATGTCAATTTGTCTATATAAAGAATCTTTCTCCAGTTGTCATATGTGTCTTTAGATTTAGTGTGATATATGTACGTTTTGATTAATTTTGATTGGATTTTTTTGTTCAATATTTTTTTAATTGTGTCTATGCTATAGCCATTATTGAATGCTATTGTTTGTATTGTTATTAGTTCGGTTTGGAAGTCTTCTTTGTTTAACGGTAAGGATGTTAATCTAGTCAACATAGAGTGGAATGATGCCATTTTGTGTGATATGGGGTGGTGTGAAGATTGGTGTATAATGTTATCCGTAAATGTCGATTTTCTATATATATATATTAAATGTAAAACTAGTGGTATTAGATCTTTTAATGCTTCAGTCTAGAAAATTTAATATTCTGTCTGTTTCTATTTCCATCGTGAATAGTATGTTTTTATGTAGAGTGTTAATGAATGTAAGATATTGTTGTAATTGTCTGTCTGTATCTGTCCATACACAGAAAACATCATCAACATATCGATACCACAATTGCACATTTTTCAATAAATCATTTGAACAGTTAAATAACTTGCACAATGATGGTTATCGGGGACCCTTCTGACGTATCAAATATGTAATATTAAGTAATCTGTTATCTTTGTAGGCCCTCGCCAAATTTCAGACATCACAAAAGGTGACAACAAAAACAGGGATTGAACAAGAAGATGCTTTGCTCAATGAGAGTGCGGCAATGGAAAACTCCCTCAACATGCAGATACTTGAACTGGAGAATGAAAATAAACAAGTAAGATTTTTTTATTGAAAACATCTCAATAGAGATGAAGTTGGGATATTATAGAAGAACCAGCAACTCAAAGCACCTACAGGACTTACGACCTGTCATCGGCTGGTTTACGTGATCACTTTATGCGCTTGCGCAACGTTCACCAATTATGCCTTGTTATTGAGTTCCCTTATCAATGTAATTTTTGAAAGATCTATATATTTGAATAATGTGAAACAATTCATTTGAAAATAATGCATTATTACTATTGCCATCTATGAAGAAACGAAGAAACCTTTTTTGTAACGCCATCTATTGAGAAATTGGTTTAATTGTAAACAATGATGGCGACACAAAAAAGGTATACATAACATCTCGGCATATCCCATAATGTGGGGTAGCCAGCGACAGGTGTGCGGGTCTACATCGTCTTATAAAAAGATAGCACGACATATGTGTGTAACTCCACACACCAGTCTCGTCTCACCTAAAAAGGCAACATTCATAACAAGTGGTGATCTTCATCTCTGAACTATGTAAGATTTTATTTTAATTATTGTATTTTCGATTACCTGGCTCTTACGGTACACCTGAAAACGATTATAATAGAAAAGAGCACTATTCTAAGCTGATACTTTGCAGCATATTGTTTTATAATATATTCATTTTTTGTGGGTGGCAATTGTTTTTTGTGGGTGGCAGAACACACTTAGGCCAATTGGCCCTTTGTGATACCACAAATGGAGCTGTCCTCCCACTCACACACCCACCTTGAACCAGCCTGAGTGGCTAATGAATGTCATAATGTCTCCGATGTCGGCCGATACTATGTCAATTAAATCATCGTAGAAGAAACTTCCCAAAGAGCTTCTCCTAATTCTAGAGAGAGCAGGACAGTGACAGAGGAAGTGGACCACCGTCTCCTCCTCGTCCTCGTCCTGGCATGCTCTGCAGTAATCGTATGCCCCCACCCTAGCCTTCTAGCATGCTTTCCTATAACCCAGTGTTCCGTTAATACTGATATGACTCCGGTGAGTGAGTTTCTTCTAAACGAGAGTATTTCTCTGGTTCTTCTGAGATCATATTTTGGGCATGTTTGTTTGGCAATGGAGCATGTGCTTTCCTCAGACCATCTCTGGTTAGCACAAGCAGTCATTTTCTCACTGACTCCAGAGTTTGCATGTTGCCATAGGGACTTCAGGTATACTTGTTATACTTGTTAATGTAATATACTCACCAACACAAGTACTAAGGGGTTGGGGGAAGTCCCCTGCCTATGGCTTGTCGGTAAATGGTCCAAGATTGACGGGGGGACCTCTCACAACTTGTCGTTGTAACTTGATCCAAGCTTCGATCCGATGCTTCTGATTTGCAGCTGCTCCTGAGATGAATAGAACTACAAGCTCTATAAAATTCCCAATCAAGTGGTGTGGGTGACTGTGAAATTCCTCTCAATATACTTTTATTTTATTTTATTTTATTTTATTTATTTAGGTAAAATATACAGGATTAAACCTACAATTATTTTACACGATTAATCATAAAAAAATAATTACATCAAATTTGTATAACATTTCAAATTTCAAAGTATAAAAATTAAAACAAACCAATAGCATACAAGGTAGTAGGTATAAAATCAAAATAAATTAAAGCATACAAGGGTCATTCGCTTGTTTACAAAAATATAATCGAAGTAGGTAGGAAAGAAACAACCAAAAAAATTCGCACCTACATAACATTAACTATCCCGCATTGCATACTATGTGGGCACAGATTGCACAAGCTCCACAAATCAAGGCAAGAAAATACATTTTTTAAATTCATTTAACTCTGAGAAAATATCCACAAGAGGTCTGGACAACGATATAATATTAAAATCGCGAGTAATTCTAGGGAGGGGGGAGAAATATCCTATATTAGTTTTATATGAATTTAAAATAAAAAAGTCCCGAGATCTTGTATACATTTTTTTTACGTTAAAATTTAATAGACGCAGTATATTGGGGGCATCTAGTCTGCCATTGACGACATTATATAGGCAAATTAAACCAACCATTCTTCTTCTTTCCTTCAGGGAGTTTATTTTATAAAAGTTCATTTTTTTTTCGTATGTATCTAGATTTGATTTCTTTGAGCGATAAGCCAGAATCCTGAGGAACTTTTTTTGAATTCCCTCAATTCTCTGACTATGCACTTCATAATTCGGTGACCAAATAACCGAATTATATTCTAAAACAGAAACTACGAGACTTTTGTATAGACTCAATGCTACTGTTTGGTCCGAAAAGTCCTTTGTCTGCCTGCATATAAACCCTTGTAGTTTAGAAGCTTTTTTGGCTATTTCATCTATATGCGCGTCATATTTAAGTTTAAAATCGAATAGGACTCCTAAATCTCTCACAGTATCACATCTTGCTAAATAATTGTTGTTTATGTTGTACTGGAAAGATATTTTAGATTTATTATTTGTGAAGGAAATATATTGGCACTTGCTGTAGTTAAAATAAAGGTCATTAAGTTTACACCAAGTATATAGGGAGGCAAGGTCCTTCTGCAGTAGATTACAGTCTGTGATAGATTCTATTTTACGGTACAGTTTTAGATCGTCGGCAAAAAGCAGAAATTCAGAGTATTTAATTGACGAGGCTATGTCGTTTATGAATAATAAAAATAGAAGCGGTCCAAGTAGTGATCCTTGTGCGATTCCCGATGTTGTTTTATATGGTGGCGCTTTATGCCCTCCTATTGTTACTGTTTGCGATCGATCAGAAATATAAGACTCAAACCATTTAAGTAATTCTCCATTAATGCCATATATTTTCAGTTTTCTTATTAGAAGACGTTGGTTTACCTTATCAAATGCTTAACTTGTTAATTAGGCGGAATTTTTGTTCATAGACCAATTATTATTCATATCTTACTAACTGTTGTGCCTCTGATAGAATGAATAAGCCAAGATAAAAATCATTTCATTTTCAAATTAATTTATTTATTTTATATTATTTATTTAACCACTTGTACATAATATAAACAAATATAATGCAAACTGGCAGGCTTATTGCCATTAGGCAATTTCTTCCAACCAACCAAATTACAGAGTGACAGAATTATACATGTACATCAACAAAAAATGAAAAAATGACACCAAGGTAAATATAAAAATAAAAAAAAAAATCATAGCAAAAAAAAGGATTGAGAAGGAGAGTGATCAGGTATTTTCGGAGAGATTTATTTATTTATTTATTTTTTATTTTTACATAGTATTACTATACATAAAACAGCGTAAGTAACATAAAAAGAATTATAACATAACGAGATATCCCTGCTTTAGTCTTTTCTTGAAAATGGAAAGCGAGTTTGACGAATTTATATCAGGACTCAAATTATTCCAGAGTCTTGGTGAACGTACTTCAATGGAAGAGATGAAAATTTCAGTATTGTGAATGGGGATAGTTAATGTAGTACGTTCAGCAGATGGAAGCGATAGGCCGTGATTAGATAAATAGGTGAATTTGGTTTTAAGATACTGCGGTTAGTTAGGATTAAAGAGCGTATTATATAGAAGTAACAAAATATGTATATTTATTAATGTAGATGATAAAACACTTTTTTGTCATTTTTTCTAATAACACAGTTATGCAATTGCAATGTATATTTTCGCTTTCAATGTTTTGTTGATGTACATATCTAATTTTGTCATACTTTGTAATCTGGTTGATTGGAAGAAATTACCCGATGGAAATATTTGTTTATTTTTTGAGAAATAGGTATGATTATTAAACAATGATATTAATTTTAATGGACATTATACTGGTATTAAATGCAAGGTAATGCAGTGTGCACAACTTGGGAGGGATAAAAATATAGATAGGCGACATTGAAATGGTTATCCTCATTGTAGTGGCGATCATTCTTGATTCTTCTAAAGTTTAGATTTTCTCAGGTACTCGTCATAGTTATGTATTTTCATTTTGTATGGACTGATCAAGTTAATATTTTAGCTACTCTTCTCTCGAACACAAGTATTTAACTCTATCGAGAGAGTATCAACGTAGTTTTTTTTTTTCTATATTGTTTTAGAGTTGTAAAATATAGTATTTGTAAAAAAAAATGGAGTTAAATAAAATGTATATTTATTTATTACAAAAATCCAGTTGAGTACAAAAACATTTGTAAGATACGACAATTTGAAAAACATGTAAATATATAAAATGCTGTTAAGTCATTGGTGTCATATAAAGATTTATGTTATTTATATTATTTCATTATTTCTATCCAAATATTTTTAAAAAATATATTGAATAAATCATTCTATTCACACCCCTTAATTTTATTGGTTTTATTTATTTTATTGATTTTATAGAACCAACAGTTTACAATAGGTATAATTATATTAACAGGTTATAAACCTTTTAAAGGTTCTTTTAAATAGTTTAAACTAAGTACGTAAATTATTTAACAACTGCAAAAATATTTTTTTTAACACAGGTATATTAAAATATAAAAAAGAAAAGAGTTGGGAAGAGTAGGTATATTAACCATTTAGCCATCCGCATCCATTTTGTAGAGATTTCTGTATACGACACACCACTAGGCCAATGCCATTATACTTAAAGTTGTTTAGTGTATAATTCCTGTCAGTTTGAATAAAGTTTCTTTTAATCTATTCCCGCTAAAAGGTTGTATAAATTGTAAAAGATATTTGTTCAGTTCATTATGCCTAGTAATCTTTCGCTCTGTTCTCTACATAAAGAAAATATTATTCTAATTGTATTTTGATGGGTTGATTTAAATTTACTTTTCAACCAGTTGAATAGGCCTTCACCAGCGAAATGGTAGTCCTGGGTGGAAAGTCTGGTTCAACCGGCGAAATCAAAACCCTCACGATTACCCATATCATGGATACAATTATTATATGGAATTACATCCATGATATGGGTAATCACGTCAATCATAATGAAAAAACAGTGTTTAATTTGCATCATAATTATTAAAAAAGTTAAATGTTTTGTCAGGATAGGAATGTGTGGTGTTTTATTCTCTCTCCCTACTCTATTAAGTACACAGTGTGATGTTTTATATTTATTTTATTCTTAAATTTCTTAAATTCATTAAAAATGTACAAAAAGTGTTTACATCATTTAATGAATACATTGTTTATTTGAATGGCAATGTTTATATTATGAGAGCATGATAGGTGAGTGTGTGTGTGTGTGTGTATATATATATGTTCCAGAAATAGCATCCCATAGACAAACAGAGATAGCTACATAGTTCATTCTCATCTGTGGCCTTCATAATTAATTTATATCCTGTTATATGGGTGATCTCACCAGACATAGAGATTAATTCACTGGACTCATTCCAGGGATGTCCAATGGGAATATTATCCATCAAATTTAATGAATCAATTAATAATCCCCCATATAGTTTTCAGCTTTATTCATTATGTTTATTTAGGTACACTTTAATTGACTTCAAAAGTTAAGCTGGATTTTTTTTTTTAATTAAAATGAATATGTCCTTGTTAAACAAGTACATATACATCTTCCTACGTTCCCTAAATTAAGCAAATAAATTCTTGTGCTTAGGTGAACGAAATCGGTCGAGGCAGGATTCGAACTCGCGACCACTGGATTACTAACCAAGCGCGCTAACCGCTCTCCCACCAACCCATCTAGGGTTGTATTTATTAGAGCTTTTGGTACATTATAATAAAATTTACTTATGACAAAAATAAATTATGACATTTTATTAAACACATTTATTGTAACTTTAGTTGAGTTTTTATGTGAGTTGATAGAGCGAGTATCGCACTGGGTTAATAATCCAGTGATGACGAGTTCAAACCCTATCTTAGCTGTCTCAACTGATTTCATTCCCCTGTAGCACAAGTATTTTTGCTTGATTGAAGGAATGTATGAGGATATATAATATGTACTTTTCACTAGGACATTCATTTAAAAAAAATACTAGTTTTGTAACTAATCGTTCCCTCATCAGGCTATTCACAACTAAAGGAACAGACTATGCAGATGCAATATGATGCCTTGGGGGGAGGTAAGTAGGGGCATGTCTTGTGTAGAGTGGGAAGATAGACTATTTTATTGAAGTGAAGAGTGAGGAAACATATTTAGCAACGGACTGAGAGACAAATTTAACTGAATTTACTATGATAATTCTTTTGAAGTTATGTAAACGCAATCCTACCTAATTGAAATTTTTGTTCTCGAATGAATATCAAATTTTTGATTGTTAAATATTCATTCAGGCATTATTTATCAATACTTTATTAATAAATGCATAACTTACATTGGTATAATAACACTTTGAAAATGGTCACTGGATGACCGAAACTAGTCAGTGTCATTAAATTAGTAGAACTGAAAACTTTGGTTTTATTTTACCATTCCAAATTTATTTATTATTTGAAATGGAGTTCTACCAAGAATTGTCCGTAGAAAAGTTAAAAGAAGAGATTGAATGAAAGTGATTTTGTCTCATTATTGGGAGAGAGAGAGAGAGAGTGTATAGTAGAGAAAATCAATATAAATCTTTATTTATATTATGCAAATAATTAATCAAAATTTTATATCATTTATGAAAAATAAGATGTGTAGTTTAAATATTTGTACTTTGGGAATAATGGAGGAATATTCCCAGTTGATGCACTTCCCTAGACATTATACAGACAATTCAAGATGGACAAGTGATGGTCCATCAGTATAGCTCTGGGATCGGTCGGGAGAGGTCATGTCGCGTGTTACATGCGTTTCTATACCCTTCCTTCTTTGATATTATGCAAATTCTCCAATCATGGTACGTGTTCCAGTACATTGAATATTCTCTTTAATGTTAATATGAATAATTCCATTCAAATCATCTGTTTAGTTATATTTTTTATTGTGTGTGATGAAAAACATAGTGTCTATATATTATTGTGAGACTGTTCATTCTATCCTCTGTCTGTTTGTGTGTTTTCTTTGGATGTGTAAAATAATAAATGATATTGAGTGTATAATAACTATATGTATAATTCCATCATATAATTCATAATTTAAATACTATATTTATTCAATTTATGTGCACAAAAGTGGGTTTATTTGGTGTCCTCAGGCAATTTCTTTCTCAAGTAAATTTGGCATCATAGGGAAATTTCTTTCTCAAGTAAATTTAGTGCAATAGTATATAGTAATTAACAAGTGCGGGAGACCCCTGTAAGTGATATGTCTTACTATGGGTTTTGAGATTGAAAACATCACAAATACAGCTTGTTTCTACCTCCACTGTACTGTTCAATCCAGTGTTCTTGTCTTGCCCTTTCTGGTGGCACCTGAGGGGGGGTATGTCGTGATCAGGAAACTTTTCCTCAATTTTAATATCGCCATCGGAGTCATGTGACCAAATAAAGGATACCTTGGTCCGTTTCTTGCTTCTTTCTTTCCGAGTCTGCAGCTACCTTTCTTCTGACATTTGGAGGGGCAATACCTATTATCTGGTATATCTGACTTACTCTGGTTGGTCAGATATTATACGCCCGGTTTCATTAAGTGCTACATCTACATTTTAGTACATAATCATTGAGCTGATTAGTTTTCCATAGTCAATGCTATAAAAAAAATTGAATGAGGTTTTCTACACTCTTACCTATCTTGTGTAAAATATTATTGACATAAATATATAGTTGGTTGAGAGTTTGTCATTAATCATTGACTCTTCTGTGTATGTAGGAATAGTATGTTAAGAATGTTATCACAAAATGAACATTGTTAGTGAGTACCTAGTTACAATTGTCGGAAGTTAATTGATTGATGACACTGTTGTCTCATGAGTTTTTTTACAATTGCTTACTAACCAATTACTTACATACATGCAACATTTTTTACACTATTTTATGAAAGGGTGTATGTATGTATGGGTGTGTGTATGCAAGCGCATGTACGTATGTTTGAATGGATTTTATTTGATATTTTGTATCACTATTTGGGCAACAAATACGTACTATGTCTAATATTCATTTAATTCGCATCCAATAATAAGTTGCCACACTCCGGGGACTTGTGATTTTAATTGTCTCATAGATCCAGACTGAATACGCAATTAAAAACTGGAGATCGAACCCGGAACCTTTTGCACAGGAGTCTAATATCTAATCAACTGAGTCATGAAGGCTGAAAAGATGCTCTTGCACCCCTATTATTATTAATAGTTAGGAGTGGAACCTGCACCCCCCAGCACTGCGGCCATGTTTTGATCTATTGTGCACCTCTTCTTAAGGATCGTCATTCCAATAGCAGTTTGGTTTCTTGAATAATCTTCCATATTTTGCAGATTGAGATGCCTTTCAAGTATTTGAGTCTTAGTATAAAAGCCCTTAGGCACTCACAGATCACATGCGTGGCTGTTTCTTCCTCGTGTTGACACTTTCTACAGTTTGGGTCCTCTGCTGTCCCCATTATGTTATGGATACTTTAATCCTAAATTTTAATGAAATATGTGTGTTTTTGTTTTCAGTTACGTCAAGAGTTGGAGCGAGTGGTGGGTGAGAGGGAGCGTGCACTGGTGGAGGGCAGCGAGGCGGGCAGGCTGGCGTCGGCAGCCGAGGCGGAGCGCAGGGCACTGAGGGCCGACGTGCGTGAGGCGAGGATCTGCGAGGCCAGACTGCAGGCGGATCTGGCCGATCTGGAGGAGGAGAACATCGTGTTGCAGAAGCAAGTCGCCGCCCTCAAATCTTCCCAGGTAACAATTTAGGGCATGAGAGCTTGACTTATGCCTTTTCAACGAAAACTGGATGAAATTATCAAATCATAAACTGTTAATTGTATTTTTATCAAAATATTGTTTCCATCCAGTCAATCTACAGACAGACAGTATTTCGTGTCACACACAAATTTTTTTATAATCTCGTTTTAATTGAATATAACAACAGTAAAAAAAAACTAACGATGTAGATATATCATAAAAACATCGAAGATAAACAAAAGATCACATAAACTCAATGAAATTGAACACTTCATAACATAAACATAAGATAAAAATGAAGCATAATGTTATTGTGGTTATCTCCATATAAAAAAAGTACATGGAGGCATCTATATGTCACGTAATCATTCCAGAATTTGATGTAGGTAAGGAATATGCGCCGATTGTGTATTGGCAAGGATCAAATTCAAAGCAGAATGTTCAGTGCGAAACAACAAAATGAACTGGCACAGTATCCCTCTTTCCTACGCGCATGTGTATTAGATCCTTACAAAGCGCGGGAGAGTGTAAATTTGGCCGGTGATGATCGATGAATTACAATGTTTAGAGTTCTTAATTTTTTAAATAATTTAACAATTGTTTTGTTAATTCAGTTCTATTGTTCGGCAGCGTCCTAAACTCCCTTCTCAGACTAATAATTCAGACCTTCAGTAATTTTGCACCTATTCAGCACCTCCTGTAATCCAACATACCACTTCTCCATAGATGAAGCGATGCTTCGATAATAATGCATGATTGAACGTGTTGCAACATGTTTGCGCATCATGACTTAATGTGTGCTGCATATTATTAGTATTATGTATTTATAAGCATGACGCCATGTACTTTTTTGTATCTCCATACAAAAAAGTACATGGCGTCATTGATATGTCACGTGATCCATCCGGCATTCCATGTAGATAAGGAATATGCGCCGATTTTGTATTGTTAAGGATCGAATTCAAAGCAGAATGTTGAGCGCGAAACAACAATATGAACTGACGCAGTATCCCTCTTTCCTACGCGCATGCGTATTAGATCCTTACAAAGCGCGGGAGAGTGTGAATTTCGCCGGCGATGATCGATGAATTTCAGTGTTTAGAGTTTTTAAATTTTTTAAATAATTTAACAATTGTTTTGTTGATTCACCGACAGATGTCTTGAAGTCAAATATATGGGTGTAATATTCATCCAATTTTCGTCTCAATCAAGTATGAATTTACTGAGATATGAAGGTTCACAATTGTGTATAGCCATGAGGGCATGTATAGATGACACTCGGCGTTTAGGCACGCTGCCGGTGGGCATCTATACATGACGCTCGTCTTAAAAAGGTAAATTTGCCTCAAAGGCAAATTAAACATACTCAATGTGGAATCAAACTGTGTTTTCTTTTTATAAGTTTTTTTTTACAATTTATAATTTAGCATTATAATATATTTAACTTAGGTTACATAATAGTTACCAGATATTTTACTATTGACATAAACTGCCTCACTAGGTAAAACCTGTTCTGAGACAGTGTATAGATGTCTTATTAGTTTTCAGTTTTGGTTAATAACTATGGGAGTATTTTCAGAGTTCAGGTGATTAATTTATTTTTAATATAGTCTCTGCCCTTTTTTAATCCAAATTTTAATGTCTCGCTTAAATATTTTCAAGTTACTGTTTTGTTAAGTTACTGTTAAAGGTAGTTCGTTGTATAATTTGACTCCAAAATACAGGAAATTTCTTTGTCCAAAAGTTGTCTTGAGTCTAGGTATTAGGAGTTTAGCCTGTTCGGTCTGTCTAGTTGTAAAACGTCTTTGGACCATCTAGAGTAGGTCAATGTCCTTGGCAAAATAGGGACTCCATATCCGGAAACCGTATCCCAACTGTGGTCTAACAAATGCTTTATGTATCTTTAACATAAGTCTGCTGTGATGTTCTAGAAGGCTTTTCTGATGCAGTAAATAAGGGAATTTGCGTTTTTAACAATCTTTATAATAATATGATTTTAAATCTGCAGATACAACGATGCCTAGGTCAATTTGTGATTCAACATAATTTAGTTGAGTATTTTCAAGGAATTATTCAAACTTGAGATTATTCCAGACTACGAGGGGTCGGTGGCAGCACTCTATAATGACAAATTGGTTAATCTGATATTATTATTAACACTTTGTCAAGTCCATTTTTAAAACCATTTACACTATCGGCAACAACCAGACACTGTGGAAGTCCATTCCAATCATTCACAACTCTATTACTCAGGAAATTCTTTTTTGGATTCATCCTGAAATTGCATTTGTCTAATTTTAGAGTATGTCCTCTCAGATGTGTATTCCTGTTCAGATGAAACATAGTATGAAGCACCGGGCTGTCATAGTAATCATTCAGAATTTTGTATGTCTCTATCAGGTCTCCTCTCCTCCTTCTTTCAGCCAAGGTTGTCAAATTCAGGGCATCCAGTCTTTCCTCATAGGACAGATTACTCAAACCTGCAGCCGATTTCGTAAATTTTCTCTGCACTCTCCACCAACTGAATATCCTTCTCGAAATATGGATTCCAAATCTGAAACCCATACTCAATAATTGGTCTCAGATACGTCTTGTATAATTTAACAAGTAGAGCAGGTGGAAGACAACTGAAAGCTCTCTTATTGGTATTGTCATATAAAACGTTCATCAAATTACCACAGGTCTACTGTGATAATAATATCTGGGCATTCTAAAATATCTATGTGGGACCATGTTGATGGCAGAGCCCTTAGTCTTAAATGAATGTTTTGATTTAAAGGTGGAGCTGGAAGGATTGAAACACGAGGTTCGCGTACTGCGAGAGGAAGCGGGAGAACAGCGTGCTGCGGCCGAGGAGTTGGGAGGATTGAGGCGAATCGCCGAGAGACAGCTGGCCGAGGCCCTGGAGGCGTTGGCCGCTGAGCGCGAGGCGAGGAGACAGCTGAGACGAGATCTCGATCACCATCAAGGAAGAGACGCACTATACAATATAACAAACTTGGCATACAGCATCAGAGGTACACTCTTTATTTCAAGACTCTCAATACAAATACATAACATTACGCCATTTCCCTAATGGGGTAGGCAGAGATTATGAACATCACATTTTTCTATCCCGGCAGCGTATTTACCTTTCACTAGCCTTAGGGGTCATAGATTGAATTAGATATACTTTGAAGTTCTCATGATATAAATGTGATTGTAGGATTGAGTGAGGACGCAGGACTAGGTAGCGACGGAGAAGAGGACGTTACAGCCCTTCGAAGGTTGCAGGCCGACCTTCAAGCCAATAACGCCGAACCTAGTACACCCACAGACCCTAGACACGTCGACCTCTTCTCAGAAATACATCTCAATGAACTGAAGAAACTAGAAAAACAACTGGAGGCCCTGGAGAATGAAAAGGTATATTTTTTTAAGGATATTAAAAATTATTTATTTATATACAGATGTACATGAAGTGCACAAAGGCAGATCTATTGCCATAAATCAATCTCTTCATTCCAACCCGAGTAACGTAAAGACTCAAAAGTTAATTTGGTACAATAGTATTTTTTGTGGCTCAGTTTGGTTAGTGTCTGACTCCAGAGCCAAAGGTTCCAGGATCGATTCTCGGTGGAGACAGTTTTTCAGTGTACAGTGCCGGTGGAGACAGTTCAGTCTATGAAAAACAAGGGTCTTAATTATTATTTGCGACTTGACTATAATCCGACGCTGATTCTGGTTCGACAATACAAAACACTAGCAGTGTTGGATTACAGTCAATTCACTAATAGTAAGTAAGATTGCATAAGTCTACAAGATGTAGCAACTCATTATTGAGTGTATGTTAAATTAATATTAGACATACATAGTACCTGTTAACTGTTAAGTTAGTTGTGGAAAAGATAAGGGTTAATGAAATTACCATGTCTCGATATTTTTTGTAGAACTGGTTCAATTTTTCACCACATTCCCTGTGTTGGATAGTTTTAATTTTCACTTTGTTGAAGTTAATTAAATTATGCAGAAATTGAAAGAGACAGAAAGATATGTTTTTGAAAAAGAGCGGTGCGATGCATTTTTTCAAGATGATAGTTATTATAGTAAGTTTTTCAAAGTGACAATAATGTTCTTTCATTTTAAAACTGGAACAATTTTGTATTACATATTTTTTTGTGTTTAGCCGCTAGGTAAAAAAGGATAAATATGTAATTATGTGTGTGTGTGTGTGTGTGTGTGTGTGTGTGCATGCCCAACTTTGCCTAACCAGTTAGAAACGGTATAAATAAAATTAATTAAATTCTTAAAAGAGATAAAATTATTGTACATCAAACAATTATTAATTACTTTTTTTTTCTTTACAGTCAGCATTGAGTGTCAGTCTGCGTGAGGCCCGTGAGGGTGAAGAACGTGGAGCTGGTGAGGCACGCGCAGTGAAGGCCGCATTACTCAGCGCAGCAGCTCGTCTCGACGCACTTTACCTCGCCAGAAAGAATATAGGTGACGAGGTAAAGGTGAAACTGACTGATTTTTTATTTTATTATGTATCAAATAAGTACCTATTTAAGAAATTCTGCCATAGTTATGATGCTATACTAAAGTTATGATGCTATAAAAGACTAAAGCAGGGATATCTCTTGGAAAATACCTGATCCCTCTCCTTTTCCTTCCTTCCCTTTGCTACGTAATATTTATCCCCAAACACCTGATCTCGATTTCCTCTTCTTGTTCCTTCCCAATCCTTTTTTTTGCTATGATGTTTATTTTTTTAATTTTTTTATTTATCTTGGTGTTATGTACATTTTCTTTGTTCTTTTGTAGCTTTCATTTTTTGTTGATGTACATATATAATTCTCTCACTCTGTAATCTGGTTGGTTGGGAGAAATTGCCTAATGGCAATAAGCCCGCCAGTGTGCGTTATATATCTTTATATTATGTACAAAAAGTTAAATAATTAAAGACTCCCTTCAATTTCCAGAGATCTTGGTCACTTCCCTGATTATTATTATCATTAGTTGGGGTGGTCTTATGCACTGCGATTCAGGACCCGCAAAAGATTTTAATGAGGGTATAGAGTTAATTTCCATTTGGGGCTTGCCCAAGGTTCTCATTCTTACTTGTGTCACAGCATCACATTCCACGAGGAGGTGGTGTGGCGTTTCCGCCCCCTCCCTACAGAATATGCATGTGCCGTCTCCTAATCCTTTTTTTTCACAGGAGTTCCCCAAGTCTACAGTGTCCTGTGAGGAACCCTGTCACAGTTTTTAGGGCTTTTTCACCGAGGCTCACACATGTTATGGATCTTCTTCAGTCATAGTTACCAAGCAGGTTCTTGACCTGCCTGAGACCCGGAATTTCAATCCAGTATCTGGATCTCATTTTCTCCGTAAATTACTTCTTTTCTGCATGGAAATATGAGTTTTCTGGGCCACAAAATGGCTCTGGTCCTTTCGCATTAACCCTGGCAACTGTGTCAGCTTACTTATATTCCTCGAATCTCATATGCCCTGGTTCCTAAAGCAGAGAGACCTTATTATTCTGCCTAGTTCATTGAGTTTTAATAGGTATTCCCAAAATACTTTTTAGTCGATGTTCGGGGAATTCAATGCCGTAATGGCTGCTTGACTGTCAGATAAAATAGCAATATCTCGCCTATTGTATCTACTGTCGAGGTTGAATAAGGCACATCTTTCAATCTCGTGGAGTATCATACCAGGACTAACTCACCAGAGTCATATCATTATTAACGGGACATTGGGTTATAGGAAGCATGCCAGAAGGCTAGGGCTGGTGGCGTACGATTACTGCAGAGCATGCTAGGACGAGGAAGAGGAGTAGACGGTGGTCCACTTCCTCTGTTACTGTCCTGCTCTCTCTAAAATTAGGAGAAGCTCCTTGGGAAGTTTCTTCTATGATGATTTAATTGACATAACATCAGCCGACATCGGAGACATTTTGACATACATTAGCCACTCAGGGTGGTTCAAGGGGGATGAGTGAGTGGGAGGACAGCCCCAATGTGGTATCACAAAGGGCCAATTGGCCTAATTGTGTTCTCCTTAAGAACTGCCACCTGCAAAAAAATAAAATAAAAAAAATTTTGACAAAAGATTTCTCTTCCATGAAAATTTGTACTTTTATATGAATCTTTGTTTGGCAAAAATGGGTGATCATTGTTAGTGGTGTACCTATTCTTGACAATTAAAGCAAGTATGGTATGCAGTCTTAACATCATATATCAACTTAGCTGCCTGCCACAGATAATATTAATAAATAAATAATTTCCAGGAGAAAGAGTTCCCCGACTTCCGAGGCTGGTACGAGGTCTCCGGCCCCGAGCTCGAAGTCCTCCTTCATCGCGTGGTGGAGGCGGAGCGCGCGGCCGGCGTGCCCGAGGTGGCGCGGGCTCTGCGCGAGGAGCTGGCGGGCACAGCTGGGCGGGCCCTGGACCTCGAGGCGAGGTGGAACCGGGCCAAGAGGGCGCTGCACCGGGCCGCACACCTGGGCGGCGAGGCGACTGGCCGGCTAGCCACGGCGACTGAGAGGCTCGCCCGGCTCTACCACCACGTGTGTACGGTCAACGGACAGGAGCCCAGTAGGATTCTGCTGAACCATGAGAAAAACACAAACAACGGTATTGCATTTGAATACCATATTAGTTGTTTTTCTTTTAATACTTAATATTTTTGTAATTCAATTTGTCTTTGACAAAAAATGCCCCCTAGATCTCTTCAGTGCCCCACAGATTTGATGATATACAATATTTTCATTTGTGTTTCATACATTAGCTAAGGTAAGAAGGTTGTATATTTGTGTAGATCCCTTATACCCAAGGTCATAGGTGTTATCAAGGGTCTAAATTATCTTATTTCTGCTGCATTTATTCTATTTTCAATATTTTATTTCTACCTTTATGTAGTTTAACCATTATGGGCCGTTATTACAGTCGGCCCTCAACTCATTGAGTTTGTTAAATGTTAAGGGGAGTGGTGTGGTTTGGTTGAGTAAAAAACTGAATTCGTGTTTTTCCTTTACTTCTTCAACAGATGTTGATGGTTTGGAGGTTTCGACAAGAGAGAGGGAAAAATTGTTAACAATCTCCTGCCTTGAAAATAATTGCAAATTTTGTCACCAGATGTCTCCCCTTACACAACACTAGCGCCACCACAATATGGCGCGAAATTTAAATAAGATAACAAATCGTAACAGGGAGATTGCATTTCCGTATTACAGTGCAATATGACATGTCAGTTTCTAAATCTTCAATTATAGACATATTTTACTTTTTCTGTGGTTATTATCTGTCAAATTTTAAATTACCTCAAATAATATGAACTACAAAACGGGACGCTACGACTTGAAATACTATTGTTTTACTCTCCAACATGGTAAATTTAATTTTTTTTCACCAAAATAATTCCCATGTTCGTTTCAATATGACTGTCAGTTTGTTTTGTTGTGTGGCGCCACAATCGATACTACTAACGCCTCTACTGATAGAACACTGAAACTACACTCGTTACCTAGCAACGAGTCAAGAAATGACAGTTGACTCACCGTTAAGTACTTAATCCGCCAGAAACGTTGAGTTAAATATTTGTCGTTTTAGTGACGTATTTGAGGGAAGACTAGGCCTAAACGGACACTGTAATACGATATATTTTTGTAAAACTTGAGTTTAGCTATTAAACTAAGACTGTAATACCGGCCCTATGACTCACAATCATATGTATGTATGTATATTTTTTATTTAGTTGTAAAAAAACAACTAATTCTTACATCTAGTATATATAGTCTGATTTATTACATATTAATATATAAAAACACAAAAACAAGAAAAATATCCAAAATAGAAAAAACAATGAAAAAGAAACACTTTCCATTTATATATTCAGCACCACACTACTTTGTGTACCTGCCAGGTTTGTCTGAGGCATTCTTAAGTCCATATGTGTACTTGTGCAAGTAATTTATAAAGAAATATAAACACATTCAAAATTATTTGTTGTTTAATTGTGAACAATCTCAACTGCATTGAATTGAAGTATGTCAATTGCGTTGTATGATTCTAGAAGCCGAGAGTATGGTGGAGGGTTCTGCGGCAGACGACAGCGGCGTGGAACTGGACCTCGATGTGGAGGAAGGAGTGGCAGAAGCTGCGGAGACGGCCAAGCAAGTTGACACCCTGTTGGACCAGATTCTGCATCTCCAGGCCGCTGTGGAGAGCACCATTGATATGGGCAAGGCCAGAGCACAGTCGCAAGGTATACACAATACTGTCCATACCGTCACGGCATAATCCCACATTCATTGTGACAAGTGTGCAGGTATCCTCACACACTAGCTTTGTTACACCTAAATATTAAGGACTACGTTCACCAGGACACAATCTTAATACATTCTTCTTCTTCTCTAGCCCCCGTCCCACCACTGCTGGATGTAAGCCTCTTCCATATACTTCCACTCGTCTCTGTTCTGTCCCCTCCTCATCCAGGTTTTACCGCCCACTTTGACAATTTCGTCAGACCATATTTTAGGGGGTCTTCCAACATTCCTATCATTTGTCCAAGTCCTCTACTGAACATTCTTATCTTGTCTTATTCTTAAAAATGTATAAAACAGTATTCCGTCATAATCTAATCTTAATCATCAAAGTTAAGTACAACATTAGGTTCAATTCTGAAAACATATGTTCCATTAAGTACCATTTATATTGTTTCACAGTAGATTATATATTTTTCTTTGAAATGTTCCGTACTTCAATTTAAAACAACTGCGTTTGACATTGGCATTATGATAGTATCTTTGAAATGTTCCATACTTCAATTTAAAACAACTGCGTTTGATATTGGCATTATGAAAGTATCTTTGAAATGTTCCGTACTTCAATTTAAAACAACTGCATTTGACATTGGCATTATGAGAGTATCTTTGAAATGTTCCGTACTTCAATTTAAAACAACTGCGTTTGATATTGGCATTATGAAAGTATCTTTGAAATGTTCCGTACTTCAATTTAAAACAACTGCATTTGACATTGGCATTATGAGAGTATCTTTGAAATGTTCCGTACTTCAATTTAAAACAACTGCGTTTGATATTGGCATTATGAAAGTATCTTTGAAATGTTCCGTACTTCAATTTAAAACAACTGCGTTTGATATTGGCATTATGAAAGTATCTTTGAAATGTTCCGTACTTCAATTTAAAACAACTGCGTTTGATATTGGCATTATGAAAGTATCTTTGAAATGTTCCGTATTTCAATTTAAAACAACTGCGTTTGATATTGGCATTATGAAAGTATCTTTGAAATGTTCCGTACTTCAAATTAAAACAACTGCGTTTGATATTGGCATTATGAAAGTATCTTTGAAATGTTCCGTACTTCAATTTAAAACAACTGCATTTGATATTGGCATTATGAAAGTATCTTTGAAATGTTCCGTACTTCAATTTAAAACAACTGCGTTTGATATTGGCATTATGAAAGTATCTTTGAAATGTTCCGTATTTCAATTTAAAACAACTGCGTTTGATATTGGCATTATGAAAGTATCTTTGAAATGTTCCGTACTTCAATTTAAAACAACTGCATTTGACATTGGCATTATGAAAGTATCTTTGAAATGTTCCGTACTTCAATTTAAAACAACTGCGTTTGACATTAGCATTTTGAAAGTATCTATGGTTTGATGTGAAATAATGATGATGTATTCGTGGCACATATTATGTATAAAATTTAGCTTTTTTCACTCCTTCATATAAACCTTAACCACGCCAAATCCCAAACTCCTCCGTTTGTGCAATTAGCTGAAAAGGGTTCTGTACTATCGGTCAGAATATTTTCAGATGGGCATACCTGTTCAGATCATATCTCAGAATTTGGTCGTTGGTCGATCACTCGGCAAAAAAATTATACAAAAAAAAAACAGCAGGGTCACTTTTATAATTACATCAATCATTTATTAATTTCAGTGAGCTGTGGAATAGACTCTGTAAGCAGCCAGGAGCTGTGCGAGCTTCAGGAGCAAGTCATCAAGTTGAAGAGCCTCCTGTCCACTAAGAGAGAGCAGATAGCCACCTTGCGTACCGTTCTTAAGTCCAACAAGAGCACTGCCGAGGTCGCCCTCAACAATCTCAAGTCCAAATACGAGAATGAGAAGAACATCGTCTCGGAGACTATGCTCAAACTGAGAAACGAGCTGAGGCTACTCAAGGAAGACGCTGCAACATTTTCAAGTTTGTATTTTTTTATTATCTATAATACCTTCTTCTTCTTCTCAGCCAATCTCTCCACAGCTGTATATAGGCCTCCTTCAACTACATATTTCCAACTTCTCTATCTACAGTGAAAATGAGTAAAGCTATTGTTCTCCAATTTTTGTGAACATGCTTTTGATTTTTATCTATTGCCATGTAAGCCGGTCTTGTAGTGCGTTCACAATGAAAGCCGAGTGCACTTAGTGACGCTCTAAGCCATTCAGAAAGAATGACCGGAAACAGACGCTCCTGTCCCGTTCAGTTTGAACGTCGAGTGTACGCTCCAAACGCTCTGTATAATCGTCGAGTGTAAAACGCTCTGACAGTTATAGTATCCCTTGACTTCTCTTTTATGTGTGGTAAGATAACTTCTATTTGTTTCTGTGATGTCTATTTTGTCAGTTGACATCATATCTAAAGACAATATGCATTCAGAGAGCATTGTTTACTCCACTGCCCAATTGTTGCCTTTCTATGAAAATATAACCTAAAAAGACACATTTATGATAGATGAAATTTGACATTTAAAATGCTCGATGCCGCGTTCAGATTGAAACACTGCTTGAAAGTTTTCAGTGAGATTGCAACTTCACTCAATCCGACACTCGACGTAGAGTGTTCTATCTGAACACAGCCTTGGGTTGAATAATATATTATGGAGAGTAAAGTGGTAGATAGCTATGTTCTAATTGTAATTATAATTAGAATGTACACTTATAGTAATAGTTGAAAACACGGAGAATAAGGCAGAAGGTGGGTAGGTTCTAGGCGTAGATTGTAATAGGATTTGGAACCTAATTTGGAGAGTAAGGGCGCCAATTGATTTTGATGCCAATTAATATCAGCATCAACAATCTTCAGTTACGGTTTATAAATGATTGATTAAACATGTGTTTGGTTCAGGTCTACGTGCAATGTTTGCCGCTCGTTGTGAAGAATACGCCACACAAGTGGAAGATCTACAAGCTCAGTTGGCTTCAGCTGAAGAGGAACGTCGCACCCTCAACCAGCTGCTTCGTCTTGCCGTCCAGCAGAAACTTGGACTCACACAAAAGTTGGAAGAACTTGAGGTTATTATTTCTATATCGTGAATTTACATCAATTTTAGTACCGACATTGACATATTATGGATGAGACATGGAAGTAAAGTAAAGATGTATAAGAGCTGAGTATAACTTGAAGAAGAATATTGTTGACAGAATGAACACACTGTGGTGTTTTGCCATATGTATGATAAAGAAAATTTGTAGATGTGAAGGAGAAGGAACGAGAGACTAGACCTTAGAATATTTTTAATGTTGAAAATTTTCGTGTTTAATGTCAACTTTGACAGCTCATCCGACCTCGGTAAAGTGAGTTGTGGTATATTTTAAGGTCTAGTCAATGAGAGGTAGGGAGCCGACCAAGAACGCAGTGGAGCGATAATGTGAACTTAAATTTTTAAATACAGACGATTGTGTATGAAACGATATATGAACATTAAAGAGTCTAGTAATGGCGCATGTTTTTCTCTGCCTACCTTGATAACAAGGACAGCGTGATGTTATGTATGTAGGTATATACGTCAATAGTGTTCTCAAGGAACTGTTTTTAGCTAAATGTCCATACAAAATATAAACTATTACTCATTAGAACAGGCAGACAGCTCTTGATGATGAACCTGTACCGTGTACTTCTTTATACTATATACATCCAATCTATTTTTGAGTTGGTTAAGTGGTACAACAGCAGATATGACTTTCTGGTAAACTGCTCCAGGCATACACCATCATATTGGTCGGAAAGTGCTTCCTAGGATTGCCACATCAATGTGCACAAATATTACAATTGTCATCAATGTCTGTCTGCCTTCGTGGTTCAATTGATTGGATATCCTACTCCTGAGCCAAGTGCTAGGGTTCAATTCTTTATGGAGACACATTTTAATTGTGTTCACAGTCTGGATCTGTGACACAATAAATATCTTGAGTCTCCAGAATTTGGTAACTTATTGGGTGAATGTTTAACCACTTAACTGGTTGATTTTTGCGAGAAAGGTTGTCCAAAAGTTGGCAGTTTTTTTTTACATTGTATTGGAAAATATAGTGACAAAGTGCGCACAACTAAGATCTGTAAACATATATAAACATAAACAACATCTATCCGAATATGGTTCGGCATCCTCAATCCACAAATATATTTGGTCCAGGGAAAGCACTGCCAAAGAAATCAAAACAAGTTTTGCCCGAGTGAGGCTCTGGCTCGTCAATGCACGGTTGAAATCCACACCAAATTAATTAATATTTGACATAATACCTATCTGTGTTTCTATCTCTTCCAAGCTGTTCATTTTCTGTCTTGCCTGACATTCATATTTAATTTGATCTTCAGGTTGACCGAGAGCTGCGCGGAACGAGACGATCAGGCGGCGTTGGCAGCGGCGCTGGAGTTGGTAGCGGCGGAGGAGGGGGAGGTACAGGTACGGGGGGAGGGCGCCCCACTAAACCCCCCACCTTCAACCGAGGCGGCGCTCGCTTCTAGCGACCAATACTCTTGATGCACTATCTCACGGCCATCCTTAGGGCCATCGTCAATATGTAGACACACACACACCATTCTATCCTCGCACACCATCTAGCCCTCACTGTATTAATGCCAAGACTCTACTGTGAAAATAGATGATCTGAAGTGTAATATTTTTATGGCGACGCTAGTTTATTTATTTATTGTGATTAAATTGATCTAAGATTTGTTTTTTATTATTGTTCGGTACAATCTTTTTTCTCCTTTTTTTATTGTAAAATAACATTGAATATAATTTTTATACATCTAGATACGATTCAATGAAAATAATCATATAGAAAAAACATAAAACATTTGTTAAAATATAAAAGCGATTACATAATATCATGTTTATTAACTTTAAAACAATCAAAATGATTTTGGAATAATAAAAATCGTTATTGAATTTAAATTAAAATTATTTGTATGCGCCATATTTCCAAAAGTACATTAATTTATTTAAGTTGTATTTCGTGATAAAGTGAACTAGCGTCGTATTGCTTCACAAATTTCTTAATAAAACAAAATCATGTTTATCTTTACATTTCATAATAAAATGAAAAAAAAATGTTTTGAGATAGGTACGCACGTTGATAATTTTTCAATAGATCAAAAGTACTTCATCAATTGTAATTAGAACTACGAGTTTTATGAAAAAGAGTCGAAAAGTGTTTCATAAATATACAGGTGATAGTAAATTTATTAGCATTAAAGGACTGCATGAGATTGTAGTTTGAAACACCAGATAAACTCACGTAAAATTGTGTCCTAATTAAATCTCTTCACTGTTTTAAAATTAAATTCCATTTAAGACATCAGAGCTGTGATTGCATATTACGATAACCCCCTGTGGAAAGGAGATAACATTTGAAATTTATGTAAGTATAAGCTACAATTTCTATGCATTTCTTTCACTAACCCCTTTCCACAGGTATTATCGTAAATACGCAATCAAGCAGATGTTCATTTAAAAAATGAGGTTAAGATGTCCCAAAAAGAGTCATTGTTTATTTTTATAAATATTGTATAATATTAAGATGTGTTTTGTAATAACGGTTTGTGTCAATTTGTCGGGGGATATTGTGTATTGTAGGAAGGGTGTGTGAGGGAAGACAATGAAGACGCGTGGAACGATAACAAGTGAGAAGTGTATCGAACTCCGCACGTTACGTGGAACATAATAATATACTTTTGCCTTCTACTTAAGACAATTATTATCCTAATAATAAAATAACATTATGAAAGATTAGTCAAGTGTACGTATAGTGTATGACATTTATCAACTTTTTCGACCAACAGTTTTGTATTTACTGTCCACACTGATGATTATATTTTAGGGGAAATTGACATGTACATTTTGATGGACCAACATTATTTATTGGAACAAAACTCAATAAATATATTGTGTGAATGTTATCGCATGTCATCATCTGAGTCAAAAGTTTTACCATCAAAATGAGTTATAAGGATAACAATGCGATATGTCATACATGATTCTTATTTAAATATTTCAAGTTTCTTCTATTAAAAGTTATTTTTCATGACTGAATCATTAAACATAATGATAATATAGAAAAAATATTCAATAAAAAAGCATTTGTATTGAAATTGAGTAATATTGACTGAGATGGAAGAAATATTCTGAAATTCAAAATGGACCGTCAAAACCATAGAAAAAATAAATTTCATAAGCTCATCAAAAGAATATGATGCATTCAATTTGAAATACTATGTATTGTTCTAACCTTAAATTTAAAAGTAATTCCATTATATAATGTTGGCCTTTATTAGATACAAATTTAAAAAATCATAAAGTTAACAAAGTAATTTTATGTAATATTTTTCCAGTATTTTTTTTAATACATATAATAATGTATGTTTATTACACATTAGTAGACCATAATAATTATGGAATAATAAATTTGAACTTAAATTATGTTGATATGTAAAAAACTATCAACCAATTACTTAATATTGAGAAATTTAAAATCATAGATAAAATATTTAGTCTTATAATAAGTTTGTTTCAAGCAATCTCTGGTTTCCATTGAATTTTTACACATGTATACCTAAATGGAGTACAGTTGAGAATTATGTCTCCTAAGAAAACCTGTGTCTGATTGTTTTGGTGGGCACATTTTAAGATAGATCCTCGTAATTTTTCTCCAATAAATTTATGATATAAAATTTTTTGAATGATTTAATCAGATAAAAGCTTGCAATATTGAATAATCTCCAAACACACTATTTGCCAACCAGACTGTAAAAGATAAGCCACTTTGATATTTCTAGTCAGGAAGTACCCCATCTTGATCAGCCCTGGGCAAACTGCTGCCCGCCTCGTCTTTCAGTGCGGCCTGCGAGAAATATGCTTAAAAATTCGGAAGCGCATTTTTTCTTAAGAGAAAAAAAAACTTCACAGTTCAATTGAAATAGAAAAAAAATAAGATTGAAATTTTCTCACTGCGCAAAATTTGTTTAATTCAATTTATTGAAATACACAAAATGAAACTAAAAATTTTTCTCTGGGTGGAATTTTATTGATTTAATTTATTGAATAATAAAAGGAAAACTGAATATTTCTCGTTGTACATAATTTTTTTATTGGCAATACTTAATGAAAAATTATAATTTTTTTGCTGCGTGGAAACCTTTTTTATTTTATCAATTCTTAGGCTAAGGTTGCCTCTGCCCCGCCACCCGCGACTGATAACAGGCCGTCACACGCAGCATCTACATGCAATGTTTCACATTAGTTACTCTTACCCGCCCCTTGAACGCCGGATCGTGGCGAGAATATGCTGTACGCGGCGGCACTTACTGTCTGGTGCGGGTGGCGGGCCAGAGCAACGCAATTGAGATTTTTAATGAATAGTTATATGAGGAAGGTTGGTATTTTGCTTGTGGGGCCCGCCGTTCACTTTGAATTTCTGAATCTGGCCCGTTATCTCAAAAGTTTGTCCAGCGCTGATCTAGATCTATTATATATATATAAAAGTCTATGAATCAGGAAATTAAAAAAATGATTGTATTTCTTTATGAATTTTACATAAATATTTTATATTGAGGTAGCAACACTACAGAAATATTTACCAAATTGAAATTATAATTTTAAGAAATTAATCATGTATTTTTCATAGTTCATAATGTGTAGTACATACTTATTTCCTGTCAAAAAAAAATAATGATGACACGGTTTATCACCTTACATAACCTCAAAAACAAGGTTTCTTCTTGCATTTCCTAATATTGTGTGTTTATATAAACAGTGCGAATTTCATTTTGATAATAAAAGAACTTGAAATTATAGTTGAATCTAAATCTTCACTGCGATTTTAACTTCATTAATAATCTACTTTTTTTTTTTTGATAAAAACCATATATATTTTTATTTTTAGGTTATGTACCGTGATAAACTACCATTACTTTTTTATCTGTTTAAAAATAACGTTTGGTTGTTCATCGGCGAACATTTGTGGATTATTCAACAGCATTTGTGTAATAAAACTAGTCTTTATTTTTAATTAGTATATGTTCAAAAATGTTGGTTGATTTATGTGCTATGTTTTACACGGCGTATTGAAATATAATCATGTTGAATTGCCTTGTTAGATGCTGAGACTGTTTCAAAAAAAAATTGTCAACTTTATTTATTCTATATCAATTTATGATTAAATGTTTGACTTCGCAACCATTTTTAAAACCCTCAATTAGTACTATGTGATCTGTTTTGGGAAAGATAGAAGATTCTTGAATATTTTGTATACGCTGATGGTTATTTTCAATCAAAAATGCATATTTTACTAGATTGTCAAATGATTGTAAAAAAAAAGCATACGGGCTATGTATTTGTCTCGAAATGTCAATGTTGCAAGTATGTCAACAGAACATAGTTAATAACTTAATGTTAAGTTGGCGATGAAGAGCCAACATCATAAAGATTTTTGTTTTGTAAAATCTTTTTTTGACTATTCACTTTTACAGATATTTTTTTTATTAATAGCTTCAATATCTAACAAGGGAATCATTTATTCTTATTTTATTTATATAATCATGTATTTTTCCAAGTATTTAGGTCTCCTGATTAATATTTTATAGTATTTTCTTATATTAAATATGATTTATTTTGCAATTAGTACATAGGTACTTGTATAATAATGAAATTATATACTTATTTTAACATATAATTGAAACATTCTACAACACTTTTATAGTATTCTAGAGTAGAATACAATGCTATTGATGATGACTTGGCGTTGTATCATTCATTTGTTATCACATATTTTTTCTTGTTATGAATTGAATATTTAGTGTCCCTTGATATTGTTAGTAGAGTAAATGAATTTGTAAATTCTAGGGTTTTTATTTTTTCTAAAACCCGTCGAATTTTCACTTAAATTTAATAATACTGTGTCCATCCAAATATCTCGTTTGTAATATTGTATAATGTAATGTATATTTGGCAATGTTGACGTTTTATAGGTAATATTTATTGACCAAGGCCAGTTTGTGGAGCCCATAGTGCATGTATACCAACACTGTCATTTGTGTTTTTGAACCGCTTCCCGCATGTAACATGACTGATTGGTTTTGTAAAAAAACAGGATTTGTTGGGTTTTTTTTATTGGACTAAGTACCAGTAAGAGAGATTATTGAACATACAATATTTTTCAATAATTACATTTTTATATGCTAATGTTTTCAAAACCAAATGGCATATTTATAATCTTATAGTTCACATATACATACTTTTCTTGGTTCAAATATGTGCATTATGTTGCCTGATGCATGGAAGGATTTGGAAATGGATTCACTGAAGAAGACAGTAAATAACTGGCTTATTTCCATCGGGGTTGGTGAGGTCTGGCTGCAATTTAGTTTTTGATATGTTTTAAATTGTCCTTTATGTGAAATTGTCAACCTCTATACAGGACAGCCCTAGTGAGGTCAAGAATTATGTATATATTATTATGTGCTATTTGTTTGTAATTAAATACATAAAAATAAATAAATAAAATACAATGTCGCCATAAGCAGAGAGAAAAGAATGCTATATGAACATATTTTAATACACTTTCATGCATCTCTCATATTTTCTTACATTCCTATTTGATTTAAAATTTTGGTATATTTTTACATTGTTTTTAAATATGCTTGAAATTGTTTTTATGAATTGTACTTACGATAATCAGTATTTATGAATCTAATGTGTGTGTATATATAACTATAGATATATGCTAATCAAATGTACTATATGCGGGAAACGGAAGTATATCTTTATTGAGAACTAAATTATGTTTCTTTTATTTATTTTACTTTGTATTCTTCTTTGACGGTGTTATTTTGAGATCACACCGAAAAATGTATTGAAACTAGATCTCACCTATGTTTCGTAATTTATGTATATACAAGAATTATATGAATTTTTATATGTGTACATAATATTATCATTAATATATTATACATCATGTTCCAGAGACAATTTGGCAACTTTTGTGAGAAATTTCTAGATGTTATTGCCGATAGAATTTCATTAAATAATAATAATTATTATTAATGCAAATTCTTCTTTCAAATTATTTACCATTGCAATTTTTTATATAGACTGTCAAAAGTGTAACATATTGTTTGATGTATACTTTTATTAATCAAATTAACCAAGTTTTGTTATTTATTTATTTGGTTAACTCGATTGTAAAATAATAATAATAATAAATAGACTGTGTTTATGACAGAGTTAAATTTCATAAAGTGGAAGAATGTGTTTTCAATAAATTGAATAGACTTTTATTGAAATTGTCCAGATTATGGCTAATTTGTTTCTTTCTGACAATAATTGAAATAGTAGGACCTTGAAATGTTTTTCTATCTTGTAAGATTTTTACAGAATGCCTCTATAAAATTAATCAAATTGTCCTTGGATTACATTTGTACCTTTATCTATATAGTATATAATGTTGCATGTGCGTGTAATTGTAATGTACGCAATGCAATTCTGTCAATCATGTTTGTAAACAACAATTGAAAATGTTTAATGTAGCCAGTAATTTTACATTGTATTTATAGTATTTAATTTTTATTTATTTCCTCCATGTTTCTACCCAGAGCCGATAACGAAAGAATTTCGAGTGTTGCCAAGTGGTAAGGAATGTTATTTTACAAGTTGTGTTATGTTATTCAAAATGTTGATGTTTTGAATTTTCATATTTTATATATTATTATGTACATCTCAGTGTAAGTTGTATCTCGATGTCGTCCATAATTAATAATTTTTAAAATGTTCTAAACAATATCCGTCTATTAAAATTTATCTTTAAAAGGTTTGTGGATGCGATTGCTTTAACTGTGGTTGTTAACAATTTCTGGCTCAAACTTGTGTATCTTGTGCATTCTCGGAATATTTCATTTTTATATAAATAATTTATGGAACATTACTGGTTGTGAATAGACATTTTTATAATAATCTATGGTATAATAATAGAATGTCAGTGCTGCAGTATTATAATAATATACATAAATATTATCTTTGTAACAAATCTGATGTTTAATCTAATGCATAGCGTAAAATATTCTTATTTTAAATCTGCTTATTAAGCAATTCGGACCGTAACATTCATTAATAATTTTTCAGAAATATTTCTAATTTAGGGCTACTATTAGATACAAAAAAAAAGTAAATTTCTGCAATTATTTTGTTTTTGATCTAAAGAATAGAAAATAAAATGACCTTTTTAAATTCGAAATATTCCGTGAATGTAGTGAGAGCACTCTTCTTATAAAAGGATCCAAAGTTTATATACCCCTCCGTGTATGTTCAAGTGTCCATTCAGGTAACTGCAGAAGCCTCCTGCAGCGTCTGTTAGATCCTCCCTTTCGAGAATCTGCAGACTTTTCCCAAAAACAAAATGAACAGCAATCATACATTTTGATAGATAAAATAAAAGTCCAGTTCTTTTATTACATAATCTTGCCAATAATAGAAATACTGTTGTTTGTCAGTCGGTCAAATTACAATTGACAATTCCAACAGATTGTGTTTGGAATACACAACTGTCAAAAATTACGATAGCCGCCATTTTGTATTGTGATAATATCAAAAGTCAATTGATTGAAATTGTTTCAGAATAGCATTCATTGTAGCATAACAGTTTTTCATTAAATTTCTGCACCAGTATCTTCGGATTTAGGTTTATAAAATATATTTCTTGTGCATTTAGCTGGAAGTAAGACTATCTGGTAATAAACTTGCCAGGAAGCAAAATAGTGTGTTGAATATACACTATAACGTTTTAAAATAAATTAATTTGAATTCAATAAAGAAAATAATTACATTATAATGTTATTTTTTTAATCTAATAGTTACTTACTTTACTAGTCCGGGCCTTACACCTTGCCACTCAGCGACGGATATCACCTTGTCGTGTGGGCGTTCCAGTACCAGTCTCATGCTTTCTATATTCGGTCTGTGATTCGTGGGTCCTCTGTGCGTCTCCTGTATCATCAGTATATCTATGTCTTTGCAGATATCCGGGAGAATGGTCTCTTTGTCTTGACTTAATCCCTCTATGTTAATTGAGGACGTCGTGAGTGGCCCTGATAAGGGCCTTTTTGTCGGACTTTTTGAGTGGCTGTCCGGTGTTGAAAGGATTGGCCGACTAATGCCGTTACCAGGGGGCACCGGATTGCTTCCGTTTGCATTTTTTTGTTTTTGTTTACAGCAACATGTATAGCAATCTCTCGTGGAGGCTCCTTCCATGCCCCCCAATCTAATAGTTAATACCTATGTACATAATTTGTGACAAAGGACCAAATATTTTTAAGACTTGCATATATAGTTACATTTCTGATGGGGTTTCACTGTAATTTCTTATTTAACAATTTCTTATGTACATATTTGAATGAGACATTCTCTACTGTTTCTATATAAACATAATTCTACGCTGTTCATTTTGTTGAAGGGGAATTCATCCGAGCCATTGAATAAAAACGGAGTTACCCGTCCCTTAAAAAAATAGTTTCTTTTAAGAACACTGCTCATCAAAATAATAACGGTTTAATGCCAACTTTAAACTTACTCTAAATTTCTATATTTTTTTATAAGGCCCCTTATTGTATGTGAGAATGGAAAAAATATAACCAGAATTTTATATTATCATTATTGCTATGTATTATTCCCGCTCACAGTAAACTTGTTTCTACCATCATAATATGTTTGTATTATCAAATCAACTTATAATTATATAAAAATTATAATACATACGTATAAAAGTTTAATAAAATAATATAGTAATCAAATAATATTAAACTAATTGTACTGTTTGTTATACTTTAGTAGGAGGATCGATGAAAAAAATGTTTTTCTTTCTCATTTTGCAAATGGTGATATTATTAGTATTATATTTTATTTATTTGCCATTATATAATATTATGTATGATTTCTAAAAGGGTTCAATACCATTTGACATAGACAAAAAAGATATTGAATGTTTATTAATTACAATTTTTAATTGGAAAACATTGATTTGTAAATCAATATAAAATATATTTACAAAAACTGATTGATTGCAAAGGATAAGGTCCCTAGCCGTGTTACAAAAACTAACGTTTCTGACGAGAGAATTGCCTGGTTGTTCATTTTTTTGTGTTTTATTTGACATCTGTCTAATGTCATGCCATAAAATCACGTACACAACAGACAGAAACTTTTTTTTATGACTTAGCTAGGCGGCCATATGCTTATTTGAATTTTTCTGTACATTTTTTAAAATTTGGTAAATTAAGTATCATGCTTTTATTATATCTTCCTATTTGAGATGTATTTTGTTATAAATTTACATTTGTGCATTTTATTCTTGTCGATTTAAAAGCATTTGATTTTTTTATTTTAAGTCATAAATGGTATTGAAGAATATCTTATTTCTTTGCATGGTTTTGTTTTATACTTTTTTAGATTCAATGAAATATATCTTGCTAGTTATTTGGAAAGTCACTCGCTTAAGATGAAAATGGCAGAACTGATTGGAATATATTTATGTAAGATAGATATGTATTTCCATTTGTACTTAACTCATTTTATAAATAATATTATTAAAAGTTTTTTATTGTTATTTTATAACTGGTAGTGGTTAGTGTAGGCTTTAGCGGTTGGTTTTATTTTTAAGTATTCTCTCATCTTGGCTGGGGAAATGTAAACAAATTACTTTTTACACTATAATACTTTATATAACAAAAGTGTAATAAGGTTTATCTTACATTTTACCAAAACGTTAACCAATATTTACGACGATAGAAATTAATTATATAACCATTAGGAAACGGAGCATGTTACGTTTAATAGGAATAGAAAAAAAAAGTTTTACATTATTTTATTGAAAAAGTATAATATTATTGTCAATATTTATACATAGAATAAAATTTTATATAAACATTTAGTGGTCCAGCCACAAGTAAGGATGAGGCAGTTATCAGCTATTTATTGTTGTATTTACTTTTTATATTAATCTTAATAAAAAAATAGTCATTTTATTTATATCTGCAGCTATATTATTTATATGGATAATGCTTTTCGTATAACATGGGTCTAAATTTCAATATATTTGTCATCAAAATATATTAAACACTCAACTTTTTACAAAGAAAATATGATTTTATTTAGCTTAGAATGATCATAAAAAAATATTAGCTCGATGAAAAAATTCTGTTGTATTTTTTATCCAAAATTAAATTTATTCAATGACATTTTTTATTTTAAAGACAACACTGTTATGAAATATAGACTCGTGTTATATAGTTTTTAGTAAAGATTATAAAAACAATTAAATACATTTAAACTAATGTAACCGTATTATTAATGTTATGTTATTATATATCATTATCTTAGTGCAATATGTTTTTTTTATTTATATTGAATAAATAAATTATATAATTTTCAACTGAAGTATTATTTATACATATCCAACAATTGACCTACTATATTTTGTCTATTACTCTCCAAATGTAAAAAGGTACATAGCGACCTTCCTATGTCTTTGTGTATTTGAAATAGCAAATTTTTTAATAAATATTTTTGAAAAATGGCTCTTGAAAATCATTAAATAGTTACAAAGTTGGGTAGTCAGATGGTTTTGTATTTATAATTTTTATTATCAATCTTTGTACGATTTCTAGAGGAAAAATGGATTTTTTTATACGCCCCCATGCAACAATGCCATATTGCATTATTGAATGGGCGAAAGCATAATATACATTGAGTAATTTTAAGTTAAGAATGTTTCTAATTTATTTATTTATCTTTTTGTACACTGGCGGTTTTATAGTCTAACGGCAATTTTTTCTTAGGAATACAAAAATAAAAAAGGAATTAACTGAAATGCACTATGGCATTGCACACCCACATAAACCATGACATGTACTCTATCACCTTGTCCGTAGTTAAATTTAACAGGAAAGGACTCAGACTATCTCCCTGTTTTATTCCCCTTGAACTCTCCATTGGCCTAAGATACGACAACGGCAAAATATACATATTTTGTCACTTCTATATAATACGCTCTTTAATCCTAATTCACCGCAGTACCTTAAAACCAAATTCACCTATTTATCTAATCACGGCCTATCGCTTCCATCTGCTGAAAGTACTACATTAACTATCCCCATTCACAATACTGAATTTTTCAGCTCTTCCTTTTGAAGTACGTTCACCAAGACTCAGGAATAATTTGAGTCCTGATATAACTTCGTCAAACTCGCTTTCCATTTTCAAGAAAAGACTAAAGCAGGGATATCTCTCCGATAATACCTAATCCCTCTCCTTTTCCTTCCTTCCCTTTGCTACGTAATATTTATCCCTAAACATCTGATCTCGATTTCCTCTTCTTTTTCCTTCCCAATCCCTTTTTTTGCTATGTTTTTTTTTTATTATTTATATTGGTGATATGTATATTTTCTCTGTTCTTTTGTAGCTTTCATTTTTTGTTGATGTACATGTATATTTCTGTCACTCTGTAATCTGGTTGGTTGGAAGAAATTGCCTAATGGCAATAAGCCTGCCAGTGTGCATTATATTTGTTTATATTATGTACAAAAAGTTAAATAAATAAATAAATATTTCTTTGCTCAGTTTCCCATCTACTTTTAATTTTTCTGTTGGTGTTGATATATTATTATATAGATGGTGGGACAGCTTTCTTTATTATGTTGTATTTTGTCCTTTTTTTATATCATTTATTACATCATTATAAATTTTGCCATCCTTTTTCGCATCATTATATATTTTGTCATCCTTTTTCGCATCATTATATATTTTGTCATCCTTTTTCGCATCATTATATATTTTGTCATCCTTTTTCGCAGAATTATATATTTTGTCATCCTTTTTCGCAGCATTATATATTTTGTCATCCTTTTTCGCATCATTATATATTTTGTCATCCTTTTTCGCATCATTATATATTTTGTCATCCTTTTTCGCAGAATTATATATTTTGTCATCCTTTTTCGCAGCATTATATATTTTGTCATCCTTTTTCGCATCATTATATATTTTGTCATCCTTTTTCGCAGAATTATATATTTTGTCATCCTTTTTCGCAGCATTATATATTTTGTCATCCTTTTTCGCATCATTATATATTTTGTCATCCTTTTTCGCAGAATTATATATTTTGTCATCCTTTTTCGCATCATTATATATTTTGTCATCCTTTTTCGCAGCATTATATATTTTGTCATCCTTTTTCACATCATTATATATTTTGTCATCCTTTTTCGCAGCATTATATATTTTGTCATGCTTTTTCGCAGCATTATATATTTTGTCATCTTCTTTTACCGCATTTAATATTTTGTCCTCCTCTTTCACAGTATTACATTTGTTTTCATCTTACACATGTATATTTGATAGGTAAATATGAATTAGAAGTCAGAATAAAAAAAATATTGATAAATATGAGTTTTTATTTATAAATAAACATAAAACAATAAATATATAGCTATACAAAATAACATAGAGTTATTAGTTAAATCCTTAATAATATGATTACAATAAACTAAAACATTTTATATTTATATCACATTCTAGAGGCATAACCCCCCCCCCCCCCAACTCTCTACATTCCACCTTGAATATTGTTAATCCATATACAACACAACAAATAGTTTTACCAGAAATAAGAAAATTTCAAAAGGAAATTTACATACATGTCAAAATAAACATAGGTAATTATACTTAAGATGCCAAAATTATTATTTTAAAATTAGTTTAGAATCTCTTTTGGGATTGCAGAATGAACTATTTAAAAAAATATTTTGAAAAAAAAAAACGCCTCTTCAAATTATTGTACTATCCATACATGAAATATTATTTTTAATGTTTTGATTAAAATAAAAATGTGTTATTGTATTTAAATTTTGGCTAGGGATATTTTTACGACTCAACCATAGATAAATTCTTATCATTCTTTCCATGCCCATAGAAAACGCAGATAAATCAAGTTATAAAAATATTTACCTTTGTTTATACTTTGTTATAATAGTAGATCGATGAAAAAATTATTTATAAAATTAAGTAAATGTAATAAGATGCCAATATTATTTATTAATTCTTCAAGTTGGTTTCCATGATGCATTTATGACCATTGAAAAAATGACAAAGGTAAATATTTTTGTAACTTGATTTATCTGCGCTTTCTGTGATTATAAATGACCTAAAAACATAGACGACGTCAGAAAATTTGTCGTGTAAATAGACACTTTCCGATAGACCAATTCCGGTCGTAAAAATAGTGGCACCGTTAAATTTTTAATACAATTCGAAATAAATTTAACACAAGAAAAACCTGATAAAATTACACAATAATGTAATGATAATACCAAATTCTTCCACTAGAGGCGACACTAGTTGTCTAGTACTGCCTCTCTGACCAGCTAGGATATTCTAGGATGTATAGATTTTTTAAACCTAACCTACAAAACTTTGATATAAATAGGTTGGTTAGGTTTACTTGTAGTTATAATTGCGACTGGTGTGAACCAGTTGCATTATATATTAAAAATGTGAATACTAGTTAAACTGTCTGTCCTGGCTGTTCAGGGAGGCAGTACCATAAAACAAATACAATATATCCTATTCTGATTCACCTAAATTTATCTGTCTGAATTTTAGTATATGAGAAATGTCAAAAAGTTGACTGCATTTATACGGGACTCATTACGTATAAAATCCTTTTATCTACGGTCGCCCGTTGGTTACAGACATTTTCGTACTCTGAAACGAATCGGAAAAGGACATAATGGCAACCAAAAAGATGTTTACTTTAAATATAGAAGAAGCTTTAAAATCAGACATTATTTTTTGTATAACTCTATGATATTATTTTCTTAGTTCATAACACAATGTGATATAACAATGAAAAATTAGACTAGAAGTGTAAATATACAAAGAAAGTCTCTACTCGACTTATGTATAAAACTATACATACCTACCTATATTTTAAAATTAAGTAAAAATGATCTCAAAGTGCCATTTTTGTATAATCTCTTTACATTCAATGCAGTCAGTAACCTTGGATTCAAGTCTTCAAACTGTAATTTATTTGGATTCAATTCTGCCACAAATAATGCTACATGACATTTAATTCTGCCAAAAATGAGACTATTTTCTGTTTCCTTGTAAATATATTTCTTTTAAATCCTGATAGCTGTATTATAAAAAAAATATACAGGTTAAATATACATATTTCATCTATAATTGGGGCAACGTATGATGGCACTTTTGATGTTTGGGTCCTCATAAAGTTTCGTAATTATTGACAGCTAAGTGTGGGGAGACAAAAGCCATACATCATTAAGTGGGCGTAAACATGCTGTACACAATGAAATACAGCATTCGATCTCCCACAAATAACTTCATGTGTCCAAATGTCAAATGGCCTTCGTACGTTATAGTGACATAAAGCAATATTTTTTATGTGGGTTGCCAAAATAAAAATAATAAATCCAAGGTGTTGTTGCAATATATATTATTTTAATATTTTGCATGCACAGATATATGGCAACTTTAAACACTAACAATAATTCCATGATTTTTTATACACTAAAATATTGGTAGACGTAAATATTCATATAACCTTATCATAATACTAGGTATTTTTAAATTGAACAAAATCGTCCATATTTGAATTATATAACTAGCTATATATCACTATTTTAAATAGTGGTGTATTGCTAGTTATATAATTCAAATATGGTTAATACTAACTACCACAAAATATCCGCCGAATCATTAATCAAACAAAATAGATTTATCATAAACTATATTCAAGAACGACCGACCCAATAGTTTCAAATCTAAAGACATTTCAAAATTATAGAACTTTGCTTTGATTCAGTGATGTTTTATAATTTCTCTCGGATTACATAAGTGTGAGTATTCCATTGTCACTGTAACAATAAATAACTTATCAATAATGGATAATGCACACCTACCCACCGCTCTATATCAAAGAGATTTGAAAAAACTTTAGAACTAGAGTAGGTTTCACTTAAAAGTTATATGTGGTTATGTTGGTATGACTGCATTTGGTGTTGTTATACATCAAAACAGGGAATTTTTTTTATTATTTTGTAATTAACTTCTGATAAATCTGCACAAATCGTTAAAGAAGAAGTGTGTTTTGTTTAAAATAATTATTAAAGACCTGTTTCATTCTATCATATAAAACATGATTGTTTTCTCTTATGATTTATTTTTGAATATGATATTAAAGGAACTTAATTTGGAGATATGGCAACATTATTCAGTTTATTTGACTGACTGACAGTCATACCAACATTTGCAACATTTCTATTATCTATGTAATTTAAAAACTTGTTTTTTGTTATACTTGTATTATTTGGTTTTCAATTGTAATTTACAATCTAGATGACGTTTGTATAAATAAATTTATTACACCTGCAGATTTTTTCAAATTGGATAAAAATAAAAGTTCGAAGTTGTTTAAGAATGTTTACCAATTATGCCTTTCAATTGACTTCCATTATCAATCCAAAAATATAAATACTTTTATTTTGGTAGCTGTGCATATTTTTTTACTGTATTCTTAGAACATTACTGAATATTTTTGTTTAAATTAGATTAAAATAACAAACAATTACACATGAGTGCTTTCACTCTGGTTAAGGGCAATATATTATTTTACTGTGTATCTTTTTCTTTATTTTTTGATTGGGTTTTTTTTAATATACGTAATATAAATGAAATAAATATATAATAAAAAAAAATATACCCATGTAACTAAAATACATAAAACATGGGTTAAATATTGTAAATCTACAAAGATTAGGGAAATACAATAAAAAGTTTCGGAAAAGCATATTTTACAAATCTTTTATAATATAAAACAAATAACTTATAAAATAAAGCATCATGTCAGTCAAAAATAAAAATACAATAGAAGTCATTTGATTACTTTTACAATAAACCACTTCAATATGTTAATCAGATCACAACATATTTCTTGGTGCTTTCTTACATTAGAATGTTATGGAAGAGGAATTGAGAAAGACACAACTAGATGAAACAACGGTACAAGATAGAGAGCCATGGAGGATAAAAATAAGGAGAACCGACCACAAAACAAATATGGGAGAAGGATAAGGTATAAAAGAAAGAGAAAAGAGCGATGAATTTGTGAAGTTTGAATTGAATGACATAAGGGAGTGAAAGGATAAAAAAACTATTAAACATAACCAATGAACATAATTATTTTTTTAAAAAAACTAATGGGTTGTGGGTGGTATATAATAATCCCCCACTACATACATAGGTTGCAAAAATTATTAATATCAGACAGACAGACAGCCAAGCCAAATTATTAATATCAGACAGACAGACAGCCAAGCCAAATTATTAATATCAGACAGACAGACAGCCAAGCCAAATTATTAATATCAGACAGACAGACAGCCAAGCCAAATTATTAATATCAGACAGACAGACAGCCAAGCCAAATTATTAATTCAGACAGACAGACAGCCAAGCCAAATTATTAATATCAGACAGACAGACAGACAGCCAAGCCAAATGTCTGATGTCAACACTGTATTGTATTGCACCGAGTCCAATATTCTTTAAATAATAAAATTAAAAACTCATAGAGAAATGTAGTGTTGTCTATGGAAAACTTATCAGCTCAATGATAATGCACTTCACATATATATTATCTGCCATGGCCAATGTGGGTAACCCTCAATAGGATTAGGACTGCGGTCGGTCGTACAAGGAAAAACCTCCAAAGATGGGGAATGGCTGAAGACGCAATGTGCGACTGTGGACAAACGCAGGACAGCGAGCACCTCCTAGCATGTCCAATGGCTCCTGGCCAGTTTGATTGGGACACTCTTAATGAACAAGCCCACCTAGAGGACGACACAAAGGAGTTTGTGGCTTTTCAGGCCCGGATGTGCATTTAGTCTCATGTGTTGACCGACACGACAAGAAGAAGATTCAATGAGAAGTCAAATGGAGAGCAGCACTCATGAAACATGTCACAATCAGAAACATATTTATGCAGTATTTACAACAAAATTATTAATACCATAAAATATTCAGCAATCCCTTAAATTATATTAACAGGTAGGAGTTCAAATATTATTAAGTATTAATATAAATATATACAATATTATATGTAACATATTTGTAATAAGTATAATATAATAATATATCAGTCATTTCTTAATGCAAATTTGTCAATATATTTTTGACACAACAATCTCGCACACATCTAGGTTATTGTATAAAATAAGTGTGTTGAAAGATTAACACGTAGTCTATACATCGTCAATACCGTCTATCGCCAGTTCCATAATATTGTGGGCTCATAATATACGCACCATTCATATCAACCTATCGATTACAACACAGATTCATGAATTCCTTTACTAATTTTATTTTCATAACAAATTTATCCCTTCATAATGTACAGATGTCGGGAATGTGGAGGACCTGCTCCGCACCGCACAGGACAGGACACACGAAAAAGAACTACTAATCAATTACTTGGATGCCATATTGCCTGCGGTGTTGTCTCCTTGTACAATTAATAAAAGTTGGTTTTTGTGATATCCTTATTTTAGGCATAACCATTTCGTAAAATAAATAATTGGAAATATTTTTTATGACAGTCTAGCAATCCAATCATTTAGCATCAATATTTTAGATAATTTTCAAATTTGTTTTTATGTAAATTCAATTGAATCATTGGATAAATTATTTTTTATATTTATTCTATAGATATATCATAGTATTATGCTATGGTCATCTAACTAGGAATTCCTGATTTAAGATGGGCAATATTTACGTACATAAAATTTATATAGTTATTTTTACAATAATAAAAATTTATATTTTGAAGAATTAAATAATAATACACAAAACAAAGAATAAAATACACACAAACTTAATCTTCCCCATCTACCATCTACGACCAAACTCCAATCCATTTCACACTCAAAATTCTGTAAAATCTTTATCCAAATAACAAAAATAAATCCCAGAGGGTAAAGCAAGGCCGAACAAGATATTATAATCACAACAATAACATGAACTTAACAAAGAAATACAATTTAGAAAGCTAAGCGTCCACAGAGGGCAGTGGATAGATTGGATTTTTATCTGTCTTGACGTTGTTATTGCTGACGATTCGATGCACGAGCATTGAGTCCTATATACAATACTAAAATCCGTCTGATCCGAAGCGTTCGCTGCGCTTTTGTGGATGATAACCATAATACAACAGAATTAGAAAGAAAAACAGTATTAACATATATAACTAGGAATAGAAATAAAAATACAGTCAAAACAGAGAATGAGTAAACTTATTATGTTAACAATACTATCAAAGCATTATGAAGTTAAATCAATATGTGGGTAACTATTTTTTCTATTATATTGAGGTGTTTTATGGAGTCTCGTCGCGACGTTGCCAGTGAGCGGTTGTGTTTAGTGCATATTTCGGATCTACCCACAAGTACCTACTACACTACGCAGCGAACAGATAAGATTCCATTGCTGTCATTTTTGTTTTATTATTTCATTTTTATTCTTACAAAAATTGTTTTGATTATTTCAATGTAGCATATTTGGTATTAATATTTACCTATTGTTTTTGTTGCTTTTTGTCTATTTGACATTAACAATTTTTGTTTCGTATTTTTTATTTAACTGTTAAATATCTATTTTATTTGATTTAAATACTGCATCGCGGATATGGAGGTGGACGAGACTAAACCTCCTGATCCTCGATCGATAATTTTATCAACTGCTGACGAATGTGAATCTGACACGAGTCATGATTCAGTTATTGTACCTAACCGTAAACGAAAACCGCGTCATCAACCAATTGATATACCGTCGAAAATGAAACCTTCTTCTGTACTCGAAATAACTCCAGGCCTCCCGATACAAACCGAACCAAGCCCAATTCAATATTGTAATATGTCAAACCCACCATACATAGTATATATTCAAAATTGCGAAAGTGGCAAACCGATTAACTCCTTAGAAGTAGGCAAATTTTTGTTTTCATGTAAAAATAAAAACTTTGGGATTATTAACGGTACAATAAAATCTGAAGGGCGCTTTAAAATTTCTTCTGAATTTAACAAATGGGAACAAGCAAATAATTTTATACAGAATATTACAACTTTATCTGATCAAAAATTTAAGGCGTTTATTCCGACGCATCACGTGACGCGAATGGGGTTGGTAAGAGGCATTCCTGCTAATCTTTCTGAAAGTGATATTGTTGAATCCTTAAATTTGAACAATGCTAGACGAATTATTAAAATAATAAAGGCGCGAAGGTTAAATTACAAAGATAATTCTCAAGGCACGGTGACGTGGAAACCGTCACAAACCGTCGTTCTCACATTCGAAGGCCAAATATTGCCTGATTATGTTTACCTTTATTTTAACTCCCTTCCAGTAGAAGCATACACTTATCCCACTATTCAGTGTTTTAATTGTTGCCGTTTTGGGCACTCAAGAGCCATTTGTAAATCTTCCACTCGATGCTTTCACTGTGGTGAAAACCATCAAGCTGATCAGTGTCCAAACCCGGAAGAGCCAACATGCGTCAATTGTAAAGGTAGTCATAAGGCTACAAGCTTTATATGCCCAGAACTGACGAGACAAAAAAACATTAAGCAACTGATGGCGAGTGAAAATATATCATATTTCCAAGCCTCTAAACGTTTTCCCCCTGCAATAAAGAGTTTTGCCGAAACTACAACATTGAATGTGAAACCAACCTCAGCTAACACAACTACAATAAACCAGATTAATTCAGCGAATCCTTCCAACTCTCGTAGAATTATTACATACAAACAAGTCAAACCTAGACCAGCAATGACACCAGCATATGACAAGAACATACATAACTCATTCCTATTCAATCCAAATGGTAATTATGTCAATCAAATGTCTAATGGTCATGCAATTAACCAAAATGAACATTCACCTCCTCCTTCTGCAGTAGAGTTATCCAACAGCAATTCAGCATTTCTGCAGACATTAATATCTCTTTTAATATCTATTCTTTCGAATAATAATAGCCTACCGTACAACGTTGCCGATATTCTCACAACATTGCAATCTTCTCTCTTCAATAATGGACATACAAACTCTGAAAATTCTACAATGGAATAGTAGGAGCGTTTATTCCAATAAAGCAGAACTTACCGAACTATTAAATAATAATTCAATACATATTGCAGCCATCTCTGAAACTTGGCTGAAGCCGTCTTGCCTATTTAAGGTAATCGGCTACCAGTGTCTTAGAGATGACAGAGCTGACGGTCGGGCTGGAACTGCCCTTTTTATTAAAGATAAGTTAAATTTCGAAAAACTATCTATCCCTCTCAAATCCCAAGACTTTCAAATTGTCGCAGCACGAATTAAAAACATAACTTTTATTTCAGTATATATTCCACCATTTGTTTTATTTATAGAAAAGGACTGGACGGATTTACTTCGCCAGCTCCCCTCTCCCTCCATAATCTTGGGAGATTTTAACGCCCATTCTCCTATCTGGGGAAGTGAAGCTACCAATAAATCTGGTCACAATATAATAGATTTCATGGATATCAATAATATTTGTTTTTTAAATGATGGCTCCCCTACTCGCCTCACCCCACCCTCCCAAAAGAAAAGTGCTGTCGATCTGACACTATGTTCGAGTTCTTTAGCCGCAGCTTGTTCATGGACCTTAACCAATGACCCTTACTCTAGTGATCATTATCCAATAATTATTCACTTAGAAGATCCTCACATTGCTAAATCTAAACCCCAACACCCGACAAATCGTAAAGGTTACAATACAAAAAGGGCAAATTGGCCCCTCTTCTACGATAATATAGAAAAATTAACAACAAGTTTGGACAGTTCTAACGTACACATTGAATACTCTGATCTTTTATCAATTATTTATAAGGCCGCTGACTTATCTATTCCAAAAAAATCCAACTTTAGCCCTCTGCCATGTACGCCATGGTGGGACGGAGAATGTTCTGATATGGTCAACAACAGGAAAAAAGCCATAAAAAAGTATAGGAAAAACATGACTCTTGAAAATTATATACTTGCAAAGGAAAGTCAGGCTAAAACTAAAAAATTTCTACGTAAGAAAAAAAGGCAAGGATGGCGAAATTTTTGCTCATCCCTCTCCCCAGACTCTCCCTTGTCTCTGGTTTGGAATATGATTCGACGATTTCGCTCATCATATGTCCAGAATCGGAATCATCAGATTAGTCCAGACATATTAGAATCCTTCATTAACAGACTGGCTCCCTCTTACTCTCCTAATATAACGGAATTATACATAAATCAAAACATAAGTCACCGCTCTTCAATATCTTGGTTAGATTCACCTTTTAAGATCGAGGAATTATCCATTGTGCTCAAAAACTTAAACAACTCTGCTCCTGGTTTTGATCAAATACCATATACGTTTTTCCAACATCTGCCTACTTGCTTTCTGGAACACATACTGAATAAATTTAATGAATGCCTTCAAACAGGTATGGTTCCCATAGATTGGAAAACCCAGTTGGTAATTCCAATCTTAAAACCTGGAAAAGACCCCAAAATTCAAACGTCTTATAGACCAATAGCTCTCTCTTCCTGCATTTTAAAAATTTTCGAAAACATCATTAAAAAACGTTTAGACTGGCAAACAGAACGTAATTTACTTCTCCCTAATATACAATTTGGATTTAGAAAGGGAAAGACTTGTATGGATAATTTAAGTATCTTGATATCAGACATCCAAATTGGGTTCACTAATAAAAAATACACACTCGCAGCTTTCCTGGACATTAAAGCCGCTTATGATAATGTCCTTTTGCCAATTTTACGGAGAAAATTGTTGAATTTAGGAATTCCAGAACGACTAGCTCAATTAATTTTTAATATTTTTTGTGAAAGAAAGATAGTCATTAATAAGCCTCCAGACACCTATGAACGAACGCTATGGATTGGCCTCTCTCAGGGATCTGTTTTGAGTCCGCATTTATTTAACCTATATTGCTATGATATACTCGAATGTGTTCAGGGTCTTTGTTCACTCCTCCAATTCGCTGATGATATCGTTTTATATATTACTCATAGTAATATTGAAACAGCAGTGAGAAAATTATCAACTGCCCTATCTAAAATCATTAAATGGCTTAATTCTAATGGACTTGAAGTTTCGCCCCAAAAATGTCAAATAATCGCCTTCTCGAGGAAACACAATACGGCAAATATATCAGTTAAGATTGGTGAAACCACTATTCCTAGTGTTGAAGAAGTCAAATTTTTGGGGATGACCTTGGATAGGAAGTTATCATGGACTTCTCATATTTCCCACATAATTACCAAATGTGAAAAAAATATAAACCCTCTGAGAGCAGTTTCTAGAGTTTGGTGGGGCTCACATCCTACAACCATGAAACTACTATATAATGCCATTGTCCGTAGTCATCTGGACTATGGTAGCTTCCTGATGGAACCGATACCGGAATATCTGAAATCCAAATTAGACAGAATACAATCTAAATGCCTTCGCTTAATAATTGGCGCAATGCGCTCCTCACCAATAAATGCACTGCAGGTGGAATGCGTAGAACCACCTCTCAAACTAAGACGCCAATATTTGGCCGATAAATTCATGCTCAAACGAATAAACTACAACTCACATCCGCTCCTCCCTAGAATCTCGATGCTCTCATCTCTATGTCAAAGTCACCGGTATTGGTTCAAAAAATGTACTCCCCCATTGTGCCAAAGCTATCAAAAACTCTCCCTCAAAATTGTCTCTAACCGTGCTCAGTCTATGCTTCCATATTACGAAATTCCATTTGAGGCAATAACATTGATCCCAAACATTATTTTAAATATCGACCTACATAAAAATTCAACAGTCAGTGCTCAAGCCATGAATAATAAGTTCAACAGTATCGTTATGTCTAACTGGCCCTCCCATCTACAAATATACACGGATGGGTCTAAGCGGGGCGCAGACAATGAATGCGGGGCCGCAATTCACATACCATCTAAAAAAATACAATCACTCGTTAAACTACCCAAGGAATGTTCAATATTCACAGCTGAATGTACGGCTATTAATGAAGCCCTAAAGATTTGCAATACTTTGGATTCTTCGCAGTTTATAATATTTTCGGATTCTTTAAGTGCTCTAAAGGCCTTGTCTTCCAATTTAGCCAAATTGGCCGACAGCACCTTACTATGCAACATTAAATCCGCTCTATTAAACCTTCATAAATTGAATAAAGAAGTGCTTCTTGCGTGGATCCCGGCTCATCAGGGAATAGTGGGAAATGAGATCGCTGACGAAGCAGCGAAGCAAGCCTCCGTTACTGGCATTTTACCCTCTCTATTTATGATTCCCTGCCAAGACATATTAGCATCCTTCAAAAAAGAACTCATATCCAAATGGACCATTGACTGGGAAAGGTCTAGTACCTTGAAAGGTTCTTCCTATAAATCCATCCAAATTTCAATACCGTCTAAACCATGGTTCCATAACAAAGGCATGGCCAAACGAGACGTCTCCAACATATGTCGCATTAGACTAGGACACTGCCTTATTAACAGCCACCTCCACAGGATACACGTAAGGGATAGCCCTTCGTGTGCTTGTGGAGAGGTTGTAGAGACCCTTGACCATGTGTTCTTTGAATGTCCAATCCACACCGAACATGATTTGTATTATACACTAAATACCTCACTCCCAATCAATATGTCTCATCTTCTATCATTGAATTCACCGCATATTTATTTCCATATAACAAAATTTCTTCGCCTTAATGGCTTCAATCTATAATGCAATAAAATAACCTTTACTTCTTAAATAATTCAATAAAAATTTTTTGAAACTGGCAGAAATCATCCTAATGATTGGGTGGAATGCCATGTAAGCAAAAGAAGAAGAAGAAGAAGAAGAGGTGTTTTATATAAAGTTCCTCTAATCTCATATTTAAAACTATAAAATAAATTTTAAAAGAAAACAATCTGAGTTAAATATGATAAAATGATACATGTCTTCTATAATTATTTTAAACAAAAAAAAACTTGTTTAATAATGATTTATCAGAAAAAAACTTTAACAAATATTACAAAAGAAAAAATCCCTAGTTGTAGGAAATATCCTGTTTCCAACAACACCAAATGCAATCATACCAACATAAGCCGTTCGGTTTCTGTGCGGGCGTCCTGGGTTCGATTCCCAGCAGAGGAGAAATTTATTTAAATTCATTTCTCACGCAAATATTGCTCCTCTGGGCTGGAAACACTGGTTAGTTGGAAGAAATTGCCATACGGAAATAAACTCGCCACTTGCGCAGGGTGCAAGGAAGTGTTCATTATTATTATTATTATTATTATAGTGCACTTTTAAATGAAAAACACTTGAAGACACAAGTGGATGAAGGTGTTAACTTACAAATTTATGAAGCTGAGATATTTGGGTTTAAAGTTTTGAACACATATTGGGCTTTTGTTACATAACACCTTCATCCACTGTGAAAAACGCATTTAGGATACTTTTTTCACGTTGTTATTTGTGTCATATGAAAGAGCGGCACTTAAAACCTTCATCTGCACAAAAAAGTAGAAAATTGAAATTTTGCGACTTAACACCTTCATCCACTTGTGTCTTCACTTAATTTTGCCTCTGTTGAGATTCATAAAAAAAAATTGAATTTAATAGCATTTCTATTTTATTTATTTTTATCACTTCTTGGGTAGTTAAGAAGTAATATATCATATATTAATTGAACACGCACCCAATATAAAGTTGCCACTTTCTGGAGACTTACGATATCGTCAAAAATCAATAGAAAATATCAATATCGATGAAAGAAGTAAAGTGTAATTTCTCAGTAACTTTAATTAGTCTACATATTTGTTTATAATAAATTTACAATTTACATTTCATAACAAATTACATCACATTAATAATTTGAAATAGATTAATTGAAACCGAACCATAAATCACAATCCAGTATTGATACAACAGTCAGTGCCATATGATAAATAGAAAAATAATTTACTGCCACATGGCACTACAATATTAGATACATCTGACTTAAAGCAACATTCATATTGAACTTCAACATAGCGACAAAGTCACAATATCAAAAATAAAACCTTAAGTTAAGCAGACTAGCAAAAAAGGATCATGATGTATTTTGTGTACTGCACTCACACGGAAACTAAGGTAATTATTAAAGTTTTCAACCAATTATTATTAACTAAATTTAGTTTATCGATGACAATTCTTGATTCCATTCTCCATTGCATGTAGATATATTATGGGCCGGTATTACAGTCGGCCCTCAACTCATTGAGTTTGTTAAATTCAAGATTAATGTTAAGGGGTGATTGAATCCATTTCTGTATTACAGTGCAATACTTTCTGTGGTTATTATCTGTCAAATTTTAAATTACCTCAAATAATACGAACTACAAAACGGGACGCTACGACTTGAAATACTATTGTTTTACTATCCAACATGGTAAATTTAATTTTTTTCACCAAAATAATGCTTTTAAATGCCCATGTTCGTTTCAATATGGCTGTCAGTTTGTTTTGTTGTGTGGTGCCACCGTCGATACAACTAACGCCTCTAGTGATAGAACACTGAAACTACACTCGTTGCCTAGCAAAGAGTCATGAAATGACAGTTGACTCACCGTTAAGTACTTCTCCGCCAGAAACGTTGAATTAAATAATTGTCGTTTTAGTGATGTATTTAAGGGAAGATTAGGCCTAAACGGACACTGTAATATGCTATATTTTTGTAAAACTTGAGTTTAGCTCTTAACTGAGACTGTAATACCGGCCCTATGAATATAAAATACTTGGATTTCGTTCTTTTAAATTTAATAGATTATCGACGCGTTTCGTGCAAGGCACATCGTCAGGGTTGTGTTCAGATTCAACGCTCGACGTCGGGCATCCAATGTACCTGAAGTTGCAGATTTTAACGATTTTCACACCAATCTCACTGAACGCTTTCGAGCGGCGTTTCAATCTGAACGCTACATCGGGTGTTTTAAATGTCAAATTTCATTTATCATACATGTCTCTTATTAGGTTATATTTTCATTGAAAGACAACACAATTGAGAAGTGGTGTAAATAATGATCTCTGACCTTTTATTGAAAATTGTTGAATGACATTTTTATAAATTAACCTCTTTGTGAATGCATATTTATTTATTTATAACCACTAGTTTCATTCTTGTATATTTCGATAATGTACCTTGCACAAAACGCGTTGATTATTATTATTTAAATAAAAGTAAACGTACATGGTTTTATGGAATTGGTTTAATATGATTATTGATTATGTAGTTTCGACCTTGTAGAGTATTATTCTGAGGATGTGCTTTTCACGAAATGCGTCAATAATCTAACTAAGCATATATGACATAACCGAGTACTTGTATTTTTATTTGAATAATAAGCTAACTCCATTAAAAAAGTCATTTTGGTAATGAAAATTAATAAAATTCAAAACAAGTGTTCCCACTAAAGTTAAAATAGAATCTGGCAGATATAATTAGTCATTGATTGTATTTTTATTAATATTAATTTATAGTATTTCTTCAATATTAATCAGTACTGTAGGCGCCTGCACCTATTCACTCTTCCCTAATTCCTTTCCTTAGTGTACTATTAACAGTCTGCAATTGCATACACATTTCTCAAATCGGATGTTAGGCAAATCACAAACCTACCCTTTCGAAATCACACGAATACTTATTCAAAGAATTCTTTAAGTGTATTATATCAAATCGTTTTTCAAGTGTCTGCCAATTAAAAACATCCTCATTGATCTGAAATATCCCTGAATCTAATTAGGATGTATTCAACAAAACTATAAAAGCATTTTTAAATTCTTTCATTTACATTTTGGTCCACTCCTAAGAATTTTTCCTATCAATAGACTCGAATTTGTGCAATCCACCTGAGTAATACAGAAGCCTCTAGGAAACTCTAGGAGCATGACAGGGAGGGGTGAACGATCTGGGATACCTGGGTGCGACATTAGATCGCAAACTGTCATAAGGACCACTGCTTAAATACTAAGCAGAATATATATAGCAGAAATAGTATCATCAAAAAGTTGACAGAGTCAACCTGGGGAGCACAACCGTCCACTCCATGCACTTCCACCCTCGGAGTGGGTTTCTCTGCAGCCGAATATACAGATCTGTGTGGTTCTCTTCGCCCTAGCTAAACATGTGGATGTTGCCATCAATGAGACGGGACGTACAATATCTGGATGTTTACAACCCACTCGGATAAGTGAAATATACGCGATCATAGGCATTGCTGATAATACAGGGCAAGATTGAGGGTCGTCGTGGAGTTGGGAGAAGGTAGATGTCTTGGCTGGGCAATATCCGACAGTGGACTGGAATAACGCAGGTAGGAGAGCTGGTCCGAATGGCGCAACACAGAGAGGCGTTCTCCAGAGTGATAGCCAACGTCGGGGGGACCTAATACGGCACACAGAGAAGAAGATAGGCATTGCCCCTCTGAACATCAGGAGGGAGGTCGCTGCGAATGCAGAGAGACATAAACAGGAAACAGACCCGAGACATCCTTTGTTTGGTCACAAAGCACCGGTAGCAAGATAAAAACATGTAAAAGCTTCCTTAGAATTACATCCCCAGAATTACCACCAGATCGGGCAAAGATCTTTGGCAAGCACAATACGGTGGAGATCAAGTTGCCCTTTCGAAATGTTTGGGACCAGGACACCAACTACCCTACCTGAAATAGAAGACACTTAATAGATTATGCATCGGTATCACCGAGTGCAAAAAGAACATGCTCAGGTGAGGTATAAGGGTGGAAGAGGATGTCTCCTGCAATTGCAGCGAGATACAGACTGACAAGCACGAGACATGCCAGTGAGGTGCGATACAGAAGACCTGATGATGGTCAATTACAATGCTGTTACGGCTACTGTATTCTGGAGCGGGATAGCCTAGTCACTGTCCTACATGTACATGTATTTTAAAATCAAGTACACAATAAGGAAAAATTTACGTAAAGTATAAGTCAATTACATCCTTTCATATTTCAATCCAGATTTGATAAACCTACAATGTACAACTCACATCAGTAATATATTCACAACAATTCTATCCTATATATTCAGTTCTGTTTCAACTGAGCAGTGGTAATACAGTAACATATTATTATTTAAAACAATTATGGCAATTGAAATACAATTATATATTTAATTTTTGGTTAATACAGAACCTACCTGCGTTTTCATAGGTTAGTCTTGTATGGACGAGTAGTCTCTTCACCTAATAATAAGATGTCTGACCAGCAATGAAGAAGAGCATCCGGAAGGTATTAAAGTTATATTTAGCAACTCCTTTTTTATATTTACAATGGTAAGATTTTTTTAGTGTTGTTAGACTTGCCAGATGTGGGAATATTTACATCACACTTAGTTGGATAAATTGATTCTGAAGTATTTGCGACAAAGTAAGATTAATAATAGTGGTTTTTTGACATACCCCCAAAAACAATATAATCAGTTTTAAATATATTTATAAAAGCAAAGTCTTTGCTAATTCGTAGATCAGCAAAATTATTCAAAATTTATGAACTCTGTAAAAAAAATATAAATGATTGATCAAACATATTGATCAAAGTGATGACTACACAAGCTTACCAACACAAAAATATGAAAGGTATTATTAAATGAAATTGACGATAGTTTCCAGTAAATAACTGTAGTATATTCTTTGCGGAGTGGAGCGATTTGCACAAATATCAACGCGCAAAAGCAAATAAACGCATTTACACTCTGCACTCCTCACACAATGTACTCAAGAAGTTTGCTGCTAACATTTCAGGTGCTGGACTCTTTGTTCAAGTTACAGCGTAATGAAATCCGTGAGGTTCTTCTCCGGCTGAACCATATAGGGGGGGAAGTACGAAGATAGCTGTTGGAAGAGCTGACAGCGCCGGTAGTGGACCTCCATCTTGTCGCACTTGTCCAGGAGGCGGCGGTCGCCAACGGTCACCGGTAAGAAGGAATCGGCAGAGGGGGGAAAGTTCCCTCGGCTGCCATATTCCCCGTCTCCCCCCACAGCCCCTCCATCTTCCCCCGTCACCTCCTCCATCCCCAGCACTGCAGCGAACATGGTCTGCTGCTCAGCGTCGTCGCCGACCCCCTCCAGACTGACTACTTCGTCGTCGATGCCCTCCCAGGCCGACTCAGAGTCAAGATCGTGACTGGGCTTCTCCTCGGCCCTCAGTGGTGGATGGAAGAACAGAGCCTGCTGTTGTTCGGAGAACAGCATCGTTGCCATTAGTTGAAACTGTTAAAAAAAATTAAGATCAACAAAATATGATCTCTGAGGGTTATCTCACACAAGCGCAGCAGATACAGCGCATCAAATGGATTTTAGTATTCAATATATAAATTCATGCACGCTAGGGTGTCCATAAGCCCTTATTTTTAACATTTGGTCCTAATGAAATAAATTTTAGCTCATTTAGAGCACTGTAATACAAACATGTTCATAGAACTTATATGCGCAGTACGAACAACGCATCTAAGTTTTATTTGGAATTTGCTCTCTGGTCAGTAATTAGCACACATTGTATCATTGTCAAAGATTTCTTTGTGAAGTATTTATCTTTAATATATCATACTTTTACAGTCTTATTCATAATAACTTATGTCATGTTTAAAACAGTGTATAACAACAGTACTGAAAATCACTATTCATAATAACATATATAAGGCAATAATGCTATATAACGGCTACATTACACCTATATAAGATAAACACAGTCCCAGGTTGTTTTAACACCAATATAAGTAGAGTATAGGGACCGAACATTTCCGATAAATCCCGAATGTTGCCGATGGTCGCATTACTTGTCAATAATTTTTGACATTTGTGAAGGGACGTGAAAATTTGTTTTCTATTTCATTTCACAAATTAAAAAAACAACAGATAATTATAAATACGATCAAATGTATTGTTTCGCATCTTCATATGGCGTAAACGAATAACAATAAATATTTGTCATAACCACTGACAGATCATTTGAGAATGGTTATATTAATTTATGGTAACCTACTGTTTCATTATTGCCCAAGTTTTCGCTACAGTTTTTCATATAAATATCTTACTAATGATATTCACGAAATATAAGATTTTTCATCTTACACTATAAGAAACTTCAGCTCAGCTCAAATAGTAACATAGCAAAATTATTGTTATATTGCTATATAAATTGTCATTATGAGTGCTTATACTGTGTTTTAGTTATATAGTTCGTGGCTCAGTTGGTTAGGTATCTGACTGCTGATCCAAAGGTCCCGGGTTCGATTCCTGGTGGAGACACATTTTTTAATTGTGTTTTCAGTCTGGATCTGTGATGCGATTAAGATTGTAAGTCTCCATAATGTGGTAACTTGTTATTGGGTGCGTGTTAAATTAATATTTGACATAGTACAGCTGTTAGTTGCCCGAGAAGCAATATTAAATAAAATAAAATAATGTTTTTACCACAGTATAAGGAAATATTATGAATAAGACTGGTAATATTTAGATCTAAATAGATAAATAAAAATAGAAAAAAAATCAGTCTTTATACAATGACGTAAGACTGGCTCTCTTTCTCTAGTATATATTATATGTGATCATAAAATGTTCAATTTAAATAAAAATATTCTTAGTAATAAATTAGTATATGTACTGCCGAAATATTCTTCTTATTGATTTTATTTCAACCGCATTTATTCTGCTTTCGTTCAACTTCAGCCATGTCCAAGTTCCAATTGCATAATGCCAAGGTTGGAACTACAATCGGATTGCAAATGGCAATTTCTTGCATATTCTTTACAACAATCATTTTTATTTTTCTATTATCCCCATATTCTTTAATAACTGCATGGATATGTATGAGAAAAAAATAAATATCTAAAGTGATTACTTGTCTCGCTTCCTCTGGGTTGTTATGATCGATGGCCTGGTGTAGACGTGTCTGAAGGAAAGTTAGAGCCTCGATGGAGTGTCCTGCCCTCACCAGCTCCCAGTACTGCAGCTGCCTCACGCTCAACTGGGCTCTTCGCCATGCCACCTCGCTACTAATCCTAAACACCATATTCAATTTATTATTGAAATAATGACATAATATTATGAAGAGAATGAAAATGTAGAGTGAATCATTTGTATTATTGAATTATAATTGCTGACAACAGTAATTATAAATTAATGTAAAAATAGTAATTATAGATTGCATTTAATCAAATTCCTACATTACAATAAATGAAAGGTGTGTAACCTGGAAAGGCGCAAAGCCCAGAAGTCATCCAGTCGAAGGGAAGGTTGAGCAGCACGTCCCGGATTGCCCCCAAACAGGTAATGAACGCGTAACATGGGGTCGTACACTAACTGATGAGCAAACCTACAAAAATAATCATATCTATAAATAAACTATGATGATCTATGCAAATAATAACAAATAATCTATGAGTCCAATATAAGATTCACATTTGTCGATTGTTCTTTTTGCACTATGGTGCCGAGATTGTTAATCTAGAGGGCTCCATGAGCTATTTTTCATGCTGGATGGTAGGTTCTTGTTGTGTCCAACGAGCAGCCGCTCCTGGGATGAATAGAACTACATGTTCTGAAGCGTTCCCTATGGAATGACTGTGAAATTCTGTTATTCTATTAATCATGGGGGTGCATACAGACCACACTGAGAATTACTATTGTGGACAAAGAAAAAGTATGCATCTCATTCTTGTATATACAGCTCCATTGCTGCCTACTAAGGGAGAACACCCACAGGGAGTTAACATATATATTGCATTATTACCTGGGACACGGCTCTAAGGTATGCATCTTGGACCAATAGCTGAGACCTTGATTCTCATTCTTGTATATGCAGCTCCATTGCTGCCTACTGAGGGAGAACACCCACAGGGAGTTAACATATATATTGCATTATTACCTGGGACACGGCTCTAAAGTATGCATCTTGGACCAATAGCTGAGACCTTGATTCTCATTCTTGTATATACAGCTCCATTGCTGCCTACTAAGGGAGAACACCCACAGGGAGTTAGACACTTTCTTATCTTTCTCTTTACTGAATCCCTGCAAACAAACAAAGGAATACACATCACTTAAAGATGAACCCAAACAAATAAACGAGAAATGCATTCTAATAAAAAATTGTTTAACTAAATACCCTTAGCTAAATGTCCCGGCTTCAAAATGTTAACACCTAAATATTACATGTATCTATAATAAAAACTAAGCTTTAAAAATATCCGGTATGATTGCCACTGATACAATGAGCATAAATATTTTAATGTTGCCTATCTGAATTTTAATCTCTCCCAAGTTGCCCACCTCGCATTCAATATTGGTAACATGTCCTTAAACATTAACAATGGGTTTCATTTGCGAAGATTAATTAAAATTTGAATGAACATATGTCATTAAAAACAAAATGTGTTCACCAGAACTGTCACTATATCCATTTTATAATAACACTAGTGATGTTTTGTTGTCATTTTGATAAAATATTTTATTCAATGTTCAGAATAGCAAAAAATATATTAAATGAATAAAGTTGATATAACATTCAAATTTTAGTGCACTTTCAGAATTGAACCCATTATTACCTTACAATCATACCTATTATTATTCAAAAACTATATTTTACAGGAATTTTACTAGTGTTTTTTTGTGAAAATGATTAAAATGTATTGTATCATATACATACATATTAATATCAAATAACTTAAAAAATAAAAAAATTGAAATAACGAGTTATTTCAAACTATTAAACTAAAGTAGTGGGGGTATAATAGTTTTAGAAGGGGAGAATTCACTGCAGGGTATTGTATGTTCAGGATTCAGGATCCATTACTACAGAATAGTGGAGAGTCATGATTTCACAATTTTAAGAGTATTTTTTTACATCAATTTCTCAATGGGTATTGTGTAGAGAGTGCATACTTTGAGTTTCGTTGTGATGTTTTTGTGTGTATGCCATTATCCGTAATCCGTGTACTGTATACTGCATGCCGTACATAAATATGAAAATTTGTGTCCTCTGTACAGATCAAACTAAAAGGCCGATGAATTTAATATTGATACCATACGTGTGAAGTACATAAACTTAGAGCTGATATGTTTTCCATAGACAACGGTTCATTTTTTTTTCAATGTTTCTCTATGATTTCATCTGTTAAAACTGAAAAAATACTCTTAACGACCTGGAAATTTGAGATAATTTAATTTTGTTTAAACTATTAATACAATATCAATAATCTTCAAAAACTGCAAAGCTGGTCAACGTTAAAAGAAAAACATACAACCGTTTGAAAAATTATGTTCATAATAATAGATTTTTGTATGAAAAATATATATAACAAGAAATTTTTTTTGCTTGGCCATGTTTAGTTATTTGATTTCATATTGATATTAGAGTGTAATATTAGCAGGGAAGCTTCATTGTGTAGTGAAGAGTTAAGCGTTGGCCACAACCCACTCGTTTAGTACTCTATTGATTTTAAGTATCTCAAATTTGTTTAATTTCTTCCCCTTGTGAACTTATTTCTTGTCGTAGTGTAAAAATTAGATTAAAATATAATTAACTAACAGCGAGGACATAAATCTCATTGAGCGTTGTGTCGATGGTCGCTCTCTGCGTGAAGCCGGGAGGGGGAGCGCGACACGCCGGTGCCTTGCACAGGGCACGCACGCACACCTCGCCATCGCCGTCTTCGCTGCCAACATTCACGGCAAACATGTCGGTCAGGTACTGCTTGTGACGTTGCCCGCCGAATATGTAGAGGGTCCGGGTCACCTGCAACATTCAGTCAACTTCACTTCACCCTTCACTTCATTTGAATTAACCTGTTGATGAAACATTCTGCTCTCCTAAAATAAATTATGCTCTTCGTAGCAAAACTGTCTATTTAGATAATTTAACCTCAGACAATTGGATAGTTTCACATTCCACAAATACTAATCAAAATCTTTGGAATCAATTTATACTGATAAATTTATGGATTAGAATCAAATAATTTTTATAATGAAAATGTAAAATAATATTTCACATGAAAAACGTGAGGTTGCGTGTCAATGCCAAGACGACGAGGAAGAAGAGACTGTGGTCCACTTCCTCTCTGCTCTCTCTAGAATTAGGAGAAGTTCCTTGGGAAGTTTCTTAAATGTTGATCAAATGGACATAGTGTCTTTTGACATCAGATATTCTGACATTCATCAGGCACTCAGGCTGGTTCAGGGTGAATAAGTGACGGGGAGGACTGCACCATTTGTGGTATCGCAAAAGGCCAATCAACCTAAATATGTTCTCCTTTAAGAAAAAGTACCAGGAAGACGAAGAATTTCATGGCTCCGTAACCTGAGACAGAGGTTCAGAAAAAGCACTATGTCACTGTTTCGGGCCGCGGTTAATACAGTGAAGATAGCCCAGCAGGGCAAGTCAGTAAAAAAGTCAAAATCCGATAACAACTCGCCGCTCTTCTCGCCTTTGTTTACGCCCGTGACGACAATTCCTAGTCACTAAGCGCTGTCGAGTTCGTAAATGCACTTATTAGTATTTCTTGCCATTGGGGTAGCTTGCGGTACATTTTTAAATTATAATTTATGGCAATACACAATATTTTCCCCATGATTTGTATAAATGTCATATTTGTTTACATAAATTTGTTAAATTTATCAGTTGCCAAGTTACGGGAAATCTTTATATGATAAAAAATGTCACCAAAAACACAAGTTAATGAATTTTTTTTTATTATTATTAAAAAAGCCATTTGGCTCATGACAATAATTCTAAGTTTAAGATTGTAAAATAATAATCATTCATAATATACAGCAACACTTCACTTTGGTTCTTAATATAGCCTTGTTTTCGATTCCCATTGGAATTCCCGTAGGTCATTTTTATTATTCTATTTCGCTATTAGGTATGTTAATTATTTTTTAAATAAAAAATGTAAAATTAGTATTACATCTGTGAATATTTCACAGGTTGCAATTAGTTTAAAATGATTTATCACACAACTATCGCTTCTCTTGGCTGGTTAGATGAAAGAAATATCCATTTGGCAACAATCTCGCAACTTGTGCAGGATGCAAGGAAGTGTTTTTTTTTATTTATTTATTAATAGTATACTTACAGGATGAAAGAGCATAGAATGACTGGCTCTGGACAGGATGGAGTGCTCCGAGTGTGGACTCAATTGCGCTGAGTCGGGCAACAGTAGAGTCCAGCGATCCTCAGCAATGCGATAAGAGTACAGTCCAGAGTACTGACCACTCGATTCTTCCGATTCCCTATACATATTATAAATCATAGAATTTTTTTAGTAAAATGAGAATCTCCTTTGTAATGATGACATCAAATTGAAACTACATTAAAGGATGATCAAGTTCTATGTATGGTTGGTTCTGCTCTACGATATTGAGACATGGACCCTCAAGGTTTGTACCATAAACCGCCTGGAAGCATTCGAAATGTGCATTCACCCTATCTTGATATCTTGGACTGAGATGATGAGCAATGTTGAAGTCTTGCATAGAACTAATACTGACAGAAAGTTTATAATAGTCAAGCTCTGTAAGATAATATAATGAGAGAAGAGAAATACTGGATCCTCCAGTTGATCGTAAAGAGGGAAATTGAGGGCCGTAAAGGGGTAGGCAGCAAGCAGCTATCCTGGCTCCGAAATATATGGTTTTGGACTGGAATGAGAATGAGAGGGAGAAGATGATCATTTGATAGTGTAACTAAACGTTAGATACATAAAAAAAAGAACGTCGGTCGGAAAAAAAAAATGTCGGTCTTCGTGGCTCAGTTGGTTGGGTATCTAACTGCTGATCCAAAGGTCCCGGGTTCGATTCCCGGTGGAGACACAGTTTTTAATTGTGTTTTCAGTCTGGATCTGTGAGACGAATAATATCGTAAGTCTCCAGAATGTGGCAACTTGTTATTGGGTGCGTGTTGAATTAATATTTGACATAGTACCTGTGAGTTGCCCGAGAAGCAAAATTAAATAAATAAATATAGAATAAAAAACAAAACATTACCATAATGAACAAAATGAAGTACACCAAACTTTCTACAGATTCCCTTATTCCATGTATTTTTCAATTTTTACTTAACATTCCCAAGTTCTAAAGTAATACTCGTGGCTTGATTTGAGTTCCCAACAACCCTTGCATGTACAAACTACTCAGTATGCTAGCAGAGATATGAGCTATACTTGGCCCATTACTATGGTTAAACGATAATTGATGATTTACCACAGGTTAAATCATCAATTATTATCATTTAATCATGCGTTTGTAATAACAGGCCTTAAGCATATATTTTTTATATGTCATGTTGTTTTGTCAATAAAATAAGGTAGAATGAACAAATATACTTATGCAACATTATTTTATTGTAGTATACTTTTTTTAAATGGTGTTGTGTGGAACTTATCCACTGTGTAAAAAGAGTAAAAAATAGAATCCTATAGTGTTTCACGGTTATCCACTCATCTACGAGTGATCCTAGACAAAAGAATCCGGTGTAATTCAAAAATAAACAAAAAAAAATATCTACACACATTAATATGTTAAAGATAAGGTATGATATAAAAATACACATACAATGAATATTATGTTTTTTATTATATATCTTTAAAAAAAATCCATCAGACAAGATGATAATGCAGGGTGCAAGGAAGTGTTCATTATTATTATGATTGATAAAAAACTCACCCATAGAGAGATAGAACTTTGCCCCCAAAGACATAGATGATGTGTCTCTCCGAGTCGACACACATCTGATGGTCAAAGAGCAGTTTTGGTCCCCCCCTGACTCCCGTATCCTCACACACTTGCCACCAGCACTCCTCGCTTATGTCAAACACATACAGGTCACTCTGGAAGACAATATATTTTCATTGAAATTATCAATAGATTTTACATAATACAAAAAGAATCATAACATATGTAAGATAGTTTAGTAATACAGATTTCCATCATCAAATCTCTTGGATTAGTTAAGATGGAACCACCCCAGAAGTAATCCCTTTCTAATGATAAAGGAATCATCGAATTAGGACGATGTGGTAAAGATTTATCGCTGATTTTGGATTTTTTTTAATTGATGATTTGTCATGGATTCCATCATCAGAGGGCAAGTCTGGTCCAACTGGCGAAATCAAAACCCTCGTGATTACCCATATCATGGATATAATTATTATATGGAGTTCTATGACATCTAAGATATTAATAATTATATCCATGATATGGGTAATCATGAGGGATTTTGATTTCGCCAGTTGGACCAGACTTGCCGCCCCAGATCTTGACCAAATTGAAATGGGAGCAATCGGAAGATACCCCCTTTCTAATGACAAAAGAATAATCAAAATCGGACAATGTTGTAAAAAGTTATCGCTGAACATACGTATGTAAAAAAAAACTCAAATAGGGAATATTCACTATTTTTAGAGAATATTATTTGTCTATTAAGTACTAAAAAAATGGTATAAAAAATAATAGAAAATAAGGTAAAATTACTACTTTTTATTTCCTCTATAAAATGTTTTATAGCAATTTGAAAAATGTATTTTGAATTACACGTTAAAACGGTTCATTTCAGTAGTGAAATGAGTGAAGTCACACATCATACTGGATGTATTTTTCAAACGCGTGTCATACATTTTGTTCACGACTATTATATACATACATCACAACTCTGGACTCACTATATACAAATGAACAAATAGTAAATAGTATCACACCCAATATTTCCAACCAACTGAGCAACAAAGGTTATAATATGTGACGCAAGTCGTATTGTAATGGTTATATTTCATTTTATTTTAACTCTTTGGATGCATAAATCGACTATAGTCCATGGCTTGTAAAAAACGTTACCTTTGGACATGATAGTCGACATTAGTCACTCTGCATTTATGACATGTCTGTGATATTTTTTTGGCTACGACTATTTACACGACTCAACCATAGACGAAAACCAAAAATAACCACAGAAAACGCAGATAAATCAAGTTATAAAAATATTTACCTTTGTTAATACTTTGTTATAATTGTAGATCTCGAAAAAATGATTTATAAAATTAAGTAAATGTAATAAGATGCCAATATTATTTATTTTTCTTCAAGTTGGTTTCCATGATGCATTTTTATGACCATTGAAAAAATGACAAAGGTAAATATTTTTGTATTTTGATTTAACTGCGCTTTCTATGGTTATAAATGACCTAAAAACATAGACGACGTCAGAAAATTTGTCGTGTAAATAGACACTTTTTGGCGGGAAAACGCTTTTCCCGCCAATTCCGGTCGTAAAAATAGTGGCACCGTATTTTTTTTATTTATTTATTTTTCACACCTTTATCACAAAGACTATTATGAAGATTACTGCTGCCCAACCAGGTAACCCTGTTCTAGGGCTAGCAGTTTACAATTTTACCAAGCCAAATATTTGACATTTTGGTTATACATAGTTACATAGAGCGGACACCAGACATCACAACACAGTAAATTACAATATTACATAGTTACCAATATCTTAAACACAAAAGTATAAACTGATTATTCTAATATTATTTCTACCATAATATGCACACCCGTTGTTGTCATTTATGTTATGAAGCAGTTTGACATTAAAATTTGCTCAGTGGTCTTCCCAACGTATATACTCAGTAACAATATTGTTTGACTTGAGTCACAAATCAAATAAAATAATAATCTCAGTATCATAATAATAGGTAGTATCATAATAATGATGTAGAGACCCTTTGTTTTTATTTTAATAGTGCGCAGGGGTGGGGGAAAGAGATGCCAAACGTATGTCTCTTTTCTTTTCATCATTATAGAGGACAGCATTAATTTTTATTATATGTTTAACACATTTTTTGACGCTGAATGTTTAGAATTATTAGACGATTCTAGTTAGTATTTGGTGAAGTCGTGTATACTGTTGTGCTGCTCCTGAGATTATTATCATCCCCTGTTGGATACTAAACATGAGTAATTTTCATTAGAATCTTATCATAAAAGTTTTCGTGTTTTTGTTGTATTAAGTATATAGAATTATTATAATTTGCATTCAAATTATATGAAGTAAATGATATGGAAATTGATAAAATACAATAATAATTAATTTATTAAAAATGTAATATTTCATGAAAACTAATTGTTATATTTTTCAGTTTTTTCTGTTATTTTTCATATTTTAATAAAAGGTATTTATATATATTTACATTATAAATATCATAATTTTTCTATTTTCTAAAATCATAAATAATGTCATTTAATGATTCGGCGGATATTTTATGGTAGTTAATATTAACCATATTTGAATTATAAATTAGCTATAAATCACTTGTTTTTTGAGTCACTTCGCGACATGTTACAGAAGCGCTGTCCTTCCATCGACCGGCGTGACAAGACACGCCATGACTTATAATTGCATAATCACTATCGATAAATTTAGGAAAAAAAATTATTTAAATTAAATTTATTTAAGCCCCCCTCCCCCCAAAATATATGTATGTATGTATATACATATATTTTGTTATGTGGGTACCAGGTCACAATGATATAACAGGTAACTGTAAGGCAGATGAACTGGCCAGGGCAGGTACCCTGTTACCTTTAGAAACAATAAATCATCGACCCGGGGTTCCCATGGCAACATGTAAACTCCGGGTCGATGAGAAAACGATAACTCGTGCCAATCAAAGATGGTCTGAAGAAAGCACGTGTGCCATTGCCAAACAAACATGGCCAAAATATGATCTCAAGAGAACAAGGGAGATGCTCTCGTTCAGAAGGGACTCACTAGCCAGAGTCACATCGGTATTAACAGGGCACTGGCTCATAGGAAAACATGCCAGAAGGCTTGGTTTAGAGGCATTTGATTATTGCAGAGCATGCCAAGATGAAGAGGAAGAAGAGACGGTAGTCCACTTCCTCTGTCAATGCCCTGCTCTCTCCAGAAATAGGAGGAAATTCTTGGGAAGTTTCTTCTACGATGACCTGATGGACATAGCGTCTGCTGACATTAGCGACGTTCTGACATTTATTAACCACTCAGGCTGGTTCAATGTGGTTTAGTGAAGGGGAAGGACAACCCCACTGTGGTATCACAAAGGGCCAACCGGCCTAAGTGTGTTCTCCTTGGAGAGCTGCCACTCAAAAAAAAAAAAAAATGTATGTATATATATTTTTTAGATGTAATAAATAAATGTATTTTCTTACATCTAGTATAGCCAAAAAGCATATTAACAAGTTGAAAAAAATATATACAAACAACAAAAAACAAGAAAATATTCCAATTTACACAAAAACACAATGTGACAACTATTTTTTGGTGTATTAAATCAAGACAAGATATTAATAGACAGCTAGTTATTTCAGTAGAGGAGGCATACCTTGATATTTTGGTGTATTAAATCAAGACAAGATATTAATAGACAGCTAGTTATTTCAGTAGAGGAGGCATACCTTGATATTTTGGTGTATTAAATCAAGACAAGATATTAATAGAAAGCTAGTTATTTCAGTAGAGGAGGCATACCTTGATATTTTGGTGTATTAAATCAAGACAAGATATTAATAGACAGCTAGTTATTTCAGTAGAGGAGGCATACCTTGATATTTTGGTGTATTAAATCAAGACAAGATATTAATAGAAAGCTAGTTATTTCAGTAGAGGAGGCATACCTTGATATTTTGGTGTATTAAATCAAGACAAGATATTAATAGACAGCTAGTTATTTCAGTAGAGGAGGCATACCTTGATATTTTGGCATATTAAATCAAGACAAGATATTAATAGACAGCTAGTTATTTCAGTAGAGGAGGCATACCTTGATATTTTGGTGTATTAAATCAAGACAAGATATCAATAGACAGCTAGTTATTTCAGTAGAGGAGGCATACCTTGATATTTTGGTGTATTGAATCAAGACAAGATATTAATAGACAGCTAGTTATTTCAGTAGAGGAGGCATACCTTGATATTTTGGTGTATTAATTCAAGACAAGATATTAATAGACAGCTAGTTATTTCAGTAGAGGAGGCATAACTTGATATTTTGGTGTATTAAATCAAGACAAGATATTAATAGACAGCTAGTTATTTCAGTAGAGGAGGCATACCTTGATATTTTGGTGTATTAAATCAAGACAAGATATTAATAGACAGCTAGTTATTTCAGTAGAGGAGGCATACCTTGATATTTTGGTGTATTAAATCAAGACAAGATATTAATAGACAGCTAGTTATTTCAGTAGAAGAGGCATACCTTGATATTTTGGTGTATTAAATCAAGACAAGATATTAATAGACAGCTAGTTATTTCAGTAGAGGAGGCATAACTTGATATTTTGGTGTATTAAATCAAGACAAGATATTAATAGACAGCTAGTTATTTCAGTAGAGGAGGCATACCTTGATATTTTGGTGTATTAAATCAAGACAAGATATTAATAGACAGCTAGTTATTTCAGTAGAGGAGGCATACCTTGATATTTTCAGTGGAGCGATTTTTGACATCCAGGTACCTTCCCAAGGTGAAGATTTGTCTGCGACCAGTATCCAACACCATCTTGTGGCAAGAGCGTGGACTGGGACCTCCAAAGTTTTCACTATGCCTACACACAAACACAAACATTCATTTGCAAAACATTACGATTGCAACGAGAGAATCATATGCAGCATATTGTAGAACGGGCTATCAGGGTGTGATTCACTTGTTACAGTGAGCCAATCAATATTCAAATTCAGGTTCAGATAATGTTGATTCAATATTATACTAAACAAATAAAGTTGATTTAACTATTAAAAATATATGGGTCAGACTGAATGACCAATAAAATCCATATAATATAATATAATATATATTTTCATAGGAGGATCGTGAAGTCAGGCACCTGCTGGGCTTACAATTAATTTTTAATTTATATATTTATCTAATGGCTATACCGAGTAGGACTCTAGTATTTACTGATACCACCATGAGACAAATATATTTTTAATAGTTAGTACACTGATGAAACTGTAGAGGAATTTGCATACCTAGGTTCTACTGTCAATAAAGATCTGACAAAACCCCTTAAAAGGGAGAAAGTGACACAAGTCCCTGTGTACACTTACAAAATGACTGATATAATTTGTTGGATGTGACGCTCGTCGCTTTTAAGAATGCAAAAAAAAATTGACACTAATAAAATTTCAAAGCTCATACGAAAATGTTGCGTCACAAAATGCTCGTAGCGCATCACAAAAAAAATCTGATACAATGAGAAATGTAATAAAAAGACTGAAAGGCAAGAGTCAAATATGTTAATGTAAGAATAGCAAATAAATAAGTAGTCAAACCAGCCAAAATGCTTTTATTTCATTTCTGGTAAAATGAAAAAGAAAAATACAAGATTATTTAATGGGCTCTTTTAACATGTGGGAAATGTAATAAATATACCTAGTTCATAAAGTAAAATATTCTGAATTCAATACTCAAAAATTTTCGTTAATAATTTTAATTTTAAAAATCATTGGGACTGCTTTATTTTTCAACACCCCACAATAGGTTGTGGTAAATATGACGCCATGATAGTCCAAAGTTCACAATCGGTAATCTTGTCTAGACTGCTCCATATAGTTTTGTATTTCATATTTCATTAATAACAGTATTATTCAGAGATTCTGTGTTGGTATTATTATCCAATTGTCGGAATCGCTCCACCCCACACTAGACGAAGGACAGCTGCAGATGCAGAGAGGTACAAACTCATGATCGTAGGCACCCTCTATATCACCACCAACCAACAGCCTCACGTCTGAAGTCCAGAAATAGCTTCATTAAAAACACCTCCCCGATTGAAAACTCACAACAAAGGAGAGAGGATCTGTGGAAACAGGAACTTGGAGCGGGGCTGTAGATGCATCCACATGAGGCTACCCCAATAGGAGAAGACCTACCCTACTGTATATGGACTACCCTCAACAGATTAAGGGTCGGTGTCACACGATGTAGAGTGAACCTCGCAAGATGGCGGTACCTCTCTGAAGATGACACTCTATGTGACTGAGGCGTAACCCAGGATGAGAGTCACCTTCTGATATGTCCACTTATGGGGGAAGGATGCACCCCTGGAGACATAATTATGGGAAACAACAAGGCGATAGCAGTCGCCGCATATTGGAGTGGCAGGGTTTGAATCAGGGACGGAAGGGCCTGAAGGGACGGAAGGACCTGAAGGGACGGGAGGTACCGAAGAGAGGTACTGTTCATTATATAATTTTAATCATGGCTGAGGAAGGATATGTGTAAAAGGACAGTCTGATGACCTGTCAAAAGTCGATCCCATGATGTTATATAATTTTATATCAATAATTCAGACTTTTTAAGTACTGAAATTTAAGTACTGAAATTCATGGATGATCGATATAAAGCTGCAATGTATGTAAATTTATGTTTTATTGTTTATTTAGTATTTTTGATTAATTTTGGATCAAAGAACAAGACGATACTTTGAATGTACACCAGTTTTCAACATCGATTTCCAATTGTCACAAGAATAAATAATACTATGTAATACAATCAGCATTTTTTTCCAACACGTAATTAATAACTATTACTGGATTCAATTTCAAATGTGCGTAAAAACAATAACACACAGAATCACCCGTAGTATATACAAATGTTCAATGTGTAGGAACACTATGACGTCAAACACTACAGAAATCTGCAGCAATGCGAAATGGGCTGCCAAAATATCAATAATCAAAACGATTATATCTCGTTTAATTTTTACACAGCAAAAATACCGATTTATTTCACATTTCAAGAACTTTTTATGAAACCAAATTTTTTTATGAAAATATTCTATTATGGTGGTTTTTGGAACTCATTTCAATTTTCAAATGACAAAAATAAAATCAATTTATTTTTGTATTGCTTCTTCGGTAACTAACACATACTAGGTCAAATAATATAAATATTCTACATTCAAGGATAAATTTTGACAAAAAAAATTGATTACGGCTGGTTTTAGAAATCGACGACTCATATTTAAATATGGAAGACATAATATGTCAAATTGATAAGAACATGAATTTAAATATGGCACGTAAACCCTCTGCCTCCTGTTTAATGTATTAAACAATCGAATGCCCCCGCATAACTGAAAGAAAGATTTCAACCGTTGGCCTCTGTAAAATAATGTATAAGGTACTTATTTAGATTTAAATTAAATACTATTAATAAATTATATTATTCAAATGAAAAGAGAACAATGGAATGTATATTTTTGTTTAGAAAAAAAATATAAGAATTTGCTAGTCATTCTAGTTCATTCTTTCATTTTCTACTTCCCATTTAAAAACAAAACTTTTTTCACAACTTTTTAAATTTTTAATTTCAGTATTAATTATTAATATTTTTTTTTTTTTTGGTTTCCCACATATTTTATAATTTGTTGTTTATTTTATTGTAATTAACAAATGCACGATTTTGTAACAAACTTGACTCTGGCCAATGTTCCTTCATTTGAGGTTACAAGTGCCATTTAAATAAATAATAATAGATTAGACTTTGATAAAAAGAACATCTTGTAAATATCTTTATTGTAATATATTCTTCTTTTTGATATAAAATATACCTTTGGTATTTTATTTATTCTCCACGATTAAATTATTAAAGATATTCTCTCCTGGATAGAGAGAGAATACCACAGCCTCTCATGGACTCCCACTTCGGTCTAGAGAAGAAAGAACCCTTGCCATTCCACCTCACATTACAGAATGCTATTCATCTTCCTTCACTATTCATGCTGCCCGGCTGTGGAACAATTTAGCATTTGATATTAGAACTGCCACATCACTTACAATTTTCAAATCTCGTCGTCAAATGCTCACTCTTCCTCTCAATTCCATAATGAACATATATCCCAATTTCACTTTCCATCCCTTTTGATCGCTCCTCATCCTCTCTCTTCCCTTTCTGTTTTTCCTCTCCTTTCTGAATTTGTGTAATTTCTCACTTTTGTTTTGCTGTCTTATACTGGTTATATTGTTGTGTTATTATGTATATGCCGAAACTATGTTATGTACTTTTGATCTCAGATGGTTGACTGGAAGAAATTGCCTCCAGGCAATAAGTCCGCCATTTGTACTATGTAATTTTATGTATGTACAAAAAAGTGTTATATAAATATATAAATAAATAAATTATACATCTAAAGAGCATGAAGATTTGTTCTCTCCACTTTCCCCCAATGAAAGAAATAGGCCAATGAGATAACCTGCAAATCAGAGTCCACTTGTCATCTGCGATGCTGTAACTCCACAGGTCGCTGAGGTCCGTTTCACCGTCCCAACCACCAAATAGGTATATTGTGTTTGTGGTCCAGTCCATGGCCATCTGGTGGCCCCCGCGCTGACCGGGCCTCATGTCGCCGCCACCGCCCCCACCAGAACAAGACGAACTGCCCCCCACCAGGGTCTCCACGGTGCACTCACCCTCGCTGAGGCAGTCCACGAGAGACGGAGAGCAGGGACTGATGTTGGTCCATGAGGCTGAGTACGACTGACGTGATACGTACCAGTCAAACACACCCTCTGAAACATTAAAAAATACACAACACATCAAATGCTATGAAGAGAAACTGATAAACGGATGGAATGTTATTGAGGTATCGCTTTTTATACCTTCTTCTTCATCTTTTTTAGGCCTGTTTATGTCCTGCACTGCCAGCTGTACTTCCATCTCATGGGAAGACGTCCTGGAGGCCTGCTTTCTTGGGGAACATTATTCCTGGCCACTCTGACGGTTCTTGAGTCTGTCATTCCTGATACATGTTTTTATCATCATCATCAGTGTCTCCACAGCCTCTTCAAGGAATCGTCTCCATTGCACCCTATCCATGGTTATTTCTCTCCAATTCCGCACACCGGATATCTGAAGGTCCCTCTCGACTCCATCCATCTATCGTAGTTTAAGCCTTCCTACATCTCTTTTTCCCTCCGGACATGTTGTGAGGACATGTTTTTATACCTACTTTTTATTTATCGGTCAGTAGGTATTGTTGTATTATCAATCTTGCTCTCACTTTACATGTAATAAGCAAAATAAGACAGACATACAAAGGTTAAATAAGATGACCCTACCTCTCCCCGCCTCTTGTAAAAGTTCCTCCGCAGCTGAGAAATTGCCCTGATCCACTAGCAGCGAGTAGAGCTGTGTGAGTCGAGGTGCCTCCAACTGTACTCCGGTCTCTTGCTGTAAGGCTGCTAGGGCCCCGCTGTACTGCTGCTGCCTCAAATGCTTCAGACAGACACGGATTATTTCTTCTTCGGCTCTCTGCGAACAATTCACAAACTTATCAATAATATAAAACTGACTTCTGTGGCACAGTTGGCAAGCCATTTGGCTTCTGTGCGGGCGTTTTAGATTCGATCCCTAGCAGAAGAGAAATGTATTTAAATTCAATTAAATAAAATAACGTAAAAATAAGTAAAAACACAAATTTTTAACTTTTTTAAAATTTTAAGTCAGTTAAACAAATTAAATGAAGTAGATTAAAAGATGAACTATGCATTTTTAAATTACCAAGTTGTATTTGTAAAGAGCCGTGCGCACTGTGTGAGTGTGGTCCAAACCCTGCAGTTGAAGGTACCATATGCAGTAGTTGAAGGAAGGCCCCCAAGCCTGCTGGGGCACCACACTGATGTACTGGACGGGGAAACTGACTCCCCGATGGACCCAACGGAGGCCAAACTTCTCGGCAGAGCTGTTGTTCTCCAAACCGCTGCAAAACAATTTAAGTTTTTAATTCAGGTACAGAATTAACAAAATTTCGCAGTCTCCTACCCCACTCCCTAGGGAACGTTTTAGAACTTGTAGCTCATTTCATCCCAGGAACGGCAGCTCGTCGGACAAAACAAGAAACTATCATCAAGAAACTATCATTGCACTTAAAGTGTTAAAAACATTCAAAATGTCAGGAACAAAGTGGCTACTCGAAGTAGGTAGACTCCAAAATGAAAAGAATGTTTCAACAATAATAATTTGATTTCTTTCGGTTTCTTCCACTAAATGTATTTTTGGCTGTCATCTTTTTTTTGTGAACTTTTAACTGTGTAGGTTGATATATAAATAATATTTTTTTTTATTGTTAAGGTTGATTTATGTATATTTTTTATTGTTTATATTTTTTCTATACCTAATATGTATGTGTTATATTTTTTGCATTGTAAAATGTACGAAATTTACAAACTTAACTGATAATTGCTTCGGAACAGACTCTGTCTAGTGAAGCAGTTATCTTTAATATATTTTGTTTTTTAATATTGTGCTACTAAATAAATAAAAAAAAATATATATATTTCATACCAATACCACTAAGAATCCCACCACATATGTTGAAGCATGCTAGTCATGGCGAGGGTTTAACACACCTACCACTTCACTATTTTTGGTCTCACGTTGCTTCGGTTGATTGGAAGAAATTGCCTTATGGCAATAAACCTGCCATTGTACACATTATAGTACATGAAGTCAAATAAATAAATAATTTATGCATCAGAGGAGATTACTATTTTACTAAAAAAAGAATCTTTAATCCCAACAATTTTTACATTCGAGGATGATAAATTGTTGTTTATGACGGTGCTACAAAGTGTCCTTCCGTCCAATTCCCAAGTTATAAAATTTCCTCTATCTATCCATAATACTTGAATATTAATCGTGTAACATGTGACTCAAGAGCAAACCTTCACTGCGCACTGACAGTACTTTCAGTTCTTCGATTTCCACACCAAGCGCAGTCAAATAAAGATTCAACACGCATTAAACAGGACGGGAATCGAACCCGGCACCTTTGACTCGGCAGCCATATATCTAACCAAATGAGCCACGAAAACCGACAATAATTATTTCATTTCATTAAATTTTTACTTCATACTTAATACAAGTAAGCCTTTGTTGTAGAAATGTAGTGAATGGATGGACAAATTGTCATAAATTAAAATATACTTATATTGGAATATAATTTTAGCAATATGAAGTGTTATGAATCTTGATTTCCCTGTATATTGCTTGATTAAAAGAGCAAAGTGGAAAGGTATGACATAGAAAGCAGACCCCACAGTGGGATTAGGGTTGACAGACAAATGGGAAAAAGAGAGGGATCCTGAGACTTCTGTGTTCACTTAGCAATCAAAGTCAGTGTATCTTAACATTACAAAATCTGAATCTTGAAATCTTGTTTTACAAATTATAATTTACCTTGAAAGGAGTTCTGTTAACACCCCATCCTGCATTCCACCTAACACTGTAAACTTTTTGAGATTACACACATGAGACTTGTTATATTTCCCGAAAAGAATATACTTTACAATGGCAGGCCGATCTAACTTCAACGTCAAAAATTGCGGCGGCGTATTTGTGTTTGTTGACCATCTCGACGATTGATCAGACGGATCATCAATCATTATGTTTCTGAAAAATGAAATTGATCAGTTTAATTTGTTTACAAACACGTAATAACAATGCAGAAATTAATAAAAAACAAAAATAATTTATCAACAAATACAGAGGTTATGTCAAAAGAAAAAATATCGAAAATGTCATATTTTCGAATTGTCAATTGTAATGACTAACGCGAAAATATGGGCAAATATATTTTACGACAGAATCTACTTACTCCGGCACATAATTTGACAAATGTCCAGAACATTTGTGGATTTTATAATTTAATATTTTCAGTTCAGAATCTGCCATACTTCCTCATAGAAAGTCAGAGATAAATATGAACACAGATAATATGGAAGTAAACTTTCAGTATACTTCAGATGTGTCACTCAATACATAGAAGCTGTAACCGGATAATCATAAGGTTTCTCGCATCTCCGCTATAGGGGCAATGAATATGCGACCGGTCCACGGCAAATTTAAATTTACATTTTAAAATGTTTCCAGCTTTGAGGAATGGATTCAAGGATAACTTAAATAAAAAATAACCATTTTTCAATCTTTATTTATTAAAAAAAACACATGTGATGAATTTTATTTGCAATATTTCAAAAATCATGTCATAATTCATAAAATACATTGTTCTAAATAAAATGTGCATTGTAGATTATTAGGTTTTTTAAATTTATTTTCCACAAAGAAAGATTTAATACTGATTTTCGGAAAACTATATAACTTCACTTCGCCGTATTTCACTTGACAATTTATTCAAAACAACAAAACTTGTCAGCCATCTTGCGAAGATAATCGAAAAACACAAAAAGCTGGCAATAGATTAACACCATCACCATCACATGGCGTGATAGTGTGAATGTAGATGAACACCGAAAACAACAAGAATTTTACAAAATCACACGTGTTATATTTATTATCTGGTTTACTTCAAGATTTTAAAGGATCAAAATGTTTCGCGTCACAACAAACAACAAAACACAACTGAAGTATGCTGAAGGTCTGAAAATTTTACATTGCATTTTCAAAAATACCAACATAAAAAAAAATAAATAGCGCCACCTTTGGAGATGTAAGCGTAAAGTAAAACCAGTGCTACCAATAGAGTGCCACCGGCGTGAATATGAATAAGTTCTCTTTTCTATGATATGAATCTATGAATATTTTTTAATGGTTGGAGAAAATTACATAGATAATGGAAATATTTTCTAAATTTAAGGTACAAAGTTCAAATGTTAAAGTTTTATACCAAACTCAATTCATTTTTTTCTTCAGTAATCGATAAAAAAACAAAAGCTAATATCTTATAAATAAAAAAAAATAATATTTTAAGATAATAATATCTTAATTCTTTGTAAAAAAATATTACAAGAAAATATTATAAATAAAGGAATGATGTCTAAATACATTAATTACTGATTATTTATTTTTTTTAATTTTTATAAAAAAATATCTGCATATAAATAAAGTAGACCTCGTTAAAAATAAAACCAACTTTTTAATTATTCCACTCTTATTTTTCATGAATACCACCTGCAACCGGTTTCGTGCAACACACATTTTCATTGAATAAACATTGATGCTACCTCCTATCAGCTCGAAAGGCACATCATTGTGGTTGTGGGGGAAGAAGAAAAAAATATTTCATGGTGACAGGATCTTCGTGAAAAAATCTTCAGTACCAATATGTCAAATCATTCCGCCTGTTGGGATTGATATATAGCTGAAATCATATCTTCTCTAGTTGATGTATGAGTAGGTATAAACATAAGTAAAAGGTATTCTTTACTAAATACAAGTATCTCTTAAGGGGCAATATAACTTTCGCCAGTTTCTGTATTTTTATATGAATTGAGCAAATTCTTTTATTCGAAATTAATATGAGAAACAATTAAGATATTCTTCCTGGATAAGTTTATTATAAAAAGGAAAAGAATGAGGAAATGAGTAAAGAGGGTAACATTATGAAATGAAACTAAAATCAACAATATTAAGACATTTTATTTTATAATGTAGATATTTCGGCTAATTTGTCCAATGACAATTCACCATTTGCCAGTCTTAAAATATATTTTTTTATATTATCTATAATATATACATACAGATCTACATTGCAGACAGAAATTTAATACTTGTAATTTTTTTATAAATATGTACATTATATTGCACTTTTTATTAATTAATTTTAAACAATCTATACATTTGCACATTACATCTTTTTAAATTAGTCATATACAATTAATTTGAGCATTCGATTATTTATTGAAATTAAGAAAAAATGCAGAAATATGTACCTATGGATAAAATTAATATGAATGAAATATATTTCATTCAACAAGAAACCAACCTTCAAATTGGTTAAAAATAATTAATTCATTTGACTTTGTTTCACATACATTATACATTTTTTTTCTTCTTTTGCACACTCCTCACTTTAAGTGAAACGTATGGCTCCAGAAAAGGCGTCTCTCGGAGACAGAAACACACAACGAAAATATTTTTTAATCATAAAAAAAATATTTTTAACACTCAGTATTCTTTTTACCACGCTGTGTGAAGATGATTTTTGTATTGAACTGTAATAACATATCTGTTTGAATTTTTCCGTCTTCAGTTACAACAGCTGTTCCTGTTTTTTTGAAAATTCAACAAATGATTCATAAAAAGTTATTGAAACTGCTTAATTCAGTAATAAATTTTGTGATCAAGTTATTTGAATTAATCCACATTTCAGGATTAATTCAATGAATTAGACCCACAATCATCAATGACGTATTCATTCAACAGACAATTGAAACAGGAAAATTATTAAAAATTGTCTCTGGTTAATATTATGTTATACCACAATGAAATATGGGTTTACCATTTAAAAAAGCTCTTGCCCATTAGCAAAGTTGTAACATCTAACGTCATGAGAAACAACTTTTTTCTGACATTTGGTTAAGGTCATGGCATACAATCCCATACAAAAAAGGCATTTTTCGTGATTTATATTGGGGACCAATGGACAGGGGTGACCAAAAATGAGTCAAATTATTTATTGAATAAAATATTATTTGATTAGATATAGCACCACATATAAAATATATAGACAAGCTTTAGTATTGATTTAAAATATGCGTGTCATCAACCAATATATTTTAACAACATTAATTTAGTATAAACAACATTAATAAGAAATAAAAATACCATTTAAATATAAGGTATTATTAATAATGATATTTATTAAATAAATTTACAAACACAATTATAAACAGTCTTACAATTTTATTATATTACATAAGTAATAAAATATTTTAAAAAGTTCATCAAACGGAAAAAAATTATCTACAAAGTTTGATATAATTATACAATGACAAGTCAGGATTTGAATATCTACAATAATTAGGCCCTAATGATTTCTCATAAAAATCATAGATATCACAAAAGAAAGATATGTTTTCTAATTTCAAACAATATTTAAAAATAATCATTGTAAGAAAAGGGAATTTTTCAAAATGATCATGTTACAAAATTAAGTATAAAATATTAATATATGTAATTGAATTTATATGAAACATGGATAACTGTAAATATTGCACAACAATTATACACAATATACACATGTATAAAATACAATATACTATATTGAAAATGCAATGTCACTGCATATTTACTGAATCTTTTTTTTTCTTCTCACACAACAGCTATAGTGTGACACCTGTTCATTATCTTATTGAATTGCTGAACAACATCTATAATATAATTGACAACTTTAAACCTCACCAGTTGAAATAAGAAAAACATGTGGAATAGAGGACATGTCCGGTGGAGTAGATCCAGAAGAAGACATTGGAGGGACCACGTAGCCAAAATAGAGTGATAGACTTGCATATATAGCAGTTGCAAATCCCCTCTGGTTGCAGTCTGCCCGGAAGACCACCTCTGGACTTTGTCATCTCAGGAGGCATAGTTATTGTATCAATATCACACTGAAATTTTAACCAATCATCCACAGCTTTGGCAGACAAGAAATCTTCAAGTCAGCATAGAGTCAACAAAGACAGTGTTGAATGACATTGTGTATGTCACCAATAAACAACAAAAACAACAGTGAGCCTAGATTATATCCCTGAGGAATCCCAGAATAAGATTGGAATTACGGGGAACAGAAATGGGCTGCTCATGAAGTTGATTACAATAAAATTAAGATCAGCTTCAGACTATATCAATCTTTGAGGTTAAATTATGTAATTAAATAATACAACAATTCATGACAATTCCATAGTAAACGTTGATATCAACAAATTTTCATGATTAAATGTAGAGAAAGATTAATATTGGATTATAATCGAGTACTAATTTATACATTTTTAAGATCAAGGCAAGCTAAGAACGTAGTAAGAATGTGTCATGAGTAACCCCCCTGACCCACAGTTACGTATAGTATCCGATTTTCAAGGCAAGAAGCGAAAAATGACAGGAGTTATGGAATCCAAAGTCATGCAATTATTGAAACAAAATGTCATTAACTACACTGTCAAAGGCTTTGGCAAAATCAGTATAGACTAAATCTGTCTGTAAAAACGCGTTGAGATTAATGTAAACGTATCCAGAAAATGTGATCAGGTTCAATTCTGTTGATCTTTTTGGTAGAAATTCATGTTGGTAACCTCTAAGTATCCAAGGGAAAATATTCTTATAATTCACATTTCGAAAATTTTGGAGGTGATAGATATCGGCCTATAGTTCTTTACGTCCATATTGTCATCAAACTTATGCATTGGGGTAATCTTTGTCCTCTTCTAGCAAGTGGGAAAAACTTGGGTCGGTAAAATTAGGTTAAATAAATAATGCAGTGGCATTATAAAAGATTCAACACGAGATTTAACTATGTTTACTGGGATACCATCAGAACTGATCGATTTCTTGGTAGCCAGTTCTTTAATACACAGTTCAATAGTGCCTGAAGATATTTCATATAGACTTATTGCTCCTGCGTTACCCAACAGATCATTGTTTATTTTATGAACGTCAAGGTTAGGTGATGTTTGTTTATATACCGAAAAAGTACTGCGAAAACGTATTCGCTGTCTCATTTCCCTCTGAGATAACTTCATCGCCAATTCTCAACTAAGGTTTCCTTTGTCTCCTGTCTTTTGAATTTTTATGAAATTCCAATGTGCATTAATATTTGATTTCAGGTCTATTTTTCGTAAGTAGTCGTCGTAGATGTTACGTATCAATTTTTTAACTTCTTTACAAAAGCTACACAGCCCCTCATAATGCGAGAATTTTGTATCATAAACGATACTCTTCCTTTTATTAGTACCTATACCAAGATGGATAGTTCCTACGAGGGTTTCGTTGTTTAATAAGGACGCAAACAATTTAAATGCCGTATAATCCGTAGTAAAAATATTCAACAGCTAAGTTCATTTCATTAATGCTAAACAATTTTCCCATTCAAAATTTGTCAGTATATCGGTAAGTAACATTGGTTTTATTAAAATTATAATGTCGGTGACGAGAAGCCGATGGCGCAGGCGGCAGCGGGTTGAAGGGACGATGTACTACACGCTGCCTCTGTCCCCCTCCCTGCACCGCACAATAATGTTTGTCAGGATTCACAAGATCAATTCCCGAGTTGGTAACATTGCACTGTTTAACAATAGTTAAAACTAGGTCATCATAAAATACAATGAAAAAAATTGTAGAGTAAATAATACATAAATAAATAAATAAATGATATTTTTTTACAAAGGAAATAATTAAAATACGTGTATGAAAAAAGCACTGAAAATATTTACCATTGTAAATTAGAATTTTATACACTACATTAATTATCAAATTGTTACATTTATTATTGTTTATTTTAAGTAATACATTATATCTAAATAATTACACATTATACAAATTTTATTACATAACAATGATAATTGATTTGAGTTTGGACTAGATATAAGAGAGAGTGACGAAAATTTATGGAAACGCTTTTGTTATTAATGTTGCGTAACAGGCAATAGGAGAAAAATCACAGAATACCACTTCGTATCAACGTCCTTTATATGTTATACCCTTTTTTTGGGTAATGAACACAATCTTAAACTTATTAGTAGGTGTATTAAACCATAATAAATATAAGTAGAGAAGAATTTGAATCACTTCTTGTAGATATTTTAATAATTGATAAAAAAAAAAAATATTACTGTATTGGCAACACTGAATCCTATGACAAGAGTTAAAATTTATTTTAATATTTACAATTTTTGAAACAGTTTCGTGCAATACATTTCCACTAATACGGAATTTTAACGCAAGATTGCAAATAATTTTTCAGGTCAAAAGATTTAACACAATTGAGAAGAAATGTTGTCAATAGAAAACTATTACTAACTTCATGAATGCTTTGGTATTGTGAGTGGTCCTATTAAGCGGGATGCACTGTCTCCAGATGACTGCAGTGCTCAAGGCAAGAGCACTTTCACTCAAGGAATGAAAATAGCATTGTTTCGTAGAGCAGCACAATACTGAATTATCAGCGCCCTTCAAATGATCTTAATTCATTAAATGGCACTATACATAAAAATGCCTATCAATATAAATTCAATTAAACTGTACAAAGAACACACATTTTTGTGTAAGGCATAAATACAAAAAATATTAAAATGTAACTCCAAAGTATTCAATTAAATAAATTGTGCCGAGAATTACAAATATTAACAGCCAAATATTTTTTTTTTGACTTTGTCAATATCCAATGTTGCCATAGTAAAGATATTATGAAGATTAGCCTTGATGAAACACAGTGTAGCATTGTATAGCAATAATCGCCTTGGAAATACTGATGAAAAGCAAGCACATACCACTAGTGAAGACCAATAAGTGATTCAAATATGTATATTATAAATTGGTAAGCAGAGAGGAATACGGGTATAATTATTTAACTAGAGAGATTCTTGAATATTGTCTATTATAGTTATCCTTTGTGTCCGTGAAGTTGTATAAAGGAGTGTAGATCTGAGGGTACTATTCCGCGATACTTGAGGCTGTGTTTACTAATGACTTGGGCAGACAGACACGAAAGTCGCCCGGGAAAGAGGCGTCTTAACATTGTCTCCACGTGACCTCCTGCAATATAAAACAACATTCAATTTTAACAAAAAAAAAAAAGGTATCACGACACCCACTGATTCACATTTTGAAGAACCTTGGTGTCTTATAGTGTTCCGAAATTTTTGAATTAATTGGTTTTCGAGTATTCATTCATTCATTCATACCATCACGGCATATCCCACAATGTGGGGTAACCAGCGAAAGGTGTGCGGGTGTGCATTGCCTTATAAAAGGGAGCACAACATATCTGTGTATACCCACACACCAGTCTCGTCTCACCTAAAAAGGCACTATATTCAGAATGGGTGGTGAACCTCATTGTTGAACTATGTGAGATGTTATTGTTGCCTGTTGTATTTTCGATTGCCCGGCTCTTACGGGACACTCGAAAACAATAATAGAAAAGAGTGGAAGCTTAGAATAGAATAGAGGAAGTATAATTTGTTAAAATTTAGTGAAAGTATAATTTGCTAAAATTTAGTGAAAGTATAATTTGCTAAAATTTAGTGGAAGTATAATTTGTTAAAATTTACTGAAAGTATAATTTGTTAAAATTTACTGAAAGTATGATTTGTTAAAATTTACTGAAATTATGATTTGTTAAAATTTACTGAAAGTATAATTTGTTAAAATTTACTGAAAGTATAATTTGTTAAAATTTACTGAAAGTATAATTTGTTAAAATTTACTGAAAGTATAATTTGTTAAAATTTACTGAAAGTATAATTTGTTAAAATTTACTGAAATTATGGTTTGTTACCTGAAATTTACTGAAATTATGGTTTGTTAACTATATTTTTTGAATATTTGGTCAGTAAAAATCTTTTTCTTCTTTTCCTCATCCTCCCATTTTTGATTTGGGATCGGCTCTGGTTTTCGAGTACAAATTTTGATAGCAGACAAAATTATATATAAATGATATTTTTAATGACAAACTTTTTAACATCTCAATAGAGACGAAGTTGGGATAATATAGAAGAACCAGGAACTCAAGGCACCTACAGGTCTTACGACCTGTCATCGGCTGGTTTACGTGATCATTTTATGCGCTTGCGCAACATTCACCAATTATGGCTCCTTATTGAGTTCCCTTATCAATGGAATTTTTAAAAGTTCTATATATTTGAATAATGTGTAACAATTCACCTGAAAATAAGGAATTATACTATTGCCATCTATGAAGTAACGAAGAAACCTTTTTTTGTAACGCCATCTATTGAGAAATTAGTTTATTTGTAAACAATGAAAGCAACAGTCCTTATAAATGAGGTGACGGATCACACAGATGTCACCCCTGAACTGCTATGTCAGAAATACTATTTCATTTCATATATATAAATTAAAATAATAACTTTTTTGTTTACACCACTTTTGAGTATTTAATGTTAACCAACCGGTTTCAAAGCTGACCCACTCCCTCATTCGAACAAACTTATACTAAACTTAAAATTATGTTTAAACCGTGTGTAGTGCTACTGTCGTTGGTGGGCGAAGTATATACTAGAAGGGGTGGTGGGTTTGTTTTACCGTATGGGCAGGTAACGGACACATATTGAACAGAGGCGTTCTATTTAAATTTATAATAATCATTCATCTGAAAAACAAAAAAGGGCCTAAGACTAGATAATCTAGAGTAACATGATAAAAAATTACATATTTTCAATTTCACAATTCCGTACTAATCTCGGAAAAAAATACACTTATTATCCGAAGGATTTATGAAAATTACAATACTGTTGACTGACATTTGGGACATATTTCATTTAATATTTACATGTATAAACAGTTATACATTCATAATTAGCAATCTTAATATCAATATTTGAAACCATTTGATTCTGTTTTTTTAGTAAAATGTAAACTTATTATTTTTATAGGAAAATTATTGGTGTAGATTTTATATAAAAAAAAACACTTCGTACACTCTGCGCAAGTGGCGAGTTTAATTCCATATGGCAATTTTTTCAACTAACCAGTGTCTCCATCCCAGAGAAGCAATATTTGCAAATGAATTTTAATAAATTTATCCTCTGCTGGGGATCGAACCCAGAATGCCCGCACAAAAGCCAAATGGCGTACCAACTGTGCCACGGCATTCGTCACAATTGTTAAGTCGTTGGGCCATTTTTTGTTGGTTTAAAGCACTTAAATCAGCATATTTTACCTGGTTGTGCATAGTCGGCTGGTGTCTTTCCCTCGTCATTGACCGTGTCACCGTGCGCCCCATTCTCCAGCAGTCCCCACGCCGCCGCCGCCAGGGCTAAGCCCTCTGCTTCGCCGCTATCCCCCTCCTCCCCGACGCCGGGGCTGGCCGAACACCGAGGAGGGGCGGAGGGACATCGAGCCGTATAGTGGAGGGGGGTGTCGCGCCGACAGTCCTGGGCGTTGGGATCGGCGCCGCACACCAGCAACAGTTTACATGTCACCACGCAGGGAAATCTGGTGCAATAAAAAATTCCATTGTGTCAATTATTTACCGGTATAGAATAGTGTTTACACTATTTTCTATTATAATCGTTTTCGGGAGTCGTATGAGATTTGGGTAATCGAAAATATAAGAGGCAAAATAACATCTCACATAGTTCAACAATGAGGTTTACCACACATTCTGAATGTAGTGCCTTTTTAGGTGAGACAAGACTGGTTTGTGTAGATGCATGTTTCACATTTTTAGGGTAATGTACATCTGTCGTTGGTTACCCCACATTGTGGGATATGCCATGATGCTATGTATGTATGCAATTAATTGTGGAGATGTACATCTGTCATTGGTTATCCCACATTGTGGGATATGCCATGATGCTATGTATGTATGTAATTAATTGATCAATATTCACTGTTTTAAATGGTTCAAATTGAATATATGATATCACTGAAATTTATGTTTAATAAAACAACGATTTAATAAATTTAGATGGATTGGTGACTTAGTTATCCAGTGATGGAGAGTTCGAACCCCACTTTAACTGCCTTGACTAATTTCATCTGTTTATAGCACAAGTATTTATATTTAATTAGGCAATATATGAAGATATAATTTGTACTTTTCATAAGGATATTCATTTGTTTTAAAATAGAAAAAAAATCGAGGTGTCATCCTCAGCGGGCTCATGTTGGTGCACTAATGTCCTGCATCAGTACATCCTGAATTCACATTTCATTCTGTCTATTCAAAATTACAAAAATAAAATACTTACAGTCTTACTTATAAAAGCAAACTTGTTAATAGAGCGTGATTAACGAAAAAGTTTACTAATAAACCGTGACTATATTTATTACATCTTCATTTAGTAGATGTCAAGTTAGGACAGGTTGAGAGGTTGTTTAACGCTAGACTAACGCGTAATACTAAATATTTCAAAATGGCAGATCTTTCACATATAATCCGACTCATATTTAAGATTGATATAAAAATTTGATCCTTATAACATTTTTCCTTGTTATTCTTAATCACAATCGTGTTTAAATTGACTCAATACGACACAACGCCGTGTTTGTTTTCATTTTTCGATGTCAGTTATCCAAAAATTGCATGTATTTATCTATTTTTTGACATCTGTAAAGCTAATGCGGCCATATTAAAAAAATAAATGAGCGTGTTCGTAAACAATTCGGTGAGATAGTCATATCTTAGTATACGTTTAGAGGTAAGATTTTTTAATACCGATCTTAACTTATTTAGTTGTGCGTTAAGTAAGCTATTAACAAAATCTAATAAGTAAGACCGTTAAAAACTACCAACATTGAATTATGAAACCATATTTCTAATATTCGACCTTAAGGCAAGTAGAAGTCTATATATATAGTCACTTGTCACTAATTAACTTCAGAAATAAAAGCCATCAACTTACTTGCAAACATCATTGGTGTGGAAGTCATCGACGGGAGTATTGGGATTGAGAGACAAATGCAGAAGGGTCTGTCCGTCTCTCTGATGCGCCTTGATTCTCGCCACACGATACACCGCGGCGTGGGCCTCTGCCCTCTCTTCACACGACCCACACGGGGGATCACCTCGACCACCGTTCAACAGCCTACCCAGTATGGCCACAAGATACAGAGCAGTGCGGACGTTGCACTCCAATTCTTCCTGTATATTCAATACCAATTTAATGATGAAAAAGGATAATACTTCACAGGATCATTTCAGTAGTACTATCTCCCACGTTTTGAGTCCATGTTTATTGACTTAGACTTACTATATTTTACCTTGTTTCACAAGGATTTCGAATAATGATCGAAATATTATTTGATATTTAAATTTATGAAAATATGCTACACTAGCGGACCCGACAGACGTTGTCCTGCCCGAACTATTTGTGAAACAAAAAATATGTAACATTTTTTGAATCATATGGATGTTATTATTCGCTGAGCAAACTTACATTTTCTTGTTAGATGAGCCACTAAACACTTTGAGGTTAGATTGATTGTCATTTCGTATATAATTGCAATACAGGGCATATATGGTCAGATTTCTTAGTGTTGTTAGATGGAAAAAAAAACTAAACATTGCTAATTCGAAATTAGCGCCACCTATTATAATTTATAGTTATAAAAAATCATGTTTTTTATTTTCCTTTTATTATATTAATGTGTAAAATTCCACTTTGTGAATTTAAACTATTCGGGGACTCACACAAACACACACAAAAAATTTCATCAAAATCGGTTCAGCCGTTTAGGAAGAGTTCAGTGACATATACACGTACAGAAGAATTATATTTATAAAGATAGTATAAATACTACAAATACCTACATGGAAACTAACCCAAGACCTACAGCTCAAGAGTCTGGAATATAAACTAACTAATCATAAAAGCCAATAAATATTGATAGTAAAAAATATTGAACAATTATTGTTTATCATCAACTTCATAAACAAATATATTCTTAGGTACTTAATAGCTTTTAGATATATCTAAAAAAACACAAAAGAATTACAGTGGTACCTCGACATACGAGTTTAATTCGTTCCGCAACCTTGCTCGTATCTCGAAGCAAATTTCCCCATACAAAACAATTGAACTACCATTAATCCGTTCCAACCCCCAAAATGTCAACCCAGTTTTTTTGTTACGTGGTTTTGAATAGTAAAAACGTATTTATAAATGACAAATATTTACTGTAAAAAAACAAAAAAGATAATGTAAAGAAATAAATTAGATATCCTCACTGGTCTTTGCCTTTTTCGCTACATTTTTTTCACTTTCACCTGAGGGCCGATTAGAAAAAAACATGTCCAAGGAGGTTTGTTTCTTCCTCCCTCTCAGAAAAGGATCAGATGCACGACCTGTTGCAACTTTTTCTGGGTGTTTCTTTTCCACGAACTGTGAAACTCTCTTCCATATTCCTAAGATTTCCTTTATCTCACTTGTAGAAATAACCTCCTCCTCCTCTGACTCCTCGAAACCAATTTCTTGCATAACCTCCGTATGCTGCTGTGACTGTAACTCTTGTGTCTACCGGCCGACCTGCTAAACCGAACTCGTATCTCGAATTTCGCTCGTAACTCAAAGCAAAAAATCACTCGCTCGCCGGCTCGTATCTCGAAAAACTCGTATGTTGGGGCACTCGTATGTCGAGGTACCACTGTATATCTAAAAACTATACAATGTAGAACATAATGATAGGATTCATTGTAAACATGTATTTGGACAATTTGAGTCAGTGACATTTGTATAATATATAAAATTGACAAAATGTTAATAAAACAAACTTACGACAAGATTCTCCGGATCATCCTTGGGTCCTGGATTTTTAATTTTTTCCCTATTTCTATTTAATTCTAACGTACAGGCATCAAGTACTGTCCACACCTAAAACCGAACATGTGTGATATGAAATAAAATCTTAACAATAGCATATTCAAAGATAGAAAGTCAAGTTTAATATGTATACATGAATAACATATAATGACATATACATGAATGACATAAAGTTTAATATGTATACATATACATGAATTCAAACAGAGCAAATAATGCCTGACAAACTAGAATAATTTATTTTTATTATTATTTGTTATAAAAATTAGTTACCCAAAGAGGCAACACAAAATAAAACAGCGTATTTCATCCTATCTTTCTAATTCTTAAATATGTAAGTGATTACTGTCCGTTTCATTTAACAACCTCTATTGATTTTTTGTGTTGGTAAGCTTGCATAGTCAGCAACGTTCCCTCTAATTTTTCTATTGTGTGTGCGGATCTTCGACGCATCTGTGCAGTGGCGGTGCGATAAATTTACCCCCCCCCCCCTCATAAACACATAATTTTTCATTAAAATGTATATTTTTAGGGCATTTCTTAATCACAGTGATTTTATATAATAACAACACTAACAAAGATTATTTTTGAAATAGATAAAAAAGATAACTAAAATCTGGCAATGGAAACTTTCTTATATAATATTGACTGTGCGGAGGGTAAAACATGACATGTGTGCGGAGACATTTTAGTATGTGTGCGCGCGCACACCTTACAGGGAACATTGCTAGTCAGACAATATGTCAAATTTCATTCTACAGAGTTGCAATCATTTTAAATGTTACGCTAATTTGTGAATTCACAGAGACTATGCTTTTATAAAAAAAATTAAAGCTCATTATATTATTTTGCAAAAAACTATTTCTATTATTCTTACTTTGTGATTAATACTAGACGTAATTAACTATCCATATGTTGTCACATCTTGCAAAGTGTATTTTCTTACATCTGACAACACTTAGAAATCATACCAATGCAAAGATAAAAAAGGAACTATCAAATGAAACAGACAGTATGGCCCGAATGCAGAGTCCGACCTAAATACTTACCACGATTTCATTGCACAGTCGTTTACTAAATTTAGGAGATCACGTTGCTACATTACTTAAGGATGTTACGAGGTTTTTTCATGAGAATTGTATGGCAAAGACATATCTAAACACTAGCGCGCATGCGCGTTGGCGTAAGCTAACATTTACAAAATGTTAAAAAGTAAGGTTGATAGCGAGGAACCTCACGGGTCGTTTACTAAAATGTGAGATGTTTTCAATGGATGATGATTTTAGCGACTTATGTACTTGGTAATTTTGTCAAATCAAATCCCACATAGAGTATTCAGCAATCTATACGAGATGCCGTAGATTGGGTGAAATTTCAGAAGAATCGTGACATAGAGCTGTCTTTGTTAGCTTTATTACATGTGTTTGTGATATAATCACAAAAAAAAACATTTTAAACATCAGTCTAAACCCATAGAAAACTATTTATCTCTTTTACTCATCCACAATAATGTAAAATGCTAAGCCATCGACCTTAATTTTTGTATAGTATTTAGTTAGTGATGTCTCTGCAACGCAATTGCTGACTTAAGAATACTAAATACTCTAGTGAGGTTAGGAATTAGTATTTAGTTAACTAGGTCTATGTCTCTTCTACATACTTTTAGGTTAGGTTCAGTTTGTAATTTAGGTTAGGGTAAGTAGATTTTGTCAATTTGATAAATAAAATTATATAATAATAAATACCTGTTTCAATGTTAATTCTATACCGATGTGAATCATTTGTGAAAATACTTGAGCAAATCTAAGAAGGTCCTTAACAACGGGTACCTAAAAGCAAAAGGAATGTATTTAAAAACAGTACAATTTTACTCAAAAATAGTGCATTTGCGTCCAAAGAAGTTTATTTCAAAGTAGTGTTATTTTACAAAGAAGTTTATTTCAAAGTAGTGTTATTTTACAAAGAAGTTTATTTCAAAGTAGTGTTATTTTACAAAGAAGTTTATTTCAAAGTAGTGTTATTTTACAAAGAAGTTTATTTCAAAGTAGTGTTATTTTACAAAGAAGTTTATTTCAAAGTGGTGTTATTTTACAAAGAAGTTTATTTCAAAGTAGTGTTATTTTACAAAGAAGTTTATTTCAAAGTAGTGTTATTTTACAAAGAAGTTTATTTGAAAATAAAACAATTTTACATTAAAAGAGTACCTACTACTGTATTTAAAAATAGAAAAATTTACAATAATAGGTAGGTATTATTTATATCAATAATTTATTTAATTAACAATGCAAACTATGAAATGAACACAAAGGTTATGGATTATAAAAACTTACATTATTTTCTTGTCTAAGTGTGAGTGCATGACCCCACAGAGCGAGACACCTATCGAATCGTGCATCGTCAGCGAACACAGCGCCCCTGAAGACGACTGGATGTGGCAGCTCGGGACAAGAACGACCTAACACTCGTTCTCTTACAGCCAACCCCTCCATGTGTAGAGCGTGTGCGTCTTCGCGGATGCTTTCTAATTCCTGTAAAATATATTCACTACACATATAAAATAATATACAGTTGTACAACATAAACGATACAAGAAAGATGCATGAAAACAGGGGAAGTAGATGACTGTGTGATAAAACAAATAGAATAAATTGATATTATACAATTTAAGATTGAAAAAGGCAATAAATAAGATTAAAATACCTAGCATTAAAATGGTTTAGAATATTTTTTTGTATATTGCTTCTTGGGCAACAAACGGGTACCTACCAACTTTATCAAAAAAATGTTTTTAAAATGCATTCAATAAAAAGTTATAAATATAATCAATATCAACAATAGGTAATCAAATGTACTTTTATGTGAGTGAGTGCACGCCAAGGGGATTTTTATTGCAGATTATCAACTAGTATCATGCTGAGATTATATTCAGAAAGTTTCATTACAATGTGTGTGTGTGTACTGTGTACTATGTGCTATGTGCTATGTATGGCTCACAATGGCACTGCGATCCATGTAGTCTGTTCTTGAAAAAGAGTTGAGACTCTCAACAACAACCAGATCCTGGGGCAGTTTGTTCGAAGCATCCACCACTCAGGAAGTGTTTATATGGATTCTGAGCAAACACACATCTATTCAACTTCAGGCTATGGCCACACAAGTGCTCATTTTTATTGTAAGTGTAAATATGGGGCAGTTCAGGACAGTCGTAATGATTTTTGAATGTCTCAATGAGATCTTTAAGCATTGTCAGTCCCAAGGCTTTGTCAAATCTTTCAGACCCGCTCCCAGTTTGGTGAACCTTCGCTGCACTCTCTCCAGCAGTGCATGTCTTTCTCAAAATATGGTGACCAAATTTGGAAACCATATTCTAATAGCGGCCGGACTAAAGTCTTGTACATATTCTGTATTTTTATTTTCAACAAAACACAACACGTGTATATTATCCATTTTTATTTTTTTCCGTACACAACTGATGTTTTCAACTCAACTAAAATATCATGGACTTCTTTGAAAATAACTAGTACGCTTCCAATTAGGTGTGAACTAAAATTAGGAATGTTTTGACAGTTGATTTGACTAAAATGTGGTTATAGAATATGGAATTGAACCAATTTGTGACTTACTTGGAGTAAGAACGTTCCTCAATTGGAACCTTTCTATTTCAGCGTTATAGAATATCAACTTGGGTTAAGTGGAATAAGAATGAACCGAAAAGTTAAAGAATTGGACGTAAGCAATTATTCATGTCTAATGTGGCTCCTGAAAAGGGTCCTGGACATAAAGAATATATCCACGAACCTGACCCTCTCCAAATTTATGTGTATATGTTTTATTGATTTCTTGTATTTTTATGTTGTTATTTTCTCAAGAGTCTGTAATTGTCTGTTTCCTTTATAATGGTAGTTTCTTGTTTTGTCCGACGAGCAGACGTTCCGGGAATGAAAAGAGCTACATGTTCTAAAACATTTCATGTGTAATAGGGTAGGAGACTGTGAATTCTGTTAAGTAATGTTTCCCTTATATAAATAATAATAAACCCAAGAGAATACATTACCTCCAAACTTATACACTCCCTCCAATTGTTATATGCAGGGATTTGTTGGGCAGGTATACGGGGTATAGCGGGACGATCCACACCTTCCTTGCGCATTTCCATACTAAGACGCATGTACTGGTATGCCAACTGAAAAATATATAAATACACATATTCACCTATTATTTTCACAACCAACTAGAAAACAATTCTTACTCACATATATATTTTTTACAGAACCGGTACATAATAATATCTAATTATAAACCTCGCTAGAAAGTCAAAACTGGTTAGGAGAAACACAAAGATATTCTTGTATAAAACACTCATCAAGCCCGTCCTCACATATGCTTCCGAAACCTGGGTGATGACTAAGCAAACTGAAGGATCCATAGTGGCTTTTGAGGGAAGGAACATTCAAACGATCTACGGGCCAATAAGAGATAATAACAGTTGGCATCTGCTACACAGCGTTTATTGGTAACATTTGTCTACAACGGTGTTAAACGGATGTGTAAATTTTACAACACGTTTATTACTAAGACTGTTAATGTGTATTGTTTCTAAAAACTAACATAAATGTAGATAAAAAAACTCACAGGTAAACAGTAATACTCCTTGTCGTTGGCAAATGAGGCTCCCAGTAATTCCATGGCTTGGATGGCATCTTCCCTTGAAACATTTGCTTGGTCCACCAGCAATTCCACTACACTGGCACGCGTGCGCTCTGCAGCACTCATCAATGCTGTCATACCTAGATATAATAAATTAAGAATTAATACACAATGTGATTGTAGTGCCTACTTTGACGTATGCCACTGAAACATGAACGTGGCAAAAGACGCACGAAAGTAGAATAAATGCTGTAGAAATGAGATCACTAAGAAAATATGAAAAATAGAAGACCCTGAACTAAGACTTAACAAGACAGAGAATACAAATTCACAACTACAACACACATACTACACACATTATTTTGAAACTGAGAAAGCTACAATAAAACATTTGACACGAAAGAATAATGTGCAAAGGTTTGTGTGACTACAGTAAATTAACAGAACAACTAAAAACTATGAATGAAAAAGCATTCCAACGGGAATTGAAAACAAGACTATATTAAGAACTGGAGTGAAGTGTTGCTGTATATTATGAATGACTATTATTTTACAATGTTAAACAAAGAATTATTGTCATGAGCCAATTAAAAACAAGACTATATTAAGAACTGAAGTGAAGTGTTGCTGTATATTATGAATGACTATTATTTTACAATGTTAAACAAAGAATTATTGTCAAGAGCCAATTGAAAACAAGGCTATATTAAGAACTGAAGTGAAGTGTTGCTGTATATTATGAATGACTATTATTTTACAATGTTAAACAAAGAATTATTGTCATGAGCCAATTAAAAACAAGACTATATTAAGAACTGAAGTGAAGTGTTGCTGTATATTATGAATGACTATTATTTTACAATGTTAAACAAAGAATTATTGTCAAGAGCCAATTGAAAACAAGGCTATATTAAGAACTGAAGTGAAGTGTTGCTGTATATTATGAATGACTATTATTTTACAATGTTAAACAAAGAATTATTGTCATGAGCCAATTAAAAACAAGACTATATTAAGAACTGAAGTGAAGTGTTGCTGTATATTATGAATGACTATTATTTTACAATGTTAAACAAAGAATTATTGTCAAGAGCCAATTGAAAACAAGGCTATATTAAGAACTGAAGTGAAGTGTTGCTGTATATTATGAATGACTATTATTTTACATTTTAAACTAAAACTTATTGTCATGAGCCAATTGGCTTTTTTAATAATTAATGTAAATAAATTTAAAAAAAGTATGTAATAGAACGGTATATGATAGAATTAAAAATGAGGACATAAGGAGAGAATGCAAGATAAAGAAGGATGTTACAAGTAAAATGAAAGTGAATGCTTTGAGGTGGTTTGGACATATTGAATATACAATAAACGACTGACCAAAAAATATACATGGGTGTAAGAGATGGAGTGAATAGCAGAGGTCGCCCCAGAAAGGGATGGCTTGACCATGTGAATGATAAGAAGCTTGAACAATTGACGAGCAAGTATGAGACGATGCATGGATGTAAAGGAAGCCAGGAATGTGTGCAATAACAGAGGAGTATGGCGCTTGGTTCTTTCTGCTTATCCCATAAAGGACATGGCATGATGGTATTAATTTATGAATTAATATAAAAAAAATTTGGCCTATACCTAATGCTCCAGTCCATTCCTCTTAATAACTCATTATATGTTGGTAAGTTTGCATAGTTGAAAATCTGGTGAATTTAGTTCTACGGAGTTGCTAACATTTCAAATATTTTCCTACTCTGTAAATTTATGGAGACTTTATAAATAAATTTAAATCTCAATTTATTGCTTTTGGTGGTATGTCAAAAAAACAACTTTTATTATTCTTACTTTGTGAAAAATACCACAGAATTAATGTATTCAACTTAGTGTGATCTATGCGTTGTCACATCTGGCAAAGTGTAGTTGCTTACATCAGACAACACTAATAAATCTTACCAATGCATCTTACCAAGATAAAAAAAGGAATTACTAAGTGAAACGGACTATATATTATATTGACTAAGCAGTAAGACATAAAATATTGCATAAAATGGCAATATTAATTTTGAAACACAAAAAATTAGTATAATGGACCATATAGTCAATCTATTTTGGCAGACTATTAGAACAACCAGCTGTTTCTTAGTTAAAATGATTAAAAATATAGTTCAAACCGTTTTCATTGGGCGTGAGTAGAGCTCCATGATCGAGAAGTTCTTTAACAACAGCGACGTGACCACATTCGGCGGCAAAGTGTAAAGCTGTGGCCCCACAATGAGCGCGCTCATTCACTTGCGCTCCTTGGGATAGCAAATAACTCACCTACAAGATTCATAATTATATATTACACAGTATTTTATTACACTATCTTAGTAAAATTATGTAATACAAATTTAATTGAATGTAATAATATAAATTCACATAGAGCCTTGAAGAGTAGGGAGACCTAAACTACGATGATTGGATGGCGTTATCAAGATATGGGGCAGCAGAACAGGAAGGGGGGAGCCCACGATAGAGCAGTATGGAGAAGATTCTTGGAGGCAGCTAAGAACAATCAAGGGTTGTGACGTTGAGGATGACAATATATGCAAACATGGGATTTTTTTGTTTTTTAGCTTGTTTATCTACAAATATGGAAAATTCTGGTGTGGTTCAGGGGAGACATCTATCCAAAAACATTGTCACCTCATGTATAAGGATTGTGGCTTTCATTGTTTATCAACTAATATCTCAATAGATGGCGTTATATGACAGGTTGTAAGCCTTGTAGGTGCCCGATTTCCCCGTTCTTTGATAAATATTTATTCCCGCATCTTCTTTATTGAGATATTAAATTGTTAAAATTTAGTGGTAGCATGATTTGTTAAAATTTAGTGGTAGTATAATTTGTTAGAATTTAGTGGTAGTATAATTTGTTAAAATTTAGTGGTAGTATAATTTGTTAAAATTTAGTGGTAGTATAATTTGTTAAAATTTAGTGGTAGTATAATTTGTTAAAATTTAGTGGTAGTATAATTTGTTAAAATTTAGTGGTAGTATAATTTGTTAAAATTTAGTGGTAGTATAATTTGTTAAAATTTAGTGGTAGTATAATTTGTTAAAATTTAGTGGTAGTATAATTTGTTAAAATTCAGTGGTAGTATAATTTGTTCAAATTTAGTGGTAGTATAATTTGTTAAAATTTAGTGAGAGTATAATTTGTTAAAATTTAGTTGAAGTATAATTTGTTAAAATTTAGTGGAAGAGTAATTTGTTAAAATTTAGTGGAAGTGAAACTATATTTTTTGAATATTTGGACAGTATAAATCTTTTTCTTCTTTTCCTCATACTTCTCCCATTTTTGATTTGGGATCAGCTCTCCTTATTTCATTTCAGGAATATTCAGTTTGTTTATCTGTTGACTCAATATAAATAATTTTAAATAGAAAGTATTTTAGAAAGTTTTTTGCTCTACTGTATATTTGTTGATATTGATATATGCGGTGTTGGACCTTATACGACGATATATAGCATTACAGTAATCAAAACTGAACTTACGACATCGAGATGTCCTTTGTAAGCTGCGATCATGAGACAGGTGTTGTTGTATTGATTGGGTCTGTGTAAGTTGGCCCCCCTGCGTACCAGATATCTCACAATGTCCAGACGCCCATCGAAGCAAGCCGCTCGTAAGGGAGTGGAAGCCGTCGATGTAGCGTGGTCCAATTCTGCGCCAGCTTGTGCTAACCTCTACAAAGCATCCATAATAATATTGGGATAAGTACCACAACTATGGGCCGGTATTACAGTCGGCCCTCAACTCATTGAGTTTGTTAAACTCAAGATTAATGTTAAGGGGAGATTGAATCCATTTCTGTATTACAGTGCAATATGACATGTCAGTTACTAAATCTTCAATTATAGACATATTTTAATTTTTCTGTGGTTATTATCTGTCAAATTTTAAATAACCTCAAATAATACGAACTACAAAACGGGACGCTACGACTTGAAATACTATTGTTTTACTCTCCAACATGGTAAATTTAATTTTTTTTCACCAAAATAATTCCCATGTTCGTTTCAATATGGCTGTCAGTTTGTTTTGTTGTGTGGCGCCACAATCGATACTACTAACGCCTCTACTGATAGAACACTGAAACTACACGCGTTGCCTAGCAACAAGTCGAGAAATGACAGTTGACTCACCGTTAAGTCTTAATACGCCAGAAACGTTGAGTTAAATATTTGTCATTTTAGTGACGTATTTGAGGGAAGATTAGGCCTAAACGGACACTGTAATACGCTATATTTTTGTAAAACTTGAGTTTAGCTCTTAAACAGAGACTGTAATACCGGCCCTATGACACTGAATGAATACCAAAATAATTTTAATAACTGTATTTCAAAATAATAAAAATTGAAACTAAAAGTGGATTTACAGTTTATGAGAAATCATTTTTTGACTCACTGATATTTAAGACTCTATCTTAGAATTTTATTACATCAAAATTTTAATTTAGTTTCTGCAGACTTTTTTAAATAATCAATATTATCTCCTTGTAAAAATACATATACATTCTATCATAAATATTTGTGCTACAGGCAAACAAAATAGATTGAGGGACCTTGGGTGGAGTTTGAACTCTGCATGACTGGATTACTAAGCCAGTGCGATGCCCGTTCTACCACTAACCCATCTATATTTATTTCCTTACACGGACAATCATTTCTGCTGATTAGACTCTAATCAATTAACAGTAAGCAATTACGCAGTCTCCTACCCCACTCCATAGGGATCATTATAGAACTAATAGTTCTGCTCGTCAGACAAAAGAAGAAACTACTATCAGGCATATTTCATCAATTAACAGTCCGAATCAGTCTTATCAATAAACAGTCCGAATTACATGAATATAAAAATTTATATTTATGAATAAATACCATAACAAATAAAAATCATATCTATGTATAAAAATGTGAAGCAAAAACTTCGGACCTGTTTTTTAAGCAAACTGGGCGCACGGAGGAGTGTGAGATTCGGCATAGTTAAAGTATACATGGAGTATGACGAGTACAGAAAGCTAAAATTTATACAAAATGTGTTATAAATACAAAAAATGAATGGTAAATTGGTACATATCATAGACACAATTTACCTCACCAAATGGATATAGTTGGTTGGATGATTTTTCCACATGGAAATAAGTCTGCTATTGTTCACTTATAATGTAATGTTTGCAAAAAGATTAAAATATATAAAATAATTGATTAAATAAAAACATATATTTGACATCAAACCATGAATCGTTTACTTTTATACTGACAGTGTCAAGCACGTAATGTCAAATGCAGTTGTTTTTAAATTCAAATACAGAACATTTTAAAGAAAAATACATTGTCTACTGTGAAATAATTTAAAAGTACTTAAACAATTACACTATTGCAATATGTGAAAAGATAACTTGGTACCCCTTGATGAATATATATTTATTTATTTTTCACACCTTCATCAAGAAGACTATTATGAAGATTACTGCTGCCCAACTAGGTAACCCTGTTCTAGGGCTAGCAGTTTACAATTTTACCAAGCCAAATATTTGACAATGTTAATAATAACAATAAAACAATGTTATACAATTGAATTTTTAAAAGTCCAATGACTTTTAAAAATTTAATGAATTATGGTCGAATTTTGACTTCTGCGTGATCACTAGTACTCTTAGATTTTTTGAGATAGAGGTTTTAGAGACTTTCATATTGGTTCTAAGTGAATGGAATATGTAAAAAAAAAGGGAAAACAAATCATTTGATCACAGAGAAACCATAGCAATTTTAAACTAGTACTGCCTCAGAACATAATATGTCTGATATAACTAGTACTGCCTCAGAACATAATATGTCTGATATAACTAGTACTGCATCAGAACATAATATGTCTGATATAACTAGTTTTGTTTTGTGTTTTTATTTATTGTTTGATATATTTTTGTTTGGATACATATAAATCATGTTAATCATGATAAAATACGCATTTTCATGGAAACTGTACGAAATACGGTGAAAATATTGTATATAGATGTATTGATATGATTGTGAAATATTACACCTCGGTACAGGCAAAGCCTAGTGAGGTGGATATATAATAATATGTAAATATTGTATATAAATGTATTGATGTGATTGTGAAATATTCCACCTCGGTACAGGCAAAGCCTAGTGAGGTGGATATATAATAATATGTAAATATTGTATATAAATGTATTGATGTGATTGTGAAATATTCCACCTCGGTACAGGCAAAGCCTAGTGAGGTGGATATATAATAATATGTAAATATTGTATATAAATGTATTGATGTGATTGTGAAATATTCCACCTCGGTACAGGCAAAGCCTAGTGAGGTGGATATATAATAATATGTAAATATTGTATATAAATGTATTGATGTGATTGTGAAATATTCCACCTCGGTACAGGCAAAGCCTAGTGAGGTGGATATATAATAATATGTAAATATTGTATATAAATGTATTGATGTGATTGTGAAATATTCCACCTCGGTACAGGCAAAGCCTAGTGAGGTGGATATATAATAATATGTAAATATTGTATATAAATGTATTGATGTGATTGTGAAATATTCCACCTCGGTACAGGCAAAGCCTAGTGAGGTGGATATATAATAATATGTAAATATTGTATATAAATGTATTGATGTGATTGTGAAATATTCCACCTCGGTACAGGCAAAGCCTAGTGAGGTGGATATATAATAATATGTAAATATTGTATATAAATGTATTGATGTGATTGTGAAATATTCCACCTCGGTACAGGCAAAGCCTAGTGAGGTGGATATATAATATGTAAATATTGTATATAAATGTATTGATGTGATTGTGAAATATTCCACCTCGGTACAGGCAAAGCCTAGTGAGGTGGATATATAATAATATGTAAATATTGTATATAAATGTATTGATGTGATTGTGAAATATTCCACCTCGGTACAGGCAAAGCCTAGTGAGGTGGATATATAATAATATGTAAATATTGTATATAAATGTATTGATGTGATTGTGAAATATTCCACCTCGGTACAGGCAAAGCCTAGTGAGGTGGATATATAATAATATGTAAATATTGTATATAAATGTATTGATGTGATTGTGAAATATTCCACCTCGGTACAGGCAAAGCCTAGTGAGGTGGATATATAATAATATGTAAATATTGTATATAAATGTATTGATGTGATTGTGAAATATTCCACCTCGGTACAGGCAAAGCCTAGTGAGGTGGATATATAATAATATGTAAATATTGTATATAAATGTATTGATGTGATTGTGAAATATTCCACCTCGGTACAGGCAAAGCCTAGTGAGGTGGATATATAATAATATGTAAATATTGTATATAAATGTATTGATGTGATTGTGAAATATTCCATCTCGGTACAGGCAAAGCCTAGTGAGGTGGATATATAATAATATGTAAATATTGTATATAAATGTATTGATGTGATTGTGAAATATTCCACCTCGGTACAGGCAAAGCCTAGTGAGGTGGATATATAATAATATGTAAATATTGTATATAAATGTATTGATGTGATTGTGAAATATTCCACCTCGGTACAGGCAAAGCCTAGTGAGGTGGATATATAATAATATGTAAATATTGTATATAAATGTATTGATGTGATTGTGAAATATTCCACCTCGGTACAGGCAAAGCCTAGTGAGGTGGATATATAATAATATGTAAATATTGTATATAAATGTATTGATGTGATTGTGAAATATTCCACCTCGGTACAGGCAAAGCCTAGTGAGGTGGATATATAATAATATGTAAATATTGTATATAAATGTATTGATGTGATTGTGAAATATTCCACCTCGGTACAGGCAAAGCCTAGTGAGGTGGATATATAATAATATGTAAATATTGTATATAAATGTATTGATGTGATTGTGAAATATTCCACCTCGGTACAGGCAAAGTCTAGTGAGGTGGATATATAATGATATGTAATAAATGATATTGTTAATTTTTATTAATAAAATAAATAAATGTCTAGCGAGGCAGTAAAATTTCCAAATGTGTGGAAGAAAAAAAATATTATAAAATTGTAATTAGGTATAAATTAAATTGTATTTTGTTCCTTAGTAATATTTACTGTTCGAAATATAGTATTCATTCATTCACTAATATAAATACTACGAATAAGTAGTTATTTTGTTGCATTTGGCAATGCCACGAATATGTTTCTCAAGAATCTATACTAATTTATCATTGAGCCTAATAATATAGCTAGCCTCTGCATATTTTTGTGAGGGCTGCAAGGTAACAATAATTGTCCGACTATTAGATAAAATAATGAATTCTCCTGTTATTGTGTGAAGTATAATGTATTTTACCTTTACAACTCTGAGGTGTCCAGCTCCCGCAGCAGCCCAAAGCGCTGTGGCCCCGCTGATGAAGTACTCCTCAAACCTCACAGTGGACTCCGCCTCGAGGTCCAAGGGCGGACAGAACTGCTCCAAGAGAATGCGAACTGCCCCTTCGTGACCGTGTCTCGCGGCTGCCACGAGGGGAGTGCAGCAAACACCGTCCATGTTCACAGTCTAAACATTACAATTGAAACATATTTATTATAAACTGAAAGAAGACATTGTTTTTTAAAAAGTTATGGATATAATCCAACTGTCGATTTGGTTTGTATGTAGTTATTAATGCGACTCACGTGAGCGAGTTGTATTAATTATCAAAATGAGTCATAAATTTTTCAAGAAATGAAAATGTGAGTATAATTTAAATATTATGTTGTAATATAACAGTCTTATTCATAATAACTTATGTTAGGTTTAAAACAGTGTATAACAACAGTACTGGAAATCCCTATTCATAATAGCATATATAAGGCAATAATGCTATATAACGGCTACATTACACCTATATAAGATAAACACAGTCCCAGGTTGTTTTAACAGCAATATAAGAAGTGTATAGGGATCAAACATTTCCGATAAATCCCGAATGTTACCGATGGTCGCATTACTTGTCAATTATTTTTGACTTTTTTGAAGCGACGTGAACATTTGTTTTCTATTTCATTTCACAAATTAATAAAACAACAGATAATTATAAAAACGAACAGTATTGTTCGTGTCTTAATATGACGTGAACGAATTACAAAAAAATTATTTGTCATTACCACTGACAGATCATTTGATAAGGCTATATTAATTTAAGGTAACCCACTGTTTCATTATTGCTCCAGTTTTCGCTACAGTTTTTCATATAAATATCTAAATAATGATATTCACGAAATAAAAGATGAAAACAAAGCCCAAACACTATAAGAAACATTGTATTTTTGTTTTTAAAACATCGACTGACATCGACAAATGTCAAATCTCTGGAGAAACATGAATGAATTGCAGTGTTGTCATATCAAACAGTAACATAGCAACGATATTGTTATATTGCTATATATAAATGTTATTATGAATAGTCAAAAACATAAGTGCTTATACTGTGTTTTAGTTATTTACTCAGACCTATCCTAACATACGCCATTGAATCCAGAGCTGATACGGTCCGTACCAAACAACTTATGCGCACCAGTGACATGAAAATACTGCGATGCATAGCGGGCAAAAGTCTTCGTGATAGAGTCAGGAATACAGAGATCCGAAGAATTTGCGAAGCTGAGGACATCGTAAGATGGGGGCGCCAAAGAAGAAGGTACTGGAACAAACACGTCAGCCGCATGTCCGAAGATAGAATCCCAAAGATAGCCTGAGACAACGTACCAGAGGGGTCTAGACCACGAGGACGCCCACCAAAAAGATGGCGAGATAGTTGGCAGTCCACATCACAGGAGGCTGAAAATGCAACATTAAACAGGCTCTAGGCCTAATGAAAGAAGAAGAAGACTAATAAACGTGTTGTAAAAGTTACACGACCGTTTAACACCCGTGTAGGCAAAAACGTTACCAATAAACACTCTGTAGCATATCAGTTGGTCATCGACTGTGTATCTCTCATACAAATTGTACACATAGCTTGCCCGCCTGTCCTTAGGTAGTTTAGCGGTGTTTTAAGGCAAATTTCATCTATCACAAATCAGATTTGATTTTGATATGCGTGTTTACCTATATTGTTATATCTTGGAATAATATGATGAAACCTCTACAAATTACTATATTCTTGATAGTTGTGCATTTTAGGAGCGAAAAGTTGTAAAAAAATTAGCTCTTTTATAATATCTACAATGGTGTTTGCTTGGGTATTCGTTTGATGAAATTATTTGTTATATTTTCCATATTCCTATTTTGAAATGTGAAAAACATATGAAAATATTAACTCCGACAAACGTCAAAATTATAATGGCGGATGGCGGCTCTGCGCATGCGCGAGTGCGAAATTACAACGTTGTCAGATTATTTTTTGTTGTACGCTTGTTTTAACTACATAGTCGTTATACAGCGTTTATTAGTAAGATTTTCAAATAATCGCTACACGGGCTTTACACGGTGTGTACCTATAACACTGGTAAACGGGTGTGCAGTAGATTTTTATTATTAAGACTGATAATTTTTTTACCACAGTATAAGGAAATATTATGAAGAAGACTGTAATTGTATTGCGCTAGTGTTCCAAGTATGGTGGTAAATTTCGGAAACTTGAGTGGAGTCAGGAAACCAACCATTTTTATTATGGATTCCTTCATACATTTCTCGCAATTTTATTAATTTTTTTTTATAATTTTTAAAGCATGACCGCCAAATAAAAATTATTTTCCCGTAGTATATACACGTTTATCTATCTATTGATATGAAAATTATGGCGATCGGCGAGGGACAGCACTCGTAAACAATTACCGAAAATTTGATGGAATATTTTTATAGTTGGATATATGCAAACATTAGGGTTAGGTGCGAGTGCGGACGGATATCATAATGACGAAAGGTGTTGTGACATACCATCAGTTGCTCTACCTCTCACATTCCTCCACTTTTCTATTTCTATTCCAACAGTTCCTCCCCCATCTCCGTCATTATCCTTGTTGCTTTTGTCATGTATATACTTTTTTAGTTTTTAATATATAATATTAACATTTTTTCAGAATCAACTGTAAATACGTACTTTGTGGACAGTTTTTTTGGCCTTGATTTATTACTCATTGTTTTATATTCATATTAGTTAATAATGCTGTTATTGTCCCAAATAAATAAGTAAATAAATAAAAATTGTTTTTTTCCCTGACGGCAGTCAATAGTATTTTAAATTTGAGAATAAGCTGAAATGCCATTCTATGAAGTGACGAAGAAAATTTGTTTACCAGTCAATGACAGGTCGTTAGCACTGAAGGTTCCTTGATTTCTTGGTTCTCCTATTATATTCAAAATGTGTCTCTAATGAGATGTTTCAAATTTACCTACTCCTTAAACACTTTTTTGTTTATACTTCGACAAGGTTAGGTTTGTATATCAAATATTTGTGCATTGTTATGTTTTTATTTTAGAATATTTAACTGTTGCAATAAATCATATTCACATGAAACAATGCACAAAAATAAAAAATACTAACATTGAAAAGTATGCATATACACTAATGTCATTGATATAAAAGCCTTTGTTTACTTTACACCAATATTGACAAATATAAGCAGTGTTGGCAAAGATGAACAAATAAATAATTACTCATTTATTGGAAATTGCGCAAAATATATTCAGAAACAAAAACACAACGACTTCCACACCTCCGGATTATGAGTCGGAAGGACCAAAATAAAATGTATTAATCAAAACATATTGATGATAATAAACGTACATATTTCTATGTTATGAAAGGTAAATTAAAAACGGAAAGAACGCTGAAAAATAATATAAAAAGGATAAACAACAAAGAACAATGGTAATGAGCACATGCACGGATGACACAAAGAAATAAAGAAAACTAAAAATAAGCCCACCTGATTCAGCAAATCATCAATTTCTTCCGTAGGTTTTTCGAACAGTAAATCGTACAATGTAAGTGGCATGCCATCGCGAGCAGCGAAATATACACGATGCCTAAGACTGTCTGATATGTCATCTTCTGTCTTTTTGGTATCCATATTTTAAAAGCATCAATGCTTTTTCCAATTTTAAACGCAATAACGACAAACAATAAATAGACGAATATCCACGAAATCAGAACTGTCAAATGATATACCAGTAACTTCAGTTGCCATGAATACCAACAGCAGTAATTGAAATAAAATATTGCCTTTGAAAAAAGTACAATCAAAGAGATGGTATCTCGAAATATTTTCGTTAAAATAATCACATTCATTTAACCTTCCGGAACTAAAATTATTTCCAACTGATTTCCAACAAAGATTATTTCCTTTCCTTCACACTGATGATCTTATTGTCAATTGGTGATTTATCCAAGCAACCACAGTATACGAATAAAATATGTATACTATGAGAGTTATCAATAAATTATGTTTTTATCAAAAATAGTGATGGAAATCTTACGGGTATTTATGAAGTAAGCTACTAAAATATTAAATCGTAAATCGTTAGATTGGAAACTACTACATAGGTCAAAACTGGTCAAATGAAATCTGAATGTTTTTTGTTCGGTCATTTAACGCGAAAAATTAAAATGAGCATTAATTAAAAAAATAATAATAATATAATTTCAACTTGACAGACTCGCTTTCATGGCATCCAATGAAACGACATTTAGAACTAGAGCTTATCATATTATCTCATAAGGTACAGCTTCACAGATCAACCAACGCAGCAAGTTGATCAAGAGAAAAAGATGAATAATAATTCAAATTTCCTTTACCAGGGAAGTCACATCAAAAGCAAATGGGTAACAACATAGACAGAACAAATGTTCATTCATTCATTAATATTCATTCATACCATCACGGCATAACCCACAATGTGGGGTAACCAGCGAAAGGTGTGCGGGTGTGCAGTATAAAAGGGAGAACAACACATCTATGTATACCCACACACCAGTCTCGTTTCACCAAAAAAGGCACTACATTCAGAATGGGTGGTGAACCTCATTGCTGAACTATGTGAGATGTTATTGTTGCCTGTTGTATTTTCGATTACCCGGCTCTTACGGGACACTCGAAAACAATGATTTAAAAGAATGGAATCACTATTCTAAGCCGGTGCCTCACAGCTAAACAAATGTTATTATGGTAATTCAATATGACATGATATTTATACCTGCTTTTGACATGATATTTTTCTGTGCAACATAACATTCAGTCATACCATTACATTATATCCCACAATGTGGGGTAACCAGCGACCGGTCTAGGACACTTGGCTGTGGCCACTTGGCTGCGGGACACTTGGGTGCGGGACACTTGGCTGCGAGACACTTGGCTGCGGGGGACATTTGGCTGCGGGACACTTGGGTGCGACGGACACTTGGGTGCGAGCCCACTTGGTTGCGAGTCCATTTGGTCGCGACGGACACTTGGGTGCGAGCCCACTTGGTCGCGAAATCAAAAATATTTTTTTCTGCTTAGGAATGAAATATTTCGTACTGATTTTTGTAATGCTCTTTATCATATAAGTAGTTGATATACAAGTAGGTATATACAGACATTAAAAATATAAAAAAATATATTTGTTTAATTTATTTATTTAATCTTCTTGAAATTATAATTAGTACACTGGCGGGCTTATTGCCTAGTGGCAATTTCTTCCAATTTCTACTTATGTTTGAAATTGTAAAGTAAAAACAAGGTTATTAAGCCAAATTATTTTTTTCACTATAAAAATATGAGAATTTTTCATACACACTAGTTGCATGTAACACATGAGATCCAACTATCGATAGCGGTAGTATGTATAGTTGAAGAATAAGTAAGTACCAAACTATAAACCAATAAATCGAAATTATTGAATTTTTTTAAGATATTTTGTTTTCTACACAAAACATGTAGGTATGTATGCCGACCGCCGTGGCACTGTTGGTAAGCCGTTCGGTTTCTGTGCGGGCGTCCTGGGTTCGATTCCCAGTAAAGGAGAAATATATTTAAATTCATTTCTCACGCAAATATTGCTTCTCTGGGCTGGAAACACTGGTTAGTTGGAAGAAATTGCCATATGGCAATAAACTCGCCACTTGCGCATGGTGCAAGGAAGTGTTTATTATTATTATGTATGTCAAGATAGGATAGTATGGAGGTTAGTCCTTTTTTCCTACCCGGAATATGAAAACAGCATGATAGTATGTATGTATGTTTAGAGATTAAGTATCAAACTATTAAGTCTTCTTACATATTGTGTATAGGCGACAAAACAAAAAATATAACGAATTAGAAAGATAACTTATCTAGTTAAACATCAATTCATACATACCATCACGCCGTATCCCTAATTTATGTGATCTAAACAGTTTTTTCTCTCCACACTATGGAATTAAAGGCAGTTTGTTAGTCTATGTTCCATTGCCATTGACAACCCTTCTTTGACAATTTTCTTAATTTTTTTTATTCTCCAGAGAGAGATGGAATGAATTTATTAAAAAAATATCATGCCGAGGAATCTTTGCAATTGTTTAACATGTTTAGGTTCATTAATTGCATTAATTGCCTTAATTTTGTTTGTATAAGGTTGGACACCGTTCTCTGTAAAAATGCAGACAACTCTTCTGTGATACGAAAATTTTTTACCTAGTTTTGTTTGTATTGAAGTTTGTCCGCATTAAATTTAACATTATTTATTTTAGCTCTTTCCATAACCTTTGTCCAACTGTCGATTCGTTCAAGAGAATGAAATTCTTTTGAAGGAAGAGACAATTCAAATCCAAAACGCGTGTATGAAGGAATTGTATGCAGGGTCTACTTTTTTCACGGCTTTTCCAACTTTGAAGTCAAAAAACACTAATTTAGAGGTTTCGCAGCATATATGTTCCATATAGGGATTTACTCAGAATTCGGAGTAGAACATTTTGTGTGTCTGTGTCCCCCCCCCCCCTTATAACTTTTGATCCGCTCAATTAACAGAGCCCAAAATATCAGAATATATAAACAGTTATTTGTCTACAAAACTTTTATAATCAGAATTTTGATATTTTGTTTCAGTCAGGGGTTATCAACTTTTGAATATTTGGTTTATTTTTCCATATATCTCAGAAACCATAAAAGCTAGAACGCTGAAAATTTGTATAAACATAGACAAATACAAAATCTCAAATAAGTTTTTTCAAAAAAATTCCAGGGTTTCTCAAACATTTTTTATTAAGAATTTTTTTTTGTTTTTATTTTAAATTTATGAGTTTAACTGCCTATATTTCCAAATATTTTTAAAATACTGAAAAAAGCCGAAACACCCCATCTAGATAATTTAATTTTCTATAAAAAATATGAATATTGTAAAAGAAAATCTCTTTTTTTTTTAACAATTTTTATAAAAATTGAATTTAGTGACGACATTGCTTCATACAATTTGTATGGCAGTCGCCTATACACAATATGTAAGAAGTTTGACTTAATAGTTTGATACTTAAATCTCCAAACATACATACATACCATCATGCTGTTTTTATATTCTGTGTAGAAAAAAGGACTGACCTCCATACTGTCCTATCTGAACATACATACCTACATGTGTTGTATAGAAAATAAAATATCCTAAAATATTAAATAATTTGTATTTATGGGTTTATAGTTTGGTACTTATTCTTCAACTATTCATACTATCGCTATCGACAGTTGGATCTCATGTGTTACATGCAACTAGTTAATAATTTGATAATGTTCTTACTCATTATTTTCTGCGATTATTGTCATTAAATTAAAATTCAAATACATTTTCTGCTATGCGCTGAACGAATCCCTAAAATTCAATAACAATCCCAAATAGATCATTTTTGTAAATTATTGTGTGAGATAGCATTTTGTAAAATATTGTGTGAGTAGCATTTTTGTAAATAATTGTGTGAGAAGACGCATGAAAGTAAAATTAACGCGGTTGAAATGAGGTCACTAAGACGAATGTGTGGTAAAACGATGTATGATAGAATAAGAAATGAGGATATTAGACGAGAATGTATGATTGAAAGAAATATCGTAAGTAAGATGAAAATAAATGCCCTAAGGTGGTTCGGCCACATAGAAAGAATGAGTGATGACCGTCTGACAAAAAAAGTATACAAGGCTGATAAAAGAGGAACGAACAGTAGAGGTCAGCCAAGAAAAAGTTGGCACGATCACATAAATGGGATTTTGAAAGATGGTGATGTTAGAAGTAAGAATAATAAAAGAGCGTGTATGAGACGATGTATGGACGTGAATGAAGCGAGTAATGTATGTCAAGAGAGAGGAGTCTGGCGTTCGGTTCTCTCTGCCTACCCCAAATAGGGAAATGGCGTGATGGTATGGTATGGTATGGTATTGTGTGAGATATTAAATAAATAAATAAATTTTAATTTTTAAACCTTCTTGTGTGTGCGCTGAACAAACCCACAAAGTATCAATTCATTAACAACTTTTTTTTTCAATTTTTTATTTTTGTAAGTAATCGAATAAATAAATAAATAAATTATAGTGCGCAAACCTTCTCCGGTATGAGCTGAACAAATTCCCAAAGTTTCATCGCAATCGGATGGTTGATTTAGGAGTCCATCGAAAACATACATACAAATAAACAAACAAATATACGTCCATCCATTTTTATAAATATAGATATTTTATAATTTTCGGTGACATTCAGAAGAAAACTTTCCACGCTTATATCTAATAAACTAGCTTTTTTGTTTTTTTTGTCTAGCTATAATTTTTCTCTTTTTTATCTGTTTGTTCGTTAGTTGTATCTTTTATAGTAATGCTTTTGACACCAGCTCTCTCTCTGCGGTAGCAGAGAGGGCCGTCAGTCCTCTGGACGCAGGGCGTCCTAGTTATGTAAAGTGTGACCAGCTTCGGTCTTGGATCGAGAGAGAATTGAAGGCACTCACCCCAAGAACGCGGTCCTTTCCTCTTAGACCGTCTGCTGAGGGAGACGCTCAGCAGATCACCCCGTCGTAGACCAGCAGGAAGCTACAGGTGGGTGACGTCCTCATGTATAGGTCCTCGATCCAGAACAAGAGAAAAAAAAGAGAACAGAAAAGCGATTGCAGACGAGAAATTCTGGGTCAAGGGCGCGACAGGCTATGGTAATCCTCCCCTCCACACGGTTACAAAAGAGGGGCCCTGGCTTGCGCTAGGGCAGACACTTCCCAGGCCGTTGGCGCCTCGAGTCAGTTATAAGATAAAGTCAGGTGTAAAAAATAAAAAAAATTGCAAGTTACGAGGCGCACTACGGCCTGAGAAGCTGCTTCTATCCTTCGGCTGCAGTCTGAAGAGGCCTCTACAGTTACAAAGTGCTGCCAAAAGATTTACAAAAAAATTTACCGCGTGGCGGAGGTACCTTAAGTGTTCAATTTTTTGGGGCAGTTGCACCTCTGTTGCGTCAGGGCCTGTTGGGATTCTCTGGCGGAATCCCAAGGGTTCTTCAGTTATCAAGTTGGTTTGTTTTTTTTTTTGTGCCGGAGAGTGTCCGGCAGTCTTGGATTAAAAAGTCAGCTGACCAGCTGTCGGTAGCTGTCAGAATTCTTTTTTTTTGAAAAAAAGTTCGAATCGTTTATGTAAAAAATTGCCATGTAAAAAAAATTAAAATAAATTTCCCCAGAATTCCGCTGACGGTCGGGGTAGGTTCCGCGGAGAAATTTAGCCACAACCTACTCGAATAGGACGGTGGATCTCTCTATGGGGCCGAGGCGGGCCGGTATCAATCGCCCCACCCTTTTCGAGAGAAATCCAGCGTCCTGTCATTCGTCCATTCCTCCCGAAAGCGGCTCGGCAAACGCGGGGCCCTATGGCGACGACGAAAGACGGCGGCCGAGGTCGAAGGTTGAGAACCCGTACCAGAATGGTCGGCCATTCCTGCCAGTGGATCGTCGGAGCTTCCCGATGTTACGTGACCGGAGCATTCGGATAAGTCCGATAAGGCAGCCCCTGGTGTTAGCGTTGGTGCCTCTTGGATGGCCCGCTCATGCACTTCCTGCGGACTAGTCACGGTGGCGGTCATCGCATGTCTCAGATACTGGAGGGTGTTCGCACCAACAGTGCACTTCTCGGGGGCGCAGCGCAGGCCATACAACGCCAGGCGCTCCAGCACCAGCCGAAGGTGACGGCAGCGCTCCTCCCGCGTCCCCGAGGAGACGATGATGTTGTTCAAGTAGACCATGCAGAATTCGTGAACGAATCCTGCTGTCACCTGCATCATCGTCCTCCGGAAACCGGACGGCACACCAGCCAAGCCAAAAGGCATCACCCCCAACCGGTAGCGGGCCCTGTCCGGCGCTGCAATAGCCGTGAGCGGTCGAGATTCTGGAACCTCCCGAAGGCCCTCCAACACCTCTCGTATCTTCCCCTGTGCAGGAGCCGGAAGATCCTCACATAGCTGCAAGGTCGCGGTTTCTGTGGGTGAACATGCCCGATGGGGGGTCAAATGTATGTTGATTCGCTCCCTCTTCCCGAAGTTAACGCAGCCCCGGCGGAAGTCAACGCAGACCTCCTCTTCCAGGAGCCAAGGTTGCCCGAGAATAGCTTCCTCGCGCAGGCCATCCGCGACGAGAAAAGTCGATGCCGTTCGGACGCCCTTCGTTGACCACTCCAGGGTCGCCTCCCCTCGTACCTCCATTGTCATGTTGGAGTGGGCTAGCTTCAATGATGGAAGACCAGTCACGGGGACAACAGCTTCCGAAGGAACCAATGTTCCTCTTACAAGGTTGTGAGAGGCGGCAGTATCAATCAGTGCTTGACACTCCTGCCCCCTCAGCTCAATTTTGATCCGGGGTAAATTTGAATGATGGGTGACAACGTAGCACTCGGCCTCTCCGGTCTGGAGAATTGGAGCGTCAGCTGGCCGATCGCTTCGGCGCGTTGTCAAGTCCGGGTCCGGGCGCGTGATGGCCCCAGGGCGATCGGATGCCCTCTCTGTTCCCAGTTGCTCCGGTCGGACGGGGGCTGCCGTTCTCCGACCGGACGCTGCGCGTGCCTTAGAGCGCGCCGTCTCCTCTTCCAATCTCCTCAGCACCGGGCACTGACCAACGGGGTGCATGTCCCCGCAGAACCGACACTCCCTCGGAGGACGATTCTCCGGTCCCGCGCGGGGTCGTTCCGGGTTAGCCGGAGTGCGCCAAGACCGCGGTGGCTCATTATCCACGCGACGACCCCGCGGGTGCTCCTGACGCCAACATTCTTGGCTTGGCCGCGAGTCACGATACCTAGGTGGGGACCGGTAGTCATCCGCGGACGGTCGTCCTCCTGACACTTCGCCGATTGGCTGCGTGTCGCGCAGGTTTAACTCAAACGGGCGCGAGCCCATCCGCTCGGCCTTCCCCAAGAGTCGTTCATAAGGTGCGCCAGCCATGGCCCATATTTCAAATATTTCTCGATTTCGGGGCGTCATTAACTCTACGATCCGCTCGACTAACCCCTCGTCCATCTCCTCTCCGGGGTAGAGTCGGCGGAATATGTCCTGCTTCTGCACGAGATACAGCAGGGCGCTTTGTCCTTCAGATTGTGTGCCGGCGTGCAGGTGGGCTAGAAGGGCCGAGCGGACAGACTCGGTCCCGAAGCTCCGGCGCAGGAGGCTCTTGAACCGGTCCCAGGTCCATAGGCCCTGCTGGTACTGTGACCACCAGGTTCGTGCTCGCCCCCGCAGTTGATGTGCCGCCTTCTGGCACTTAAGGGTTTCGCTCTCTTCACCATGGGCGAAGTGGCGGTCGCAAGCTGCTAAGAACTGCTCGGGGTCCTCGGCCAAGTTCCCCGAGAATGTCTCCTCAAGTTTAGTGTTGCCTGATGGCACGTAGATTCTATAGTTGGGCGCCAGAAGCTGTTTTTCCACGGCTTCACGTGGTGAAAAATGTGCAGTGTCGGCGCGGGGCCCATGTGGACTATGCACTACGTGGGACGCGCGATCCCTGTTAAATGGCGTACCGCCGCCGTACTCCGCGTCGTTCTGACCGTACTGCGGGGGAGAGACGGCACGAGAGCCGCTCCCGGGAGGAGAACGCGCGGTGGCAAATGTACCCGAAACCGCCGGTAAACCCCCCCCTCCGCGAGTCTGCATCGCTCCGTCCGCGACCGGACCGTGAGCGCCTCCAAGTTCCTCTCGATCCAAACACACACACCCCGAATCGAGCTCCCCCAAGATGAGCAAGGTGCGCGGTTACGAAAGGAATTTAGTTACATATGGTACATCAGAATAAAAAAATAAAAAAAAAATCCTAAAAGTAGGTGTCGCATGGACAAAACAATTTAAAAACAAGTAAAAAATTTGAGCAGGATAAAAATTATTTGCATAAAAAAATCTCGCAATAGCGCGTCAAATATATAAAATTTAAAAAATACAATAATATCCAAATATAACAGAAATGCTCAAATATACAAGTTGAATTAAAATACAAAATATAATTGTCGATGAAATAAAATTTAAACACATAATAATTATCGTCGATGAAATAAAATTGTTATTATTGTTTTAAAAAAATATAGTATTCTTAAGTCGTAAATTTATCTTTCTTATTTTGTTTGTATATACAAATAAACAAATAAATATATGTATTTTTTTTTTTTTTTTTTAGTTTTCTTTCGTTTATTATCCCGGCCGTAAACAATTGTAATTTATTACCATATATTGTAGTCTCTGGTAAGTAAAATCTCCTACAGAATATATATCTTTATTCTATGATCTTCTATGGCTTACTCAATTGTCAAACATCAAAGTTTCGCAATATATTAAATCAATTTTATTTCGGAGACTGTTAACTGTGATATGATTAAAATCTAGCAATTATCGATTTCAGATTTAGCTTGTTAAAGAATGGCTTTATTCATTGCCAGGTATAAATCCACACCATCATCAGTGAAATCGTACGCCTCTGTTATTTCTTTTCACGTTATTTGTAACGTTTGTAATTTTTCTGTTATTTGTAACCGATCAATACATTACATACCAAACTACAATGTCTACGATACAATGAAATGTCAATTCAATATGTAAACCAGCTGATTGTCAAGTTCACACAGGGCATATTATACATTTGTGATAACACAATTTTGACAATTGTCTAGACACAAACACACCCTTGAGAACACAATTCTGGTTTCCCTTTTTTCTTGTACTCTTAGTTTACAATTAAAAGCTCAATTAAGATACCCATTGTTAAAAATTTATACAGTAGTAAAACTTTTATTTTATATAATAGTAACATAGAGACCATGCAAGAATTAAAGTTATGAAATCATGCTATGTATTGTCTTATAACAATAATAAACACTTTTAAAATACAGTTCTTGTTTTATTTATATACTGTTGGTTCTACAAGCTTAATAAGATAAAATAGCACCCATAAAACATACGTTATCGCAATACCATCAGTTCAAAACTAGGATATATACTGATATATACTATGTTATCACTGTATTGCCTCAGAACAGACTTGTCTAGTGAGGCAGTAAATTTCCAAAAAGGCACAATGGTACATTATGCTTATAAGTCTTTTTCAAAATATATCTTTGCCGGCTTGAGAGAGATCGATCTCAGGGTGCGTGTAGTTCGTTTGAACACGCTCGTTCAAAAGGCCACTAAGTTGGGCGACAATCTGACACCAGCTCTCTCTCTGCGGTAGCAGAGAGGGCCGTCAGTCCTCTGGACGCAGGGCGTCCTAGTTATGTAAAGTGTGACCAGCTTCGGTCTTGGATCGAGAGAGAATTGAAGGCACTCACCCCAAGAACGCGGTCCTTTCCTCTTAGACCGTCTGCTGAGGGAGACGCTCAGCAGATCACCCCGTCGTAGACCAGCAGGAAGCTACAGGTGGGTGACGTCCTCATGTATAGGTCCTCGATCCAGAACAAGAGAAAAAAAAGAGAACAGAAAAGCGATTGCAGACGAGAAATTCTGGGTCAAGGGCGCGACAGGCTATGGTAATCCTCCCCTCCACACGGTTACAAAAGAGGGGCCCTGGCTTGCGCTAGGGCAGACACTTCCCAGGCCGTTGGCGCCTCGAGTCAGTTATAAGATAAAGTCAGGTGTAAAAAATAAAAAAAATTGCAAGTTACGAGGCGCACTACGGCCTGAGAAGCTGCTTCTATCCTTCGGCTGCAGTCTGAAGAGGCCTCTACAGTTACAAAGTGCTGCCAAAAGATTTACAAAAAAATTTACCGCGTGGCGGAGGTACCTTAAGTGTTCAATTTTTTGGGGCAGTTGCACCTCTGTTGCGTCAGGGCCTGTTGGGATTCTCTGGCGGAATCCCAAGGGTTCTTCAGTTATCAAGTTGGTTTGTTTTTTTTTTTGTGCCGGAGAGTGTCCGGCAGTCTTGGATTAAAAAGTCAGCTGACCAGCTGTCGGTAGCTGTCAGAATTCTTTTTTTTTGAAAAAAAGTTCGAATCGTTTATGTAAAAAATTGCCATGTAAAAAAAATTAAAATAAATTTCCCCAGAATTCCGCTGACGGTCGGGGTAGGTTCCGCGGAGAAATTTAGCCACAACCTACTCGAATAGGACGGTGGATCTCTCTCGCGGACATGGGGCCGAGGCGGGCCGGTATCACTTTTCTTTTTGTTTTCTTTTGTTAATATCTTCCACAATTTTTCTATGTTGTGATCTTAGTTTCTGTAATGTAGTGGTAGGTACCTAAAACATAATTTAATTATAGTGGTACCTACATAAAAATATTGTGTGTTCCAATTTTAGATTAATATGATTTTGAATATGGGTATTGTCTTTTGTTTTAAGAAAATTATGTGAGCTTCTGTCATAGAATATTGTAAACTGTTAACCTTGATAATAAAAAGATTGTTTTATAAATATATTTACTGTGAAGAACAAAACTGTATATTTTATTAAAATAATAAACATTATAGTTTCTATTGTATCTTTTTATTTTCATATAGATTCTTCTTTTGATATTCCTTTTCTTATAGATTTGTAGGCCGATATTTAATGCAGGATGTGGCACTTGTAATTGGCTGCCCAGTTTTGTAGTAGCTTGCCCTTATTTGATGGAACAACGATGTATAGTAACTTTTTAGCTGTAAGTGGTTCCTTAAATAAAAATAAATAAATAAATATAAAGAGCATTACAAAAATCAGTACGAAATATTTCATTCCTAAGCAGAAAAAAATATTTTTGATTTCGCGACCAAGTGGGCTCGCACCCAAGTGTCCGTCGCGACCAAATGGACTCGCAACCAAGTGGGCTCGCACCCAAGTGTCCGTCGCACCCAAGTGTCCCGCAGCCAAATGTCCCCCGCAGCCAAGTGTCTCGCAGCCAAGTGTCCCGCACCCAAGTGTCCCGCACCCAAGTGGCCGCAGTCAAGTGTCCCATTCCGACCAGCGACAGGTTTGCGGGTGTGCACAACCTTCTAAAAGTAGATACACACCACATTGGATGAACATTTTTCTTTGCAACATAACATTCATTCATACTATCCCTATGTGGGGTAATCCACATATCCAAAATGTAGGGTTACCAGCGACAGGTGTCCGGATTTGCGTGTATCACCACACACCATACTTTCGATCAACATTTTTATATGCAATATAACATTCTGTCATACCATCACGTCATATACCATGTCATATATAATAAATAAATAAAGAAAAATAAAAAAAATACCATATACTTAAATAAATAAATAAATGATCGAATAAGTACATTGCTAATTCCGAAGATGATCTTCAGAGACTGCTGTATAGATTTTATTTATCCTCTCAACGATTTAACATGAAAATCTCAGTAGACAAAACAAAAAGCATGGTCATTGGTCACCTCAAGGCAGCAATAAGAGTGCGCATGCGCAAGAAGAAAGTTTACAGCGTCGCCTGTAGGTGGTGTCTGGCGTCGTTGGTCAACAAAAACTGGTGTACAAACTAGGCTATCCTCAAGGCATCCAGTACGATGCAAAATTGCAATTAGTTAGTGTATTCTACATATGATTGCAATCGAAAATAAAACCATAGAACAAGAAGTGATGCGATTTAAGTACTTGGGTGTCGAAGTGTTCAGCAGCAATAATCTCTTTGACGAAGTAAGAGAGCAAACGAATAAGGCCGCCGTCGTGGCTGGATGCTTTAAAAATGCTGTATGGAGAAACAGAGACATGCTGAAGGAGAGTAAGGTAAGGATCTATAAGACATGTGTAAGGCCGATCATGACATACAGCATAGAAACAAGAGCTGACACCGCCAGAACAAAAAACATCCTAAGAACAACTGAGATGAAGACTCTACGACCCATCGCAGGCGTAACACTTCTTGACAGAGCAAGGAACTCGGAGATAAGAAGAATCTGTGATGTCAAAGATGTTGTGCGATGGGGAAGAACACGAAGACGATTCTGGAGAGATCATGTGGGGAGAGCGGGTTCGGATTGAGTGGTGAGGATGGCAGCAAATGGGGAGATAACAAATGGCAGACCCCCTTGAAGACCACCCAAACGATGGAAGGATAGCTGGACGTCCACTTCACAAGAGCAGGCTCCGAGAATAACAGGACACAGTCCTCACTAAAGCAGAAGAAGAAGAATAAGTAAATAAATGAATAAATAAATGAATAAATAAAAAATCCTATATACCTTGATGAGCCCTCTTTCCGACCACAAGGAAACATCAAAGACAATGTGAGGAAGAAAAGGAGACAAATGATGGTGACACTATGAAAATTCTTTTAGTACGGCGCATTTATTCAAAATATTATCAAGGTCCAACGGCAAAGAAATAATAAAAAACAAACAAACACAACAGCAACAGAATTCAACAAAAACAACAAAACAAAACGAAGAATAACAGTCCAACTCTCAAACACAACCGAGCACGAAGAGACGCCGACCAGAAGGTGCAGCCCCAGGGTACAGCGACATCCTCTTTCCAGGCATGTCACTGTCTTCCACGTGGTGGCTTAAAGTCCGGCGGGGCCCAGCCTCTGCGTCAGGCTGGCAGGTCCTTCTCGTACTCGGCGTAGTTTCCTCTTCTCCTCTGCCAGACAGTCACCCATGGCTGGCTCCGTGCCACACGGCAACGCTATGAAGGCGCATCTTGACAGAGGTGGCAGGCCAGCTGGGAGCCTCACCGGAGGCGAACCGACGCCCCAGACGACACGGAAAGCCCCTTGTGGTCCAATCTGCGAGCCGCCGCGTTCCCTGCTGCGGTGGCCCAACACTGCGCCCTGCCTCCACGCCTCTGCCACGTTGATGCCCTCATCTTGGCTCCGTAGCACCGGCAGCGTCCATGCGTGTGACGTGTCCTGTCAAAAGGAGCTCCTGCGTCGTCGAAAATATGGCCGCCATCAGGAGCACATGTCGACCGATGACGGCCCTCTGTCGAGATGCGCCTTTATAGCGTTGCCGTGAGGCACGGAACCAGCCATGGGTGACTGTCTGGCAGAGGAGAAGAGGAAACTACGCCGAGTACGAGAAGGACCTGCCAGCCTGACGCAGAGGCTGGGCCCCGCCGGATTTCCAACCACCACGTGGAAGACAGTGACATGCCTGGAGAGAGGATGTCTCTGTACCCTGGGGCTGCACCTTCTGGTCGGCGTCTCTTCGTGCTCGGTTGTGTTTGAAAGTTGGACTGTTATTCTTCGTTTTGTTTTGTTGATTTTGTTGAATTCTGTTGCTGTTGTTGACGTGACCTCTCCTGTTCGCGTTATATTTTGTTTAAATTCGGCGCCAAATCAGTTGACCACAAACAAATATTTATGATAAAAAAGTATGTGAAAAAAAATTTGACAATAAGATATAACCTGAAATGTGACAATACAAGTGACAGATGACAGTCGAAATTAGACACGCGTCGTGTCGACACGGACCGCGCTCACTGTGGCCAGAGCAGCTGCAAACCGCACCAGAGGGTGTCGGTTAGGCTCGCTCCACATTGACAGCCATGGATGTGACACCTGGAGTGCCAAGATGGATCGGCGCACCACCATTCGGCGATAGAGCCGCTTTCCTGGACCGAAGCGGGTGCTGAGTTTGGAAAGTGTTCCAAACGCTGTTGGGTCGCGCTGGACCCTGGAGCAACGGCCTGCATCTCCTTGAGACTCGCGCCGCCGCTGTTCGCTCCCGCCAGTCACCCAACCGGCATCTGCTGGTGTCTGGGACCCGAGGTTGCTTTCGCCGATAGCCTTGCCCCTTCGCCCATCGACGACGGTCCATTCCGGCATTGGCGGTGCATCAGCACGCCCATGGCCGAGAAGAGGAAACTAAGTGTGCCCCAGAAAACTATATACTTGTATGTGACAATTTGTTTTTCTCCTTGTGACAATAATTCGGCTGTGTTGTTTTTAAGTTATTTATTTTATTTTATTCATTTTAACGTGTGACGTCCAATATTGACTATTTATCTTAATTTGTGACGTCCTAAATTATTGACAATTTTATTTATTTTAATTATTTATTTAATTAGATATTTTAAACATTTTATCTTGTGACATAAACGTTCTGACGTTTGAAAAGCAATATTATTGGACAAGGGTTGTATTTGAAATGAACATGTGAATATATTAATTAAAATGAACATCTTATCTACATGAAACATTGGAAAAAAGTGAGCTCTACCTCCAAGCCTCTTGGGAGGAGGGTATCATTGTGTTCGTTTGTTTTTTATTATTTCTTTACCGTTCGACCTTGATAATATTTTGAATAAATGCGCCGTACTAAAATAATTTCATAGTGTCACCATCATTTGTCTCCTTTTCTTCCTCGCATTGGCTTTGATGTTTCCTCGGGGTCGGAGAGAGGGCTCATCAACATGTAAGGAAAACTGAAATATGTTGTCAACTTGATGAGACCTCTCGTCTACCACGAGGAAACATCAAAGCCAATGTGAGGAAGAAAAGGAGAGAAATGATGGTGACACTATGAAATTGTAGTAGTACGGCGCATTTATTCAAAAAATCATTATAGTTAGTCCATGGCAATAAAATAATAAAAAAAACAAAACAACAGACAACAAATAAAACAGAAACACGTGGCATCTATCGAAACGAACTGTCAAACACACGCGAACACACGAAAAGACGCCGACCAGAATATACCGCCCCAGGGTACAGCGACATCCTTACTCCAGGCATGTCACTGTCTTCCACGTGGTGACTGTAGTTCGGTGGGGCCCAGCCTCTGCGTCAGGCTAGCAGGTCTTCCTCGTGTCCGGCGTGGTTTCTTCTTCTCCTCCTGATCTCCTCCTCCAGACCGTCACCCATGGCTGGCTCTGTGCCCCACGGCACGCTATGACGGCGCATCTCGACAGAGGTGGCATACCAGCTGGGGCCTCACCGGAGGCGAACCGACGCTCCAGATTACACGGATTGCCCCTCGTGGTCCACTCTGCGAGCCGCCGCGTTCCCTACGCGGTGGACCCACACTGCGCTCTGCCTCCAACCTCCTGTCCTGTTGATGCCCTCATCTTGGTTCTGGGGCACCATCAGCGTCCATGCGCGTGACGGGTCCTGTCAAGCAGACCTCCTGCGCCGTCGAAAATATGGCCGCCATCGGGAGCACGTGTCGACCGATGACGGCGTCACACCAAACCGTCCGTCCTTCACCAGCGTCGAATGCCAAGAGAGCGCGTGCCATAGCGCGTGCTAGCTGCAAGTTCCGTTTTTCGCCCGCAACGAGCGCTAGCTGTTTTCCGAAATGTTGCCGTGGAACAAAATAAAAATCATTGTTTTTCGGCATTATTTTTTTCGGGCATAACAAACTGTTGTCAACCAAAACGTCAAACGCGCGATATTCCATGATTCACTTTTTGCACGGAGTACTACACCTAGTATATTATAATAAAAATCTATGGGATATGCATACATTTAGTATGGAGCTTTTGGGTCGCGTTCTAAATCAGAGTGAATCGCTCTACTGGTGCGACCTGAAGTTGCAAAGAGAGCGACATTTGGGCGATGTGTAATCCGAACGGCACTGAGCGATGTTGGGGTGACTTAAAATTACGCGGGCGCGGGAAATTTAAAATTACAAGGTTGGTGTAACTTTAGTTGTGTCATTTTGATCAAAAATTATAGTAAAATAGTGGTTGTATCATATAATGATGAAATATACAGCATCTATAAGACTCCTAGGCTCTCTGTACATGCTAGACTGAGCAGGCTGAGATGGGCTGGGCATGTACAGAGAATGCCGTCATCACGGGCACCCAAGAGGATCCTTGAGGGACATCCGGGTGGAAGAAGAAAGGTCGGCAGACCCAGGCTGCGATGGGAGGATGAAGTGAAAAGGGATGCGGAACAATTACTGCAAGTGGCAGACTGGAGGACAGCAGCGGTAGACAGGAGGAGTTGGAGGCGACGATTGATGGAGGCCAAGGCTCGATATGGGCTGTAGAGCCATCGGAAGAAGAAGAAGAAGTGGTTGTATCATTTGTTTTGGTGTTAATCGTATGTTTTCATTATAATAACGAGATAATAATATATTAATTATTAATTTTAAAAGTATTAAACGTGTTGTGACAAGTGATTCGTATTATTCGTAAGTATTTACGATTTTTTCTTGTGTGTGCATAGTTTTCACGAGCTTTTCGTGTTTCGTGACCATTATAATCCATGATAAATTTGTATGAATTCATATCCATTAAATTAACTTTTGTAAATTATAATAAATAATTAATTAAAAAAATTAAATACATTTACTGTTGATGTTATCCATTAAATAATGACCTTCCACATTTCTTTGTGGTTAACCATTATTATCCACGATGAATTTGTATGAATTTATATCCATTGAATATCTTTATGTAAATTATAATAAATAAATAATTAAATAAATTAAATTATAAATACAAATAAAACCGACAAAAACCACACCAAACTAAAAGTGCTGACAACAATGTGAAAAATTATAAATTGCCGCCAAATAAAATGTCACTTTGACTATGCGAAAATTCATAAATCCCGCCAAGCAATTTGAAAATTTGACAGGAGGCGACATTCACCCTACTATTTCATCGAGCGACTTGGGCGACATTGGTGCGAGTCAACCGTGATTCCGAACGGGCAGAGTGAATCGCCGCGCGAATCGCCGTGCGAATCGCTCGATGAATTCCGAACGCTTAGGATGACGCTCTAACATCGCCGAGCGTCTTTCCGAACGCTACCTTGGAGTTTTCACATCCTCCAAGCATTTTCACATAAACTCGATTCCATAGAAAACACGATTCATGCTTTCTGTGCCTTAACACGTCAATGCAAAAGTTTCGGGCTGTCAGTGCGAATTCATAATTTTTCCGAGGTTTCTTCATATTGACAACATGGGCGATAGTGTGGTTGATAGTTTAGAAAAAATAAATATAAATGAAAAGGCATGAATTTCATATTATACACGTAATATATTAATATTATGTTGAGTTTACTCACTCTTCGTTCGGTTCGCATATCTGTTTTTCGAAGGAGTTTGGCTTCTTTGGTTCGTACGACATAATTACGACCGCATTTCACTATTTTTATACTTAATATTATATATAAATAATGACAGATGGACTCTTAGAGAAGTGTTAATTAACATGCTGTTTATTTTGATATTTCTGTGTACAACATCACATTTTACACGTGTGCCGCATTGTGTATAACCTATCTCAAGTTGCAACATTGGGCATAAAAATGCATGACGCAATTTGAGCAACGCGTGCAGTTGACGTATGAATCGCATTCGATGTTGATAAAAACAAATTGATAATTATTTATCGTTTGTGTATTGTTAAAAAAAGCTGACACCTTAATTCTTAAATTGTATAAAAAACACATTATTATAACCCAATGTTTCGATTTACAGATTTTTTATATTGAATAATGAATCATTAATTCCTGGAACTACACACTCCCTAAAATAAGCGTTTACTTGTGCTATAGGTGAATGAAGGTTGCGGAAAGATTTAAACTTAGATTATTAGCTCGGTGAACTAACTGTTCTGCTACTGCCCCATCTTAATATTTTTTATAAGATTTGTCCTCTCAATAAAATAAAAGCTGGGAAAATATTTATAATCCAACCGACAATTTTGCTCGTTAATTGTTTACGAGTACTGTCCCTCACCGATCGCAGTAATTTTTATATTAATAGATAGATAAAAGTGTACATATTACGAGAAAATAAATTTTATATGGCTGTCATGCTTTAAAAAATCATAAAAAATAAAATAAAATTGCGAGAAATTTCTAAAGAAATCCAAAATAAAAATGTTCTGTTTCCTGACTCTACTCAAGTTTCCGAAATCCACCACCAGATTTGAAAACTAGCGCAATACAATTATATTACAACATAATATTTTAATTATGCTCACATTTTCATTTCTTGATTTATTTATGACTCATTTTGATTATTTTTTATTTTATTTATTTTGGATATCCAACAGTACAGTAGAGTAAAATGATATTAAAAACGATGGAAAAAAAAACAAGTAAATGTAGACTACTCGCTCACGCAAGCCCCAATGATGACTGCATACAAACCTAACCAACCTATTCTTATCAAAAGTTTGGTTTGAATAGGTTGGTTAGGTTAGTATGTAGTTATTATTGCGACTCGTGTGAGCGAGTTGTATCATATACTGTATTATAATATTTATAGTACCGATGTAAATGTGGCAAATTGCGATTGTATTATTGTTAAGAATTTGCTTCCAAAACGCTAGTAGTTTGGGGTCAGAATCGCCACCTAGCGGTGATTTTCTGAAATTCAAATAGTGTCAGAAAACTAACAAATTGTAATGGATTCCTCCATACATTTTTCGTAAGTTTATTTATTTTTTTATAATATTTTAAAGCCTTACTGCCAAATGTTTTTATTTTTCCCGTAATATATACGCGTTCATCTATCTATTGATATCAAAATTATTGCCATCAGCAAGGGACAGGACAAAGGAAAACAATTACCTTTTGCTCAAAGTATTAGTGAATGTTGTAAGAAAGAAAGGTTGATTTTTTGCATTTTAAGAACAAACTTGTCTTGAAATGAAAAAAATTCACTTTAATTTTATGCACCCTTTAAGCATATAAAATATTTGTTTCTCTATGACATATTTATTTATTAACTTTGTGTACAATGGCAGGTTTATAAGGCAATTTCTTCCAACTAACCAAAGCAATGTGAGACCTTACATACATACCATCACGCCGTTTCCCTATTTGGGGTAGGCAGAGAGAACCGAACGCCAGACTCTTCTATCTTGACATACCTGTTTTGCCTCATTTACATTCATTGTTCTGACTTCGTATGTTCCCCTCTTTCAAAATCTCATTTATATGATCATGCCAGCTCTTTCTAGGTCGACCCTTACATCTCATTCCACTCTTTTCAGCCTTGTATACTTTCTTTGTCAGTCGTTCATCGTTCATTCTCTCTACATGTCCGAACCATCGCAAAGCATTTATCTTCATTCTACTCAAAATATCCCTTTCAATCTTACATTCTCTTCTGATATCTTGATTCCTTATCCTATCATAAATTGTTTTACCACACATTCGTCTTAGGGACCTCATTTCCACAGCGTTAATTTTACTTTCATGCGTCTTCTGCCATGCCCATGTCTCACTTGCATACATTATGGTTGGAACGACAATAGCGTTGTGCACAGCGAGTTTTGCTGGCCTTGAAATAATGTGAGACCTTAAATAGTGTAGTTATAGGTACATTAAATTTATAACACAGATATATTATTATTTATTATTATTACAAGTTATAAATATTTTACATAAGAAAATTACATAACAAAAAGATATTAAAACACTTTATAATATAACTTCTTTCAAAAAGAGATGTATATTTATGGAGTATTTTAAAAAATGATGTTTTCAATATCTTTTCAGGGGACTTTTATTTATTTATTTATTCATTTACAATAAAACAATTAGCACTATAGTTTTCCCCGTTAGTTAGGCTAAAACTTACCCGTGTTGAGGTACGTACTTTATGCTGAACTTTGAAACAATGTAATGCTTATTAACTAGAGAAATTTTGAATATTTGAAACACTATGCCCCTGAGTCAAATCAAAAACGCTTAGCGATATCGCCAAACGCTATTTTATTTTTTATGGGATTTGACGTTTGTTATTGTAGAAAAAAATTCTACAACAAACGTCAAATCCCATACAAAAAAAATAGCGTTTGGCGATATCTTTAAGCGTTTTCAACTTGACTCAGGCCCACTGTTTAACATATTTGAGAAATTTGATTTCAATATGCAATATTTAGGTTTATATGCCGTTTTAAAATGCATGAAATCGTTAAGTTTCTCCTATATTCATTACAAATTTATCCTATAGTTATATTATACTTATGGATTATCTAGAATTTCATCCGAATATGGTGAATTAGGCCCAGAATGAGACAAAGGAACTTAATGGCAATGTAACTAACTGCTGTAAGCCCTTTAGGTGCCTGATTTTCCGAGAAAAAACCTATTCTTCATTTGTCTCTGTATATATTAATCGTCCTGGGTTTCATTCCCAGTGGAGGAGAAATTTATTTAAATTCATTTCTCACGCAAATGTTGCTTCTCTGGGCTGGAAACACTGGTTAATTGGAAGAAATTGCCATACGGCAATAAACTCGCCTTTTGCGCAGGGTGCAAGGAAGTGTTCCATTATTATTATTATATTATAATATATATTTATATATTCAAGTCATTCTGGGTTTGATTCCCGGTAAAAGAGGAATTTATTTATAATTATTTCTTATACAATTCTTACATCTCTGGACTGTATGCTCGAAGAAATTGCTATTTGGCAATAATTTAGATGGGTGGTGGCAGAGCTTTTAGCGCGCTGGATTATTAATCCAGCAGTCGCGAGTTCGAATCCCGCCACGACCGATTTCGTTCACCTATAGCACAAGCATTTATGCTTAATGTAGGGAATGTATGAGGATTTATATGTACTTGTTTCAAGGACATATTCATTCTTCAAAAAAATTGCCAGATGCACTTTTTTATTGCTTCTTGGACAACTAACAGGTACTAATAATAATTTTACATGCGCTCAATAACAAGTTGCCACATTCTGGAGATCCAGACTTAAGACGCAATTAAAAAACTGTGTCTCTACCGGGAATCGAACCCGGGACCTTGCGCTGAGAAGTTAGATGTCTAACCAGCTGAGCTACGAAGACTGACAATGTGTTCTTATTGATAATCTGTTTTTTTCCTATTTTATTTGTATTGCCTTTTATTTAAATGAATGTGGTATTTATGAATATTGTTTATTTTAGGCTTCAAAAATGAAGAAAGAGAAAAAGGTGGCTGCCAAGGGCGACACTGGCGGCGTGAAAGAGCTCAGTCCGTGGCCGGACTACATAAAGAAGCGTATGGCGCTTTGGGACAAGCTGAAGGCCGAGTACGACAGTGACTTGGCCAGTAAGCCAGAAATGGCCATCGTGGTGACGCTGCCCGACGGGAAAAAGGTGGAGGGGAAGTCGTGGCGCACCTCTCCATACGACATTGCTATGGGTATCAGGTTGGTGCATGATTTATTGCCTGCCTTAGATTTTACCCATGTTTATGCCATAATAGGAATGATGACTAATGTTGAAAAACTATCTCACGATGTTTTTAAGCATTCACTGTTTTCAAATATATATATATTTCCACATAAAATAAAGCTTTTATAACAAAAATCGCCATTTCAAAATCAAATTTGACATTTATGCCAAAAATGCTTACAGTGTCATGGCGCCAGCCGGTGATGTCACACCTCCAAAAACTCCATATTATTAATTACGTCAAATCCGTGGCCCTTAGATAATTTTCCGCGTAGCAACATGTTGGTAGCGGGTATGATGTCGCTTATACAAACTCTTTAAGATAGTTGTCGTACATAAAATGGCGAATTTTGTATAGCTATTTTTATAAATATAATACAACTGTCGATTTGTTCGAGAGAATTTATTTCCGAGTTCGAGAGATTTGTATGCCAGGTCTATATTTTTCAGGGTTTTTTCAACTTTGAAGTCAGGGTTTTTTCAAAACATCGTAGCATCCTCCAGTTAGGAAGCCACGTGATCTCCTAACTTAAGTGAGCGACTGTGCAATGAAAACATGGTTAGTATTTAGTATTTAGGTAGGAATCTGCATTCGGACCTAAATCTCCAAACATACATACATATATACTCATAATTTTTCTTTAATTTTTTTTAAATTTAAGTTCTACTCATAATTTTTCTCATTGACTGTTTCTCTTTAATCCGAACTTTTATTTGTTTACAGTCAGGGTTTAGCCAACAACACTGTTATAGCTCGCGTGGACGGTTTATTATGGGACTTGGAGAGGCCACTGGAAGGTGACTGTTCGTTGGAACTTCTCAACTTCTCTGATCCCGATGCTCAACAGGTCTACTGGCATTCCACTGCTCACGTACTTGGCGAGGCTCTCGAGAGGGTAACATTAATTTGTATTAACTTAAAATTGTTCGTTCATTCATTCTTGTCCAAAGTTCATTAACATCGAGGATTTTTTTTCTTATATTTTTAAATTTCACTATAATTCTTATTACGTGGTGTGAATAATGTGGCACATGTTTATATTTTTTAAGAACAATATCAATGAGGATGATTTTTAATTGCATTTGGATCATTGAGTACAAAAGTTTAAAGAATGTAGACAGAGCCAATTAAACAGCTTATAATATTGATGCTTTTGTGCTAGTCCTCCTATATTTATATAGGTACATATCTCATCAATTAACCAAACCTTAGGAATTAACCACATCATGCTCGGTTTTTTTCAATCAAAAATTTAATTAAAAACATAACATTACAAGTTGTCCAATTTGTCACTAATTTTTGAAATATAATACTTAAAAAGTATTTTTGTTATGTTTATCATTAACATATAGCAAAAGGAATGATTTTCGTTAACCTCTGCGAACGTCAAGTGGCAACTGGTGAGCACTGATCGTTTTTTGGCGAGCGGTGCTCGGGTTGGCGCGTTATGACACATGCGCTGCCCGTGAGTACTGCTCGTTTTAAAACATAAAGTGGTTAAATGGTTTTGTATAAATTTTATTTTAATCATGTAGATAAATAATTTATGTTAAATAATATGAGGTTTTATTTTATAGACATGTATGTCTTTTTAGAAAGACATAAGGAATGAATGTAAGATGAAGAAAGATGTCATTACTAGAATGAAAGTGAACGAGATGGTTTGGTCACATGGGGAGAATGAATGAGGAGCGCCTGACGAAGAAAATATACAGAGCGGTAAGGAATGGAATGAGAGGTCGGGGACGACCAAGAAAGGGATGGCACGACCATGTGAACGGAATTTTGAAAGACGGCAATGTTAGAAGTGTGAGCAATAGACGAACATGTATGAGACGATGCATGAATGTGGACGAGGCGAGGGATGCGTGCCAGGACAGAAAAATGTGGCGTTTGGTTCTCTCTGCCTACCCCGCAAGGGACATGGCGTGATGTTATGTATGTGTGTATGTATAGAAATACATTTCCTAGAATCTAATTTATTTTGTAGGCATTAAAATGATTCCTAATTCTGTTTGCTATATAAATTATTTTAGTTTAAATGCTGTTTAAGGGGGGGACTGCTGCCAACGTACCTATTTTTCAATTTGATATACCATCATTATTAATTATCAAATCGTTTTGAAAAAAATAATTTAGATAGTTTGGGTATTAATAAAGAAAAATATATCTTTACTTTTTGATAATGTTCTGTATAAATTCTTGTAGAAAAATAATGGCATACCCCGATATTCAATGTTTATCTTATATTTTTAAGGCGTAAAATATAAGGCGTAGTTCAACATATTTTTTTTTTAATTAAAGAAGACAAAAAAATCTAGAAAAATATGATGTGACGTTGCATTAATGCTTCAGGTTTAGTAAATAAACCTAAAAAACATTTATTTTCCATTCAGCGCCATTGCGAAATAAAAGTTTTTTTGATTTATTAACTTAACCTGATGCATTAATTCAACGTTACATCATATTTTTCCAGATAATATTTTGATCATCTTTAATTTATAAAAAAATATAATGCTCTATATCTTATAGTTTTTTAGAAATTTAAGATAAATGTCAAAAATCGAGGTATGCTTATTATTTTCCTACAAGAATATATACAGAACATAATTACAAAGTTAAGGTATATTTTTCTTTATTAATATCCAAACTAACTAGGTTATTTTTTTTCAAAATGATTCGTTTTGTAGTAATGATGCAAATTCAAATTGAAAAAATAGGTACGTTGGCGGCAGTCACCCTATTAAAACAAATATTAAATTTTTTATTTTCCAGGTATATGGAGGATGCTTATGCTACGGTCCCCCTATTGAGGGTGGATTTTATTACGACATGTTCCTGCCAGAACATGGTGTAAGTATTTTGTTTATATTTGAAATACATTTTCATGTTTGAGACAGTAAATAATATATTGGAGTAACATACGTAAACGTCAACCAGCCGATAACAGGTCATTAGCCTTATAGGTACCTGATTTCCTAGTTCTATAAATATATTTTATTTTGATACTTTGTGGATCATTTTAACTAATAAATTAAAATTACAACTTTTTTATTTTCACCACTTTTGAGTGTTTAATGTTCACCGGTTTCAGATATGACCCGCTCCTTCGTCCAAACAAACTTATTCTAAATTTAAAATTATGTATAAACTGCGTGTAGTGCTACTGTCGCTGGAGGCCTTCTAAATTGGTAAAACTAAAAAAAATGAGTTACCAGTATATGGACCAGTTAGTCTCTCGATATTACCCATATTTTAATTATTTTTATAATTAAATAAATAAATTAATTAATAATAAATGTACACAAACTTCGTTTCTATTGAGATATTATTATTAGTGTCCGACCGAAGGTCAGATTTTGGCCTAGGTTTGATTTTACTAAAAAAATCGGCTAAGGTTTGATTTTACTAAAAAAATTGATTAAAATAATAAATAATCTGCTTTCGTGACTTAAATTATCATGTGCGTTCAGAACTACTCTTGTTTTGTTTCTGTCGGCACGCGACTCTGGGCCGGCCGAATCTATACACCCACTACACATGTCATGTTCGCGAATGTTTTTACAAGTTTTAACTGTTTTTAGCGGCTGACAAAAAGCTTCAGCTTCGTCCGAAAATTCGGGTTATTTTTGGCCGAAGCCGAAGGTGTTTTTTTTTGGTCGAAGGTGGCCGAAGCTTCGTAGCTTGCAATTGATGACATTACAATAATAATTGAATCTGTAATGCCCCACTAGGCAAAAAACCTGTGCCGGGGCCAATGCATCTCGAGACAGTGACACTGTATTAACTTGATACCAACATCAATCATATATAAAGAGTGATAATATCGCAATAACAATGGAATTTAAAAAAAAACATGATATAAAAAAATTGCGCTAATATTTGGAGCAAAATAAAGTATGGGGTCGAAAGCTATGGGTGAAAAATCTCCTCTGCATAGTGTCTGCCTGATACTAAGAGACATTCCTTTATTTTAGTTTTAAAAGCATGACTATTTTCCATTTGCTTATTTTATTTGTCGAGCTTATGTTCTAGGAGCAAAGACACCAAAACATATAGAGTAAGTACTTATGTTAAAAAATAAATAACTATTTGATGGTTTTATTGTTTAATTGTCCTTTTTCAGATATCTTCCTCAGACTTTCCCTATCTGGAGAATCTGATGAAGGGCATATCAAAAGAGAAACAGAAGTTTGAACGGTTGGAGGTGTCCAAGGAAGATCTGCTAGAGATGTTCTCTTACAACCCCTTTAAGGTTCGGATACTGCACGAGAAAGTGGACGCCCCTTCCACCACCATATACCGATGTGGACCGCTCATTGATCTCTGTCGAGGGCCACATGTCAGACATACTGGAAACATCAAGGCTCTTAAAGTTACTAAGGTAAGAAATAGAAGAAAAATATTGCCAGAAACATTTCAACAAGTTGTGCAAAAGTCTTTCTAATAACGAATATGTTAGTTTTGTAGCCATGACCTAATGGTGCAAATACTATGCCATAAACAACCAATCACAATGCTGAATTCCTTACACACACCCCACTAATCAACACACCAACACACTTAGTAGACACAACATATAACATAATTCATTTATAATACTGTAGCTGTGCCTTGTCAGCTGCAATATGTATACCCTCATGATTCTCCAATACTCCCGAAGATCAACGAACCATAGCCCACCGCTGTTGATACGAGCTGATCGACAGATCTTTATTCATGTGTTGATCGTTCAATAGAGTAGAATCACGTTAAATCTTAATCTATTAGTTCCGACCCACGACATCACAAATTAATTAAGTTATTATTTATATTGCAATTTCATTTATTTGGAATAAACCAGTATTATCATGTAAATAGTTCTTTTGATTGAAACCTTTCATCACTATAAATTATGAATTATCAATTATTTAATGAACAGACATAAGCAATATCATATTTGCAGGTAAATGTTTTGAATAAACTAGTTGCATGTAACACATGAGATCCAACTGTCGATAGCGATAGTATGTATAGTTGAAGAATAAGTACCAAACTATAAACTCATAAATCCAAATTATTGAAAATTTCAACACATGTTGGTATGTATGTCAAGATAGGACAGTATGGAGGTCAGTCCTCTTTTCCTACCCGGAATATGAAAACAGCATGATGGTTCTGAATGTATGTTTGGAGATTAAGTATCAAACTATTAAGTCTTCTTACATATTGTGTATAGGCGACTGCCATACAAATTGTATGAAGCGATGTCGTCACTAAATTCAATTTTTATAAAAATTGTTAAAAAAAATTTGAGATGTACTACTACAATGTCAATATTTTTTATAGAAAATTATATTATCTAATTGGAGTGTTTCGGCTTTTTTCGATATTTTCAAAAACTTTGGAAATATAGGCAGTTAAACATATAAATTTATCATAAAAAAAATATTTTTCTTAATAAAAAATGTTTGAGAAACTCTGGAATTTTTTTGAAAAAACCAATTTGAGATTTTGTATTTGTCTATGTTCATACCAATTTTTAGCGTTCTAGCTTTTATGGTTTCTGAGATATATGGAAAAATAAAGTAAAAATTCAAAAGTTGATAACCCCTGACTGAAACGAAAATTCAAAATTCTGAGTATAAAAGTTTTGTAGGCCTCTAACTATCTATATATTCTGAAATTTTTATTTATTTGATGACAATAGAAATAGAACGATGTATGACAGGGTCATAAATGAGGACATAAGGAAAGAATGTAGGATAAAGAAAGATGTTATTAATAGAATGAGATGTGAACACATTAAGATGGTTTGGCCACATGGGGAGAATGAATGAGGAACGACTGACGAAGAAAATATACATTGCGGACAGGAATGGAATGAGAGGTCGGGGCCGCCCAAGGAAGGGATGGCACTTCCATGTGAAAGGTATTTTGAAAGATGGAAATGTTAGAAGCGTGAACAACAGACGATCATCTGTAAGACGATTTATGAATGTTGATGAGGAGATGAATGTATGTCAAGATAGAAGTAAGTGGCATTCGGTTCTCTCTGCCTACCCTGTGAGGGACATGGCGTGATGGTATATATGTATGTATTGACATTATTGGTAGATGACGGACAAGGCTCGGCTTCCTCATTGGAACACTGTAGTGGATGCTCCCAAATAGCTGCGATGCTGTCAAATTTGTCTCGCCACACTGATTTGATTGCATGGAAATAATGAATGAAGAACTATCGATTGGGGCTGGCCAAGGAAGCATTGGCATGACAATGTGAATAATATTCTGAAAGCAGGAATCCTTACAAGTGTAAATAAAAGAAGAGTATGGATGAAAATATGTAGTATGAATGTGACTGAGGCAATGAATTTTCATTTTATTTGTCGTCTTCAAAAAAAGTGGATGCAATACGGTTTTATTTTTAAGTACCTAAATAAAATTTTCAGAATTCTTCTACTTATTGGGAAGGCAAGGCAGATGCAGAGTCTCTACAGAGGGTGTATGGAATATCCTTCCCAGATCCCAAACAGCTCAAGGAGTGGGAAAAGATACAGGAGGAAGCCGCAAAGAGAGATCATAGAAAAATTGGAAAGGTATCAACTTTAATACATGTTGTCTATTTTCTTGGTATATTTATTCAGAATCTTTTCCAGGAATGACGGTTTCAAACATTAAAAAAATAAATTGTACTCTGTAATTTTTTTAAAAATGAATATGTCATAGTAACAAGTATATATACATCTTCATACATTCCTTAACCCTTTGAACGCGTTAAGCAAAAAATAAAATTTGATCTGAAAAATGCAAATTTTCAATAAAAAATAAAGTATTCTATAAAATTCCTTTTAATTTTTTTTAATCAATATCTTGATTTAATACACATAAAAAGTGCATCTGGCAATTTTTTTGAAGAATGAATATGTCCTTGAAACAAGTACATATAAATCCTCATACATTCCCTACATTAAGCATAAATGCTTGTGCTATAGGTGAACGAAATCGGTCATGGCAGGATTCAAACTCGGGCCGTCTGGATTACTAATCCACTGCGCTAATCGCTCTGCTGCCACCCATCTAATTTATTTTTTCTCCCTATTTAAAAACTTTTTACTGTTTTATTTATTTTGCTTTAAAAACAGCTATCGAAGAGGAGTTTCTTATTACAATAGATAGTAAGCACTCTTTTACTATATAAGTAAAAATAAAAAATAACATATTGACGATTATGTTTGAAGGAACAAGAGTTGTTCTTCTTCAACGAGCTGTCTCCCGGTTCTTGCTTCTTCCTTCCCCGTGGCGCACACATCTACAACACCCTGATGCAGTTCATCAAGGAGCAGTACAGGAAGAGGGGATTCCAGGAGGTTGTCACACCCAACATCTACAATGTCAAGTTGTGGCAGACCAGCGGACATTGGGCGCATTACGAGGTAATTTATAAACGCAGTAATATTATATCCATGATTCTATAAACGCAGTAATATTATATCCATGATTCTATAAACGCAGTAATATTATATCCATGATTCTATAACTGCAGTAATATTATATCCATGATTCTATAAACGCAGTAATATAATATCCATGATTCTATAAACGCAGTAATATTATATCCATGATTCTATAAACGCAGTAATATAATATCCATTATTCTATAAACGCAGTAATATTATATCCATGATTCTATAAACGCAGTAATATTATATCCATGATTCTATAAACGCAGTAATATTATATCCATGATTCTATAAACGCAGTAATATTATATCCATGATTCTATAAACGCAGTAATATTATATCCACGATTCTATAAACGCAGTAATATAATATCCATTATTCTATAAACGCAGTAATATTATATCCATTATTCTATAAACGCAGTAATATTATATCCATGATTCTAGAAACGCAGTAATATTATATCCATGATTCTATAAACGCAGTAATATTATATCCATGATTCTATAACTGCAGTAATATTATATCCATGATTCTATAAACGCAGTAATATAATATCCATTATTCTATAAACGCAGTAATATTATATCCATGATTCTATAAACGCAGTAATATTATATCCATGATTCTATAAACGCAGTAATATAATATCCATTATTCTATAAACGCAGTAATATTATATCCATGATTCTATAAACGCAGTAATATTATATCCATGATTCTAGAAACGCAGTAATATTATATCCATGATTCTATAAACGCAGTAATATTATATCCATGATTCTATAACTGCAGTAATATTATATCCATGATTCTATAAACGCAGTAATATAATATCCATTATTCTATAAACGCAGTAATATTATATCCATGATTCTATAAACGCAGTAATATTATATCCATGATTCTATAAACGCAGTAATATAATATCCATTATTCTATAAACGCAGTAATATTATATCCATGATTCTATAACTGCAGTAATATTATATCCATGATTCTATTCATCTTTTAATTCAATTAAAATTTTATTATAACAGAAAAATTATTAATATGTATTATAGTATTTCTATCTAATAGACTTGATGTCAATTTCAGGAAAACATGTTCTCATTTGATGTGGAAAAAGAGACGTATGCTCTGAAACCAATGAATTGCCCAGGTCACTGGTAAGTTAATTATTTTTTAGGTCATATTTCGACACCGTCTTTAAATGCACCATTGTTAATGTCATTAACCCAATTAAGACGAGTAGGAAAAAGTACTTGCATTACCTACGGACAGACAGTATTTCGCCATGTACCTACACAATATTTTTTAATCCTGTTTTAATTTAACATAATATTTTTTAATTTCATGTTGTTCATAATTTCACACATAGATGGCTGTAGTAAAAATTCCTTATTTTCAAGCGAAAAGAATTTCAATATTACAATATATAGAACTTTCAAAATTGAATTGATAGGGATCTCTTTAAAAAGGCATAATTGGTGAATGTTGCGCAAGCGCATAAAGTGATCACGTAAACCAGCCGATGACAGGTCGTAAGCCCTGTAGGTGCCTTGATTTCCCGGTTCTCCTACAGTAAATATTCCAACTTCGTCTCTATTGAGATAATTAAAAATCTGTTAAAAAATATCTTTGACTCCCGACAGGGAAAAAATCCAATGTTTACGCATATGCAAAATAAAAATATTCAATTAACATAATAGGCAGAAAAAACCTAACCCCACACAAAATTTCAAATAAATAACTAAATCACAATTACAAATATGATCATGTTCAATTCATTGGTCAGCCATGTTCCAAAAACACCACTGAATGTTCCATAATGTTCATTGTTCCTAGTCCCAATGTTCCACTTTATAGGATAAATGGTGCTACCATCAAAAACGTTCAAGTTTGTGTGATTAATTAATTTTATAGATTATAATTTTATTTATTAATTTATTTCTTTTTACATATTATGTATAATCTTAACCCAATTAAGACGAGTAGGAAAAAGTACATGCATTACCTACGGACGGACAGTACCTATTTTGCGATGTACACAGTATTTTTTTAATCTCATTCAACGATGCAGATACATCATAAAAAGATCAAAGATACATAAAAGAACACATATACTCATATAGGAAATTGAACACTTCATAATATAAACATAAGATAAATAAAGAATAATGTTATTGTGGTTATCTCCATATAAAAAAGTGCATGGTCCTTCCGGCATTTGATATAGATAAGAAATATGTGAAGATTGTGTATTGGTAAGGATCAAATTCAATGGAGAATGTTGGTGCAATAAAACAAAATGAATCGGCGCAGTATCCCTCTTTCCTACGGGCGTGTGTATTGGATCCTTGAAGTGCGCGGGAGAGTGCATATTTGGCCGGTGATTTTCGATGAATTACAATGATTAGAGTTCTTGAATTTTTAAATAATTTAACAATTGTTTTGCTGATACACCGACAGATGTCTTGAAGTAAAATATATGGGAGCAATACTCATACAATTTTTGTCTCAATCAAGTATGAATTTATTGAGATACGAAGGTTCACAATTGCGTATAACATGAGGGCATGTATAGACGACGCTCGGCGTTTAGGCAAGTGGCCGGTGGGCATCTATACATGACGCTCATCTTAAAAAGGTTAAGTATGTGAACTAGAATTGCGTGTTTTTTTTTATAATCTGTATAGTTGAATTATGTATGTCAATGTTGTTGAAATTTAGGTTAAATGATTTTGTTGATCTGTAAATGAATGAATGCTGCTCTGAATTAGTATTGCATCGTGGATGATGAAAGGTATGCGATAGTCTCTTGTATTATCTTGGAATATGAAATAATAAATGATAAAGGACTAATCAGCTGAAACGATCATTCTGTGAAAGGAAATCTTTTTGGATCCTAAATCAGTAATATGATTTTATTAAACCTATCATTATATATAAGTATTTTATTAAACTTATTATATACTTTGTTGGCCAAAGATACGAGATCGTCGTAACATTCACATACTGTCATTAATTTATAAGATTATTTATAACCCATATTAACCACAATATTTAAAAAAATAACGTCATTTTCTTGTCAAGTCACGGCCTACCCCTTCGATCTGCTGAACGTACTACACTAGCTATCTCCATTCACAATACAGAAGTTTTCAGCTCTTCTTTTCAAGTACAATCAGCTAGACTATGGAATGGCCTAAGTGATGAAGTAACGTCATCTCAATCCATTCAAATATTTTAAGGTAAATTAAAAAAAAAACTTTATCTGTCAAATAATTCCTGAATTCCTTCTATATCCTTCCGTAACCTCCTTCTTTTCCTCATTGTTATGATCAGTGTTATTATTATTATTCTTTTATTAAACTCTCTTTTCTTTTTTTATTCTCTTTGTATTTATTTTCTTACTCTATTTTATTTTTTTATCAATTTATTTCTCACTAAATAAATATTGTACCAATTTAACTTCAGAGACTTCATGTTGCTCGGGTTGATTGGAAAAAATTGCCTTCTGGCAATAAACCCGGCTTTGTACACCTGTACATAAATTATATAAATAAATAAATATATTTTATTAAACTAAAACCTCAATATTATTTTTTTATTTCAACTGATAACACATGAATAATTACAATATTATAATTTTTCAGCGTAATGTTTGACTGGCGTGTTAGATCGTGGCGCGAGTTGCCTTTGAGATTGGCAGACTGGGGCGTGTTGCATCGTAATGAGCTATCTGGGGCACTCACTGGACTCACCAGGGTTAGACGATTCCAGCAGGATGATGCGCATATCTTCTGCTCGCCATCACAAATTAAACAAGAAATGGTTGGTAAATTATAAATTACATAAGCCTATTTTCATAGTTTATGCATACAATCATCACATCCTGTCTGTCCCTAATGGGGTAGGCATCTATTGCCTTATCAATATTCATACATGTTGTCCGTTGCTGAAGCTTTTTACATTTGTGTGGTGTACCATATACCACAATTTCCCTGTTTCAGAATTTCATTCACATGTTGGAACTCATTCCATTTCTGTCCATGTTGTATATTTTCTTTGTCAGGAATCCTTTTTTTTAAATGAATATGTCTTTGTTACAAGTACATAATATACATCCTCATACATTCCCTAAATCAAGCATAAATGTGTGGCGCGATTACCAATTGCGCTATGGAGCTGCGTTACTCCAGCAGACGCCATCTTGCCCTGCGCCGTATGCACAGCTCAACACCTATATAAGGAGGAGCACAGAGCTCCCGGCATTCGCTCAAATTAAATTTACCATGTTGGATAGAAAAACAATGGTATTTCAAGTCGTAGCGTCCCGTTTTGTAGTTCGTATTATTTGAGGTTATTTAAAATTTGATAGATAATAACCACAGAAAAAGTAAAATATGTCTATAATTGAAGATTTAGTAACTGATATGTCATATTGCACTGTAATATGGAAATGGATTCAATCTCCCCTTAACATTAATCTTGTGTTAAAAAAAACTCAATGAGTTGAGGGCCAACTGTAATATAGGGCCACACTCTCCTAATGTCTTTAATTCTTATCCTGCCATACATCGTCTTGTCACATATTCTTTTCAGCGATCTCATTTCAATTGCATTCATTTTGCTTTCATGCGTATTCTTTGGCCATGTTCATGTCTTACTTGCATACGTCAGGGTTGGGACTATAAATGCATTGTGAATGGCTTCTTTCAATGTGTTGTCATGATTCTCAACGTTGTTTTATTATTACAAGTTCTGCTGAAGTTCATAATTTAGAGCAATTAATAAAATAAATTTGAAATGTTACATCTTAATAAAAAAGAAAATATATCTAGATATTCTATTATGTTTTTTAGATGAGTGCTCTGGAGTTTCTCAAGGATGTGTACGCTGTGTTTGGCTTCACCTTTAGCCTGTGTCTTTCTACAAGACCAGACAAGTTCCTCGGAGAAGTTGAAGTTTGGAATAGTGCAGAGAAGGTAACATATTAATAACATTAATATTTTATCTAATGCCTTTACTTCAAGGTTGTGCTACATCAGTGGCGTTTAGTGACATTTCAATTGCCGACCCCAAAAAATGCCTTTTTAATAATTCTTTGCTTGTTTTTTTTGTAAATTATGGCATTTTTTTTACCAATCAAAGTTCCAGTGTCAATTTTTATTCACATCAATGTCTGTATCATATTTTTGTGAAATTTTTCAGATGAAATATCCAAAATGTATTTCATATTAAAATAAAAAAATCTTTCAAAGAAGGAAGATTATCTTCATATAAATGAATCAACTATTCTGCTCTTTAGTTAATACCTGGAGTGCACAAATATGGAGATATTTGCGGGAGATACCTGTTATTGGAGCACTGGAGATTCTATGTTTTTGTTTCATGATTTCTTTGTTTGTGTTGTTCAGTGTTCTGTTGGTGTCTCTTTATATTAAAAAAATAAATATCAAATATCTGTCGACCTTTCAAGCAATCATTATTCCCAGAAGTAATTGTTTAAGTGCAAAGATATTCAGTGTCGCACTCCCAGACATCCCAGATAGTTTGTAAAAATTAAATTCTAGCTTTCGTCCAAAACCTAGAATTTCATTGGGTTGCAAGGGTTAAAAATTAGATAAAACCTTTGTCAAAATGATCTTGTTGTAAGAAGTGTTGATGACAAATGTTTATTTAACATTTTCCTTAGCTAATTTATTTTTGTTGAATTTGTACAGGCGTTAGCAGAGTCATTGGACAAGTTTGGTCAGCCATGGACAGTTAAGGAAGGTGACGGAGCGTTTTATGGTCCAAAGATAGATATTACCTTACAAGACGCATTGAAGAGAGCTCATCAGTGTGCTACCATACAACTTGACTTTCAGCTACCTATTCGATTCAATCTTTCCTATGTCAAGTAAGTTATATTATTCTCTGTGTCATATCCTTTGTCTGTGTAAAGCAGGGATGGGCAAACAGTCAATCACGATTGACCAGTCGTTCACAAACGGTTTTAGGACCGATCGTGCGTATACTTACGAGTTTGAAAGATGTTTTATCCATTTCCTTGTGAGGATGTTGAAATAACTGCTTCTGAAATATCAAATACCTTTGACATGGACTTGCTTTCTTTTGAAAACGAGATGATGCAGATCATTTCACATATAGGCCTCAAAGCCAGTGCTCCAGATACCAAATTTTGATCTCTTAACCAAAGAAAAATACCCAAATTTAAAACAAATTGTCCAGCAGTTGACTGCTTTTTTTGGGTCAACCTATTTGCGAACGATCAACAAATTGATCAAACTACTTTCAGTTACTTTAAATGAAAGGTACCAGGTTTGTAAAAATAGAGTATAGAGAAGTAAAGATTACTCACAATATTAAATACTTTATTTTAGTTACAACTTTTCAGACATACAATATAAATTCATTAAATAATAAACATACGAAATTAATATGAAAGTGGAGAGATTGGCACTGAAGTGTGTACATTTAAATACCCCCCCTAGCTCCAAATTCCAAAAAGATCGATGCTCACTGAAGGCGTTTGCATCCATTTGACAGGGCAGTTGCTAGGCGCTGTGCTGCCATAACAATAAATTTGTAATGTTTCAGTGAGACTGGTGAAAAGGTTCGTCCTGTGATGATCCATCGAGCCGTGCTGGGTTCCGTGGAGCGGATGGTGGCCGTGCTAACCGAGCAGTATGCTGGCAAGTGGCCTTTCTGGCTCTCACCGAGACAGGCCTGCATCATACCTGTTTTACCGGCCTGCGACTCTTATGCCATGCAGGTAAATGTAATATTGTACAACAATCATAGGAACAAACTCAGCTCTATGTACATAATAGTGAGTGCCCAAACTCGCTCTATTTAAAATCTAACCTCGAATAATATGTTATTGTGAATACTATTTTGATGATATATTTTATTTATTGACAGTAAATCGACATACAGAATAACCAGGTTGACTTACAAAAATGTGAGTGCCACAGTTATTCGCGGTTTTATCAAAACATTCAAAACCCCATTGGGTGGGTTTTGAATTTCGCAAAATAGTTCTTAACTCTTAGCTTGTACCTAAGAATTGTAACTAGAGGATAAAAGAATTATTTTAATAGTGGCGTCTGTGAATAATACTAATAGAACTCTTCTTGTTCATTTTCTTCATCGTTGAAGGTCGTGTCCATTTTGATGGTGTGTCTATCGAACTAAGACTGTATATTTTTAAATTTCAAAATTTTATATACTTATTCTGTTGAATGTTTGTTTGTTTAGGTCCGAGACGAACTAGTATCAGCGGGATTCATGGCAGAGGCAGACACTGATCCCGGTGACACTCTCAACAAGAAAGTCAGAAATGCACAGTTGGCCTATTTCAATTTTATACTTGGTAATATTTTATTTTTACTATAGCAAACTGACAAATTAATTTATTCATATTAATAGAAATATAATAAAATGAAATAAACTATGTTCTATTTTATTATACTTTCAATAGTAGTTATATAAACGAAGATTTGATTTACGTATCAAAATTTTTTCCCGTTTTTCCAATGTAAAATTCCATAAATTCGTTTATTTATAATCTCTCAATTGGTATATTTTATCAACTTGAACTAAATGGAATAGGATTGCACCTATTTTAGCCGGAACATTCTTAAATGAGATTGCTAAGAAGAATTGAAATGAGATTGCTAAGAAGAATCTGTAATAGAACGATGTATGACACGGTTAGAAATGAGCACATAAGGAAAGAATGTAGGATAAAGAAAGATGTTATTAATAAAATGAAACACATTGAGATGGTTCGGCCACATGGGGAGAATGAATGAAGAACGCCTGACGAAAAAATATACATTGCGGACAGGAATGGAATGAGAGGTCGGGGCCGACCAAGGAATGGATGGCACATCCATGTGAACGGTATATTCCTTACTCATTAGGTGGTCGTTATTTAATATAACACATTCCTGGTTCAAAATAAATTAATTGAAATAAACAAAAAAAAAATGTCTAAAACGTGCTACAAAGTTAACTCACAATTTTGTTTTTTTTTTCAGTTGTCGGTGAGAAAGAAAAAGCCTCGGGAACAGTGAATGTTCGCACCAGAGACAACAAAGTCCACGGTGAAATGTCTAGGGCGCAGCTTCTGGAGCACTTTACCCAACTGGCCACATCACGTTCTCTGTCGGAAGACACCCTCGTTTAGACACACACACACACACACATAACCACTTTCAGCTGATGATAACTTATTTATACAGTTTTAATGTTGTGTTGTCCCCATAAGGCATATTTTATACTAAAGAAAACACTGTGACATTTTATGATTCTTAGTTTTTTTATGTCAAATAAGATTTTTTTGCATTTAATTTATTATAAGAAATTACGAGAAAACATTATTTAATATATGTATATTGACTTTAAAATTAGTAATAATTTAGAGAATGCATTTTTTTCCATTTTTACTTTGTAAAAGTACCTAACTGTTTTTTTTTTATACAATATGTTGTATAAGCAAAATAAATTATTCCTTATGGTAATTTTGTTATGATACTTTTTATAGTTAAAAATATTCCATTGTTTTCATTTTCACAATTGCTTTTGGATAGTTAGTAATAATTGTTGTTTAAAAAAAATTGTCGTAATCATTATTATATATGAGAATTCATAAGTATCCTCATATTGCACCGCGAGAATCAAAAAGTGACTCGATTAAAAATTTGGGCAAATTGAGTTACATAAATCGACTTAAAAAATCATACTTTACATCTAAAAATTAAAAACAGTCCTATTTCCATTAAATATTAGTTTCTTTAACGGAAATGTGACTGTTTTTTTTATGGTAAAATAGGTTTTTTAAGTTGATTTATCTACATAACTCGATTTACCTAAATTTTAGATTGAGTCATTTTAAGTCACTATGCGATATATGCGAATATTGAATATTAAAAACAGCTATTGTTTTATAATAAGACTTTGAATGTGTCAGTGACTTGTATATTATTTGATATATCACAAAATATATTATGCTAACATCCACATTTTTGGACAATGTGGGGGTACAAATATATGCGCGTTAATAAAGTATATACCAAAAATTATGTAATTTTATTCAGTGTTAAAATTATTGATGTTGATGTTATGAAAATGTTCTTATACAACTTTTAATATTAATTAAATTTGGTTTGTCACAAATCATTCTTAAGATATTAGTTGTGATTTGTAGTCAGGTTGACAAAAGGTCATGAATAAATAAGTAAGGGGTTACAAGATAAACAATAAATTATTGTGAAATGTGAAGATACATTAGAAGATAATAAAAAATAAGCTATGGATTTTATTACATATCGAGGCATAAGAGTCATCAGGGGGGCAAGTCTGGTTCGACCGGCGAAATCAAAACCCCAGTGATTACCCATGCCATGGATATAGTTATCGTATGGAGTTCTATGACATCTAAAGATATTGTAGAACTCTATATAATAATTATATCCATGATATGGGTAAACAAGGAGGGTTTTGATTTCGACGGTCAGCCAGACTTGCCCCCCAGATTGTATTAATTTATAATACCAGTATTCTCTTTCTCTGCAGTTTCTTCTCATCTCCTATTCGAATGAGGAAGTAAATACATATAATGTTTGTAATGTAATAAATTTTAATATCTTGAATATATATTATATTTTTTAGCTAATTGAAACTACAGGTTTTTGGGTGGGTTGGCTAAGTCCATTAGGTCATGTTTATTCAAATTTGTAATTCTGGTAAAAGTATTGGGATTATAAAAAATCAATTGGGGTTCTCGAATTCTATATTTAGTCTTCTCAATCTTTGATTCAATGCAATGTTTCACAATATGTCCTATTCTGATTCGTTTCGAGTACATAAACGTCTATAACCAACGGGCGACATTGGATAAAAGGATTTATACGTGGTGTGACGTAATGAGTCCCGTATAAATGCAAGCAACTTTTTTACATTTCTCATGTACTAAAATTCAAACTGATAAATTTAGACGAATCAGAATAGGACTTAATGCATTATTATTAAAGTTTGATAAAATGGTTATTATTTTTTATTAGTTAAAAAATCATTTAAGTTCCTCACATATAAGATATGTGGCAATGTATTAATTTTGTTTGAAGTTGGTTGTGGTCTGAAATAATATTATTTATTTATAAAATATGTTATTTTTAAGTTACGTCAAAACTGAAATTGAGCAACAGCATTTTCAATTAAACTTGTGGAATAATAAAAAGATTTACACAATTTTTGTTTTGTGTTTTGATTATTAGCCATTCTATCTTTGCTAATGAGAATAAATCATCTTTCAGTCTTTATGGAGTAGGAGGTGGGAGAAATGAACCACACCTATCTGTCATGGTTTACATATCGGTGGTAGGTATAATGCACAGAAGTGGCAAGTGCAAAAAAATATATATTACAGGGGAGGATTTTGAATATTTAAATTGATGCTTTGTTAATCTTTTGTATTTACCACATCAGCCCCCGGAGTCAGATTGTAAACGCTATGTTTGTTGTAGAAAGTTTTCTACAACAACGAATGTCAAATCTCATACAAAAAAGGAATATAGCACATTGAGAAAGCAAACAGCGTTTACATTTCCCATTGTCACTTAGTAATGTCTTGATCATTTTATTGTACACGTTAATTAATACTTGTATGCACTATATCTTTTTGTGCCATGTCAAAAGTTGCCACATTTTGGAGACTAATGATATTAATCGTCTCACAAATGTATACTGAAATGACAGTAAAAAAACTGTTTCCCCGTTGTAACACAGACCTGGGTCTTTTGGTTCAGTAGTTGCATACCTAATAAAATGAACCACAATGGCCGAGATGAAACATTCATTAAAAATAGAATATTGAGTTTTTAATTTTTTTATTTAAAACAGTTTTTTAAATAATAAAATTAATATTATCAGTATGTAATTCATAACCTATAAAGCAATTAGTTGTTATAAAGAAATCTTTTGTGCTATTACATCAAACTCTCTCAACATTTCATTTGTAGTTTCAAACCCGACTAGTTTCTGAGCTTCACATAGTGTTGCCCACTGTAGTTCAGTATGCTCCTCCGATAGCCGTACATTAGTCTGGGGATCTTTGAGCCTTGCTAACCAGTAAACTACTTCTTTGGGTTTTCCCTTCACTGGGTATTGCAGAGTCTTACAGATGTCTTGATATATTTCTAAATCTTGTTCTTTAAGTCCCGCTTCCTCTTCTGTTTCACGCAGAGCAGTCACCCAATCGGATTCACCAGGATCCACGTGACCTGGAATAAAAGATTCAAGAGAGAGAGAAATTCTTTAGGAACATAAAATTCGATGTTTATTTGTGGACATATTAAACGTGGATAGTGTTTGATTTGAAACAAAAAATCTCTTAATAATAAATTGTATACTTTATGGTGGTCTAACCTTTAGGCGGAGTCCAGTGTCTAGTGCCGTAAGATGCTTTCAAGAGGAGATATTCAATGGTTTGTTCCATTTTTCTAAAAATCACGAATCCAGCCGCTCTTTTTGCCATTTTTGATTTATACATAAAAGACAAAATGTAATAAATCGATATTATGCTTTGATTCAGACGTAGTATTCCATTATCTTACCAAACTTGATTAATAATTTAATTAACGTGCATAAATATTCGGCAAATATAAATGACAGCTGACAGTTTGACGTTTACTTTTAGATAGGGATGCAAAAAACATCGATGTATCGTCCATAAACATCGATGTTTTGGGTAGCGTTCGGAAAGACGCTCGGCGATGTTAGAGCGTCATCCTAAGCGTTCGGAATTCATCGAGCGATTCGCGCGGCGATTCACTCTGCCCGTTCGGAATCACGGTTGACTCGCACCAAAGTCGCCCAAGTCGCTCGATGAAATAGTAGGGTGAATGTCGCTCCTGTCAAATATTTAAATTTTTTGGCGGGATTTATGAATTTTCGCATAGTCAAAGTGACATTTTATTTGGCGGCAATTTATAATTTTTCACATAGTCAACACTTTTAGTTTGGTATGGTTTTAGTTGGTTTTATTTGTATTTATAATTTAATTTATTGAATTATTTATTAATTATAATTTACAAAAATGTAAATTCATACAAAATAAATCCAATGGATGTAAATTCATACAAATTTATCATGGATAATAATGGTCAACCACAAAGAAATGTGGAAGGCCATTATTTAATAGTAAACATCAACAGTAAGTGTATTTTGTTTTATGAAAATAATGTATTTTTTAATGAGTGGTTATCATTTTAAGGGAAATAAACAATTTTTGAATGCCCAAAACACGAAAAGTTCGTGAAAACTATGTGTGTCAAGATAGAAGTGAGTGGCGTTCAGTTCTCTCTGTCTACCCCGTGAGGGACATGGCGTGATGGTATGTATGTATGTCTTTGATCCAACACTTGTATCCCTTTTTATGACAAATCTGACATTTATTTTATTTTATTCTGGGAACAGACAGTTATATAAATGAGTGTGTTGTGGCCAACGCTAAACTCCTCACTTACAAGTCATTCTATAAAGTGTTCAAATTTTGTATCGAAAATTTTCACCATTTTCATGAAATGAGTTTGTCAAATTATTTTTTCATAACATTCACAATGGGTGACAGGGAACCTCAATATTGCTGAACTTTATGAGATATGTGTTCGTTGGGTGGATGCAGAACTATTATAAGTCGCATTTTTAACGAATATCACTTTTTGATGTAAATATGTTCGCAAGAAAAAATCTTAAATTCTTACGAATAATACGAATCACTTGTCACAACACGTTTACTACTTTTAAAATTAATAAATTATTACCTCGTTATTAAAATGAAAACATCCGATAAACACCAAAAAAAAATATACAACCTCTATTTTATTATAATTTTTGACCAAAGTGACACAACTGAAGTAACACCAAACTCGTAATTTTAAATTTCCCGCGCCCGCGTAATTTTAAGTCACCCCAACATCGCTCAGTACCGTTCGGATTAAACATCGCCCAAATGTCGCTCTCTTTGCAACTTCAGGTCGCACCGGTAGAGCGATTCACTCAGCGATTCACTCTGATTTAGAACGCGGCCCAGGAACGATATATCGCCGATACATCGACGACAAAAGTCAAAAACATCGACATCGATCATAACTTATTCATTTCGTTCGTAGATTCCGTCGCGTTACGATTTATTGACACGTGTACTACTAATACGATGAAATTATTGTTTGCAATATTGCATTTATATTATATTTTTAATTTCACTGTTTATACATCTTATTCTTTATTGTTATAGTATATCGTCCCGTCCGTAGATCCTCCGGACACTTGGACTCGTCAGTTACAGTTTACAAATAATAATTTTAATAACACAGGTATTATTTTTACTGTCGCGTAAACTGAATGAAATACACATACATACATACATACCATCACGCCATGTCCCTTGCGGGGTAGGCAGAGAGAACCGAACGCCACATTTTTCTATCCTGGCACGCATCCCTCGCCTCGTCCACATTCATGCATCGTCTCATACATGTTCGTCTATTGCTCACACTTCTAACATTTCCGTCTTTCAAAATTTCGTTCACATGGTCGTGCCATCCCTTTCTTGGGCGTCCCCGACCTCTCATTCCATTCCTTTCCGCTCTGTATATTTTCTTCGTCAGGCGCTCCTCATTCATTCTCCCCATGTGACCAAACCATCTCAATGTGTTCACTTTCATTCTAGTAATGACATCTTTCTTCATCTTACATTCTTTCCTTATATCCTCGTTTCTTACCCGGTCATACATCGTTCTATTACAAATCCTTCTTAACGATCTCATTTCAACTGCATTTATTCTACTTTCATGCGTCTTCTGCCATGTCCAGGTTTCACTTGCATACGTCAGGGTTGGCACTACGATGGCATTATGAATGGCAACTTTGGCATCCTTTGATATGTTGCGATCATTCATAATTGGTCTTAGTGCTCCATTCACTCTGTTTCCTGCCATAACTATTCTTTCGATCTCTTTATCGAGTCGTCCGTTCCGTTGAAATATGCTTCCCAAGTATACATATTCGTCGACTTGCTCAAGCCATTCGTTAACGCCATTATTTATAGAGAACCACGTTGTCACTGTGTCGTTGACACGAACACATGCTTCGCTGTTCTCATATAATGACGCGATTGCGCGTAGCAGTTTGCTCTTCACTCCGTACACTGCTAGTATATCCCATAATTTTTCTCTAACAACTTTATCATACGCCTTTTCTAGGTCTATGAAGGTCTATACATCCTCTGCCGCCCACAAATGCACCTTGGATATCCCATATCTTGCTTTCTGTACTCTTTCGCACTCTTTGATCCAGGATCCTTGTATACATCTTACCAACTGAGCTTAGCAAACTTATGGCTCTATAGTTTTTGCAGTCGAGCTTCGATTCTTTACCATTATACAAAGGTACCACGACTGCATTTCTCCAGTCTGAGGGAGTGTGTCCTTCTTCCCAACATTTGTTGAAAAGAGAGAGGCACCACTCCAACGTCTGTTCGCCGCCATATTTTATAAGTTCAGCTGATACACTGTCATACCCGGCAGCTTTCCCCGCTTTCGCGTGTTTTACTGCTTCAAACACTTCTTCTTGCGTTATTTCATCCTTATCACTTTCGCTTACTTGCCATGTTCTCTGACTCACGTACCCACTTACTCCGCTATCATACAGTTCCTTGAAATATTCTTTCCATCGTTCTTTTACGCCGTCTTCGTCCATAATTATTTTTCCATCTTTATCATTTATTCCTTTCGAAGCTTTCACAGTTCCATTTTTTCTTTTCGCAACGCCTTTCCAGAACATTTTCATGTTTCCAGGAAAGTCGTTGGCTATTTTCAGGCTTTCTTTCTCTTTTATACCATCTTTTTCCCTTTTTACTGTGTTTTTGACTACCTTCTTGCACACTTTATAATTCTCTTTTGCTCTTTCTTCATTATTCGATCCTTTCGCGGCTATTGATGCCATCCATGCTTTCTTCTTTTCACCCACAACTATCTTAACTCTCTCATTCCACCATGAGAGAGTTAAGATAGTTGTGGGTGAAACTGAATGAAATACGATGAAATAAATTGTATAAATATGTATTAATGTGATATTGAAATATTCCACCTCCGTACAGACAAAGTCTAGTGAGGTGGATATATATGATACATATGTGAAAAAATTTTTTTTTTTTAATTATAATAAATAAATAAATTTTTATTCAAACAAAATCCATATTATCATTTAAAGTTTTACTTTACTTTATTACTTACTATGTATTTTTATGCTTTTTATATTGCTAAGGTCATTACGGCATATTTTTCTAAATATATCTAAAATACAGGAAAAACATCGACGATACATCGATGTATCGTTCTTATTGCCGATGTTTTTTAACATCGATACTTTGTCATAAAAACATCGATGTTTTTAAGAACGATGTTGTATCCCTACTTTTAGAGTTGCAATTACTAATGAATATTATTTTATATTTTAATAATATATTTTTTAATACAGTGCAACATCGATGAAATATGTCAAACATGGATGTCATTCGCCCAGTCAGCTGAAAGTGCATTATATATTGGTGAATTTTATATAAGCATTCGAAAAATAACTGGTAAAAGTTGCTAAAAGGGACGCGATTTGTGCGTCTCGTTTGAGTGCATCGGTGCTGGGTGCCGCTTGTGATTGTCGCGTCGAGAGACGCTAATTATTGTCGGGTGTTCAGTGGGAGGCGTTTCGTTGTTCACCGATGACATTTTTAGTGTTTTGTATGGAGCGTGTGTGCCGGGAGGGTTGCAGCGGGTGAGGGTCAAGACATGGAGGGCGGCGGGCTGGCGCGGGGGCTGCGGGTGTACAAGATTGTGGTCCTGGGAGACGGCGGAGTGGGCAAGTCGGCAGTCACGCTGCAGTTCGTCAGCCACAGCTTCCTGGACTATCACGACCCGACCATCGGTTAGTAATAAATAATATACATATTTTGTCAATTCTGTTTGATTTCCTTTACTTAAGCAGTATTTTGAAATGCCCCAAGGTTCTGAACATGGACCTATTTTGTTTATTTTGAATATCACAGAAAACTTATAATTTGAAAGGCATTAGAATTATTTAAAAAGGAAGTAGAGCTCTTAAGAAATCTCTTAAAGTCAATATAATTTAAATTGTTGTTTTAAAAATGATTACTATTATAAAATTATATATTGAAATGATTGTGAATCCCCCCCTTTCCAAAGATTTTTGCACTTAGCATATATTTATTTGTTTGTTTGTAACTTTCTGTACATATTCTTTGTAAACTTGCGGGCTTATTGCTAAACGGCAACTTATATTAGATATTTTATTAAAGAAAATGGATCATCTTGAGCTTCTGTACCTAACTTTACTACTGATAAAGACATGTGCTTCTTAAGAACTAAATAAAATTTCCTTAATGTTAGGAAAATAACTTTGTGGCGACATTATAAATTATTTATAATATACACTTAACGAAGTTTACACCACTTAACTATGAGTACTAACTTCTACCGGTTTCAAAAACTTTAAACGTTTTCTTCTTCAGTACGTAAGTCTTCCTGAAGAAGAAAACATTTAAAGTTTTTGAAACCGGTAGAAGTTAGTACTCATAGTTAAGTGGTGTAAACTATGTTAAGTGTATATTATAAATAAAATTTAATCAAAAACTATTTCAGTGTTTTTGGATATCCGTCTGTTCAGTCTCTCCAGTGGTCTTACTCTCGAATTTCAAATACAATCTCAATATTAAATTTTTGCTAAAAACCTACATTATGTTATAATCATAATAGTAATTAGAATGGACGCTTATTTTTATCGGTGCCACTATTTTTACGACCGGAATTGGCGGGAAAAGCGTTTTCCCGCCAAAAATTGTCTATTTACACGACAAATTTTCTGACGTCTATGTTTTTAGGTCATTTATAACCATAGAAAGCGCAGATAAATCAAAATACAAAAATATTTACCTTTGTCATTTTTTCAATGGTCATAAAAATGCATCATGGAAACCAACTTGAAGAAAGAATAAATAATATTGGCATCTTATTACATTTACTCAATTTTATAAATCATTTTTCATCGAGATCTACAATTATAACAAAGTATAAACAAAGGTAAATATTTTTATAACTTGATTTATCTGCGTTTTCTGTGGTTATTTTTGGTTTTCGTCTAAGGTTGAGTCGTGTAAATAGTCGTAGCCTATTGTAATAGTTAAAGTACCTATGTATCGAAAATAAGGCAGCAGGTAGGTAGGTTCTAAGCGTAGATTGAAATTGGAATGTATTTTCAAGAGTAAGACCGCTGATAAAAAAATTACTTTTGTATTAACATCCTCAAACACTTCATGATTTTGAACGAGCAGTCGTCTTGTCGTTAGTTGTGACTTTTTCGACTTTTTTGTGATACATAAGATAAACAAACGATCTGTGCTAACCAATTGCTACTTGACGTTCGTAGAGGTTTACACGAATCATTTCTTCTGTTTTAACTTATTGATAAACATAACAAAAATATTTTTCAAGTATGATATTTTAAAAATTTAGGATAGATTTGAAATTTTACAAAGTTATAAAATAATGTGATGTTTTTAGTACTATTTTTGTGAAAAAAACCCGAACATGAAGTGGTTAATGTACTTTAATATTTATTCATTTACAATTAATTTATACGGTACGGACCCTGGCCTCCTCCAGAAATCGTCTCCATCCCTCCCGTTCGACCGCCAGTCCAATTTATCAGTTCCATTTCTCTTATATCGCACAGCACGTCGTCCAGCCATCTCAACCTAGGTCTGCCTCTACTTCTTCTCCATTCAGGACAGGTGTCTAATACCTTTTTAGGAATACGGTCATCATCCATCCGGCAAACATGTCCAAGCCAACGTAGATGCTGAATTTTAATAAATTGGACTACATTTGTTTTGGTTTTACATTGACTCTAGCTCATGATTATACCGTATTCTCCAGGCACCTCCATCATTAGTTGGCCCAAAGATTTTCCTTAATATCTTCCTTTCAAACACCAATAACATATTTTTGTCTTTTTTAGTCAGTGCCCTTTGAAATTTAAAAAAAAATACAACTATTTATTTTATGTGTTGTTATTTTTAACAGAGGATTCTTATCAGCAGCAGGCTGTTATCGACGGGGAACCGGCACTATTGGATATACTTGATACTGCTGGACAGGTAAATATTTTCATCAATAAATAATTTTTATGAAAATATTGTTGTCATATTAATTAGAAATTGGTCAAAAAAGAGTGGGCAAACAGAAATTATAATATCCCTGACATCTGTGGATGTTGTGGTGTAGATATTGTGTTTAGCAATGTATTTGTGTGATATTAACTTGCTTCACCTCATGCGCGGAGCATTATACCGTTGATGCACCTCGTCTCCGGGTGGTCGCTTCTGGTACGACATATACCACCAAAATAATTATTATAACACATAAATTGTCAAAGACTTTTGATCTTTTGTTTATTTTGTTCACTATTTATCAGCATTCTGGTTTTAACTGAGCTTTGACATAATACTTCAGACATACACTGTTCTGACTGTTGATTTTATATATTTTAGAGCTTTTAATACCTTCATGTTATAAAGCTTATTTAACTTATTCCGTTTTTAATACATCGTAAATTAAACAATGTTATAAAAGACTGTTCAATTATTCTCGACCACATAAATAATTAAGAGATATCTTTAATAAAAGGAATTAAATCAAGAAAAAAAATATCTTGCACATCAGTGGTCCAAGATATTACAGAAATGAAGACACTTTTTTGAATAAAACTGCAAATGACAATATGTTCAATCTTATTCTTTTGATTTATTATAATTAATTTTTTTAGTTATTTGTTTTTGAGTTCTATATTCAGGGGTTTATAGTCATAGTTTTTCAATTAAGCAGCTATGTGAAACTTTAAATAGTTTGTATTAATTTGATAGGGAAAAAATAACATTTCAAAACAAATTACTATTAAAGATAAAATGATCAAGGCGAAGAGGAAAGGAAGGAGTTAATTGAAGGATATAGAAGGAATATCGATCAGGAATTATTTAACATTTGAATATAAGATTAATACATTGTCTAGCCGATTGAACTTTAAAAGAATAGTTAAAAAACCAAGTAGAGGTCTTAGGAATGACAAGAATCTGTGGTTATTAATGATAATTAGGAATGACAAGAATCTGTGGTTATTAATGATAATTAGGAATGACAAGAATCTGTGGTTATTAATGATAATTAGGAATGACAAGAATCTGTGGTTATTAATGATAATTAGGAATGACAAGAATCTGTGGTTATTAATGATAATTAGGAATGACAAGAATCTGTGGTTATTAATGATAATTAGGAATGACAAGAATCTGTGGTTATTAATGATAATTAGGAATGACAAGAATCTGTGGTTATTAATGATAATTAGGAATGACAAGAATCTGTGGTTATTAATGATAATTAGGAATGACAAGAATCTGTGGTTATTAATGATAATTAGGAATGACAAGAATCTGTGGTTATTAATGATAATTAGGAATGACAAGAATCTGTGGTTATTAATGATAATTAGGAATGACAAGAATCTGTGGTTATTAATGATAATTAAAAGTAAAACATAACAAAAAAGTGTTTTACTTTTAATTGTAGACATAATTTATAATGGAATTCTACAAAATAAAAACTTTGTCAATTATTCTGTGGTTATTATTTGATTTTTTTACAGTTACAATGTTAAATATAATATTGATTCTGACTGGAATTTATCTATGGTGAATATGGTGATGTTATCATACTCAGATGGTCCTTCATAGACCAATACTGGTCAGTGTTAATGAAAAGTATACAAAGCTCAACTCATTGGATATTTTTCAATCAAGTCATGGAATAAAGTTATTATTCGTCCTTTTCCTCATGACTGAGGATAGCGGCTGTAGTCTGTCGCCACACGTATGGCCCGCCTCCATGCCAATCTGTTTTGGGCTGAACGCAGAGCACCAGTCACCGAAGACCCCATTGTGGACTTAACCAAATCGCTCCATCTGGTCGGTGAGCGACCACGAGATCTCCGTCCCTCCACGCTGCCCATCACAACAAGCTTCTCGAGGCAGTCTGGTTCCCTTCTGGCAATGTGTCCAAAGAATTGAAGGATACGTCTGTAACATATCGTCGACAGACGATCCTCAATCCTTAGCTCGTCTAGGATTGACACATTGGTTCTTCTGGCTGTCCATGGGATGCGCAGCATACGCCTCCAGCACCACATTTCGAAAGCATCGATCCTTTTTCGCTCTGACATACTGACTCTGAAAAGTTATTATAATTAAGTGCAAATTTATTTATTATGAATGTAATATATTATTTTTGTTTTTAAGGTGGAATTTACGGCTATGCGAGACCAGTACATGCGTTGTGGTGAAGGATTTGTTATCTGCTATTCAGTGACAGACCGTCAGAGCTTTCGTGAGGCAGCTGAATATCGGCGTCTTATTGCTCGTGTTCGCCCACATGAGGATATTCCTTTGGTGCTGGTTGCCAATAAAAGGGACTTACATAACTTACGAAAGGTATTTTATATTCATCATTGATTAATATTAAAGTTTTTTTTTTCATATGGTAACCCACAAATTATTATGCATGGCAATAAGGAAACAATAAATTATTCAACATCAAGAAAGTTTTTAAATAAATAATGTAGTTTTAGTGAATATCCAACAGTTCGTAATAATATTTTAATATTGTACATAAAGAGATCTTTTTCTGTCAAATTTTGATTTTAGAACTTAGTATAAATAACCTTTTTTATATTATTTATTTATTTATTTAAGGAACAAATACAGTCTTATAAAATAAACAGAAAAAATACACTATGAAATTATAAAAGACAGACCAATTACTTTTGTCCACAATAGATGTACATTAAATAATCATAGAAGTATGTACCTACAATACAACAAAAAATAAATTTAAATATACTTAAAATTATTACATATACATATATTTCACACATTTTCCCATGACGTGAAAGGAAGGGAATAGAACTCCATAATATAATCATATCCATGATATGGGTTGTCATGCGGGTTTTGATTTTGCCGTTGGATCGGACTTGCCCCCCCCAGGTTTGTGTTTATACAATGAAATAAAGCCAGTTTTAACTGTTTAGTGGCTGATCGAAAACTTCATCTTACTTTTGGCCAAAGCCAAAGGTGCTTTTTTTGGGTAAAGGTGGCCGAACACTACTTTTATGATGCAATAAAGAAATTAAAGAGAATTGCGAACATTATAATATATTGTAATATTCAAATATATATGTAAATGTTTAGGTTACATTTGAAGAGGGCCGCCAGCTGGCCGCACAACTGGGTTGTCCCTTCTTTGAAACTTCTGCAGCTCTACGTCACTACATTGATGATGCCTTCCATGCGCTCGTTAGAGAAATCAGGAGGAAAGATCATCGACAGGTCAGTTCTATTTCAAAACACCCAAAATGATTATTTGTAAAATCAATAGAACATTTTTCTTTTTTAATGTTTGAAACTGTCGCTTCATGATAGAACTCCATAATAAACTAAAATTATGAATAAATTATATTTAATTTTACGTTCTACTTAAATTTTTCACAAACGCGACTCCCATTCACCAGTATATATGTAGGTCAAACGGGTAGATCTTTAAATACACGCCTTAAAGAACATCTTGCGTGTTTTCGTTTGAAAAAAGACACTTCGAACTTTGCGACACATTTACTTGAGAGTGAGCATTCGTTTAACTCACAAACTGGGATCAATCTTATACATAGTTTAAGAAAAGGTAAAAAATTAGACAAACTTGAAATATTAGAGATAAATAGAGTAAAATGTAACAGCAACGTTCCTTTGATTAACGCACAAATAGATTTTAATACTTCTCCATTATTATTACCATTAGAATATTTTTCTGTTCTTTCTGTTGGCCATTATTCAATATAATTGCTGTCCTTTTAATACAATATTTGTATATTCATTCATTCACTTCAATTATATTTTTATTATACCTACATACATATTTACCTTAATGTCTTTCGGGTATTTAATTTTTCTTATAATAGCCCCCTTCCATATCTATTGTTGTTATCCTCTTTGTGAATCTATATATAGATGGTCTTCATCATTATTGTTCACCATTCTGACGATGCTCAGCATAGAGTGATACCGGTGAATGGGAGTCGCGTTTGCGAAAAATTTAAGTAGAACGTAAAATTAAATATAATTTTTTCATAATTTTAGTTCAATAGAACATAAGTCAACTGATAAGTCTTGTAGTTCTTACAAGAATTATCTGTTTACAAATTTAGATGTGTAATTTGTTAATGGATCAGTAATCAATACCCAATAGAATAGTATTTAGTAAAAAAATATATAATCTAATGTTAATGTTATGTGCAATTCAAATAATTTATTAACAGATTTGATTTAAACGTAACAAAGATGTGATATATTATGTAGACTTGAAAATGTTGCTATATTTAAAAGTTTCCCTACCCAGTGAGGGGTCCGGCAGGGGTGTGTTCTATCACCTACTCTGTTTAATCTATACTCTGTTATTTATTGTTTCTAGAATGGTGGCGGACGCAGGAGATGGCGGCGACTTCGAAGCATCTTGGCTCTGGTGTTTCGTTGGAAGCCACGTCGCACCCCCCGTACTCCTCGCACGCCCCCCTCCCTGCCATGACCTTCCTCACCTCCCACGCCACTTCTCACATATTACCCCATCACTGCCTAAAATAACACTTAAGACACGACACATTGTGAACATTATTATCAACAAAAGAGTCTTTGTTTATGTTGGCAGCATTTGTGAAAACCATCACTGGACTATTGATGTTGTTTCATTATATAAATAAAAATATGAACGGCGACACTGATGACTAAGGTAATAAATTAGTAACATCACTTGTGTATATAAACGATCAGTGGTAAAAGTGTATAGGAATCTACGTGTGACAGATTTTTCTGATTTTATTTCACCCATGTCATAGGAAAAATATAAGATTTTGTCAGAAATGTTTTTATAAAATTGAGAAATCAAAAGTGCATACCTTTTGTATTGGCCTAAATTCTAAATATTGAAATTTCAGATTTGTGCATTGTAGATTCGGTTGTGATAACAAATAGTGATTGACGAGTGCAGAAAACATATTCAAACACAATGTGTGTGATGTGACTTGTTGACGTGAGCCGTAATAATTGTAAAAGAAACATAACATTATTAAAATGTGGCTATAATAATGGATAAATTTTGTATTTTCTTCTTTCATTGTCTTCATTTCAATAATTCCTCTGACAAAAGTTGTATTTTCCCCATAATATCAAAGGTGCAAAGATTTTTTTAAATCAAGTGCTCTCTTGATGTTCCTATGTGCTTTTACCTAAGTAATTTATGTTATGTCTTTATTATATTTGTATTTAAAAAACACTAATGTAACGTTTAGTTATAAATACAAATTAACCAAAGATTAACAAGTTATAAAAACTATTGTGATTATTTTAATATATAAAAATTGTCAGCGGAAAACACGTATTGCTTTCACCAAATTTTTAAGAGTTTTCAGACCCATGTTTTTGTTGCCGCTATGAAGTGCAATATTTATCATACAGTTAAACCTTGAATTTACATTATAATGATAAAGTTGTCTTATCATTGTTGTTTGTTTTTTATTTTGTATTTTGACGCACATTCAATAAAATAATAATATGGGTACTTTGATATAAGTCCAATGGACAATTTTATTGTTTGATTGTAATTTATTCTTCTTTATATTAAGAAATATACAACAAAAAACCAATATGAAATGTTTATAGATACTTACACTTTTTAAATTACCTATCACTTTTCTTATAGGCATAGAATATATCCTATTCTGATTTGTTTCAGAGTACGAAAACGTCTATAACCAACGGGCGACCGTGGATAAAAAGATTTTATTCGCGCGGTGTGACGTAATGAGTCCCGTATAAATGCAGTCAACTTTTTGACATTTCTCATATACTAAAATTTAGACGGATAAATTTAGACAAATCAGGATAGGACATATTATCACAAGAATTTTATTAAAATTAGTTGTAACTAGTGTTTTTTGTCATGAGATTTAGAAAAAATGATTTGTTGAACAAAAAACAAAATTTTTACTATGCACCTGATTCAAATTTAATGTATTCATTAACATGTGGTTTGGGCAAATAATAATTAGATTACAATTGAATCAAGATAAGTAATTATTTAATAATATTTCGTAAATTGTTATTAACGAGTAAATTTTATTGAAAAATGACAGTGGTCGATTTGTGCAATCGTTAATATGAGCTAACCTCTATGCATAGTCATAATTCTTAAGATTAATGTAATTTTTTTAAGTCCTTGGTATATTGTCATAGTTATACCAATAGATTTGTTTTACTTAGAAAAATGTTATGGTACTTGAAAAAGAAAAACACAGACCCTACAATCAATAAGTACCACACATGTCGTATTCTGGGCCGGATCTAGGTATACAATATGGATGTGCACCGTGTGCATATTTATTAAGTATGCAAAATATCAATTGAATAACTTTTCACAATAAAAGTGAATGAAAAAATCTACTCGTATGAATAGTGGGACACTGCTGGCAGCTAGGCTCACTCATGTTCATTGGTGCATACGTCTTGTTCAATTTGTTGTTGAACATAATCTAAAATACTAAAATTTAGGTGAGATTCTTGCGTAGTAAGCAATAATTATAAATGAACATAGCCTAGCTGAAAAATAAAAATACAATGTGGAAAAAAGTGAATTTGGTGTTTTGTGGAGGAACTATACTAAACAAGTAGAATGCGTTTAATTTAAGAATGATTATGTTGGTATGACTGCATTTGGTGTTGTTACATGTTAATAACAGGATATTCCCTACAATTAGGGATTTTTTCTTTTGTAATTTTTGTTAGTTATTTCTGATAAATCTGTGTTTTGTTTAAAGTAATAATGAAGACATATTTCATTCTATCATCAGATTGTCAGATCAGATAGTTTGTTGATTTTATAATTCCTTATTATGAAGTTTTTAGGGGAACCCAATTTGGAGATATGGCAACATTATTTGGTTTATTTGACTGACTAATAGGGATGCAACATCATTCTTAAAAACATCGATGTTAGAAAACATCGATGTTTTTATGACAAAGTATCGATGTTAGAAAACATCGGGAATAAGAACGATACATCGATGTGTCGTCGATGTTTTTCCTGTATTTTAGATATATTTAGAAAAATATGCCGTAATGACCTTAGCAATATAAAAAGCATAAAAATACATAGTAAATTATAAAGTAAAGTAAAATCATAAATGATAACATGGATTTTGTTTTAATAAAAATGTATTTATTATTATTTAAAAAATCATTTTTTTCACATATTATACACATCCACCTGACTAGGCTTTGCTTGTACCGAGGTGGAATATTTCTATATCACATTAATACATATTTATACAATATTTTCATCGTATTTCATTCATTTTACGCGACAGTAAAAATAATACCTGTGTTATTAAAATTATTATTTGTAAACTGTAACTGACGAGTCCAAGTGTCCGGAGGATCTACGGACGGGACGATATACTATAACAATAAAGAATAAGATATATAAACAGTGAAATTAAAAATATAATATAAAAGCAATATTGCAAACAATAATTTAATCGTATTAGTAGTACACGTGTCAATAAGTCGTAACCCGACGGAATTTACGAACGAAATGAATAAGTTATGAGTTATGATCGATGTCGATGTTTTTGACTTTTGTCGTCGATGTATCGGCGATATATCGTTCATCAAAACATCGATGTTTATGGACGATACATCGATGTTTTGAAAACATCGATGTATCGTTTGCATCCCTACTGACTGACAGTCGTACCAACATTACCATGAAGTGCATTTTATTTTATGTACAAAAAAGTTGTTGAAAAAACTTTTATATAATATACATATTGTAACAAGTATTGCACCTGATTCTATCACGACAAACTCACTTGTCCTAAACAGAAAATACAAGTATTTATTCATTTGAATTTGTTTTTACAAAGACAGGGTGATCTACATTGTATTTATTATGTTAAGTAGATCCAGCCCATTAATTGTAGGTTTTATTGATAAACGTAAAAAAATACCTAGGCATTTTTGCTGACACCTTCATAAAATGATAAACAATATCTAAACTATTTAAAAGTGTTGTCTATGGTTTTGATATTGTTTATAACCATGATAGCAATAAAAATAAAAAATGTTGTATAAAGAACATTTTGACTACACTACTCTGAAACAGTGTTCCTAGAATATTAGAAATTTGATTAAAAAATGATTTATTAATTTACATGTTGGTCAAATTTAAAAATGTGACATTATTTATTTCATCAGTATAAGAAATACATAGATAATTACTTTCTGTATGGATTGATTGTGAGAAAAACTTTATTTCATTCAAAACATATTTTGTAAACCTTTTTGGCTCTACACATTATGTTCGATAAATTATTAAATTATTTAAACCATAATTTATGCACAAATAAATATTTATTAATCCTTATTGTATATAATGAAATTCTTTCAATGTGCAAGTCATCGAATATCACATTTGTATAATAAATATATTATTTAACTTGTAAGGTTTGATATTCTAGATGTCTATATCATGTAATATTTGTATTCAGTCTTTGACTACAAAGAGAGCTTGCTAAGTCATATAAAAAAAAGAGATAATACGTTTCGTAAATCATAAAGATAATATTATATATCTCGTACATTATGATAAAAAGAATAAATTATCTATGGGTGTTTAAATAATGTTGAAGATTGGAATACGTAGTCTATTGTTTATTTGGTTTAAATAAAAAAATGTATTTAGAATCATAGAATTTAATGATATGTATGCGTCCAAATTGTAATGTTTTCCATAGATACTAATCTACAATTTCACCATTTTATGTATGCTATATTTTTGTGAAGTACCTAACTTATGTGATTATGATCACAAAATTAATATTTTTTTATTGCTTTTAATAAAGATTCAAGATGGTTTAACTATGATTTATTACATGTTGCTTCAAGTGTGTTATTATTTTGAGTTTATATATTTAGGCTCGAACCATGTGAATCTATTTTGGCCTTGTACCTAATTTTTTGTGACTTACTACAAAAAAATTAATTCACATTACTGATTTGTTCATGTGAATGATGTTATTGTCATTCGAGAAGTGTTCACAAAAATGGCACTAAGGTCTATAGAGTATAATCGCTTGTTATATTATGTGTGTTTGATGATATTTTTGCACGAAACAATTTTATATTTCAATTGGTTAAAAAAGTATATTTTGTGCCAAAAATCTCCTGAAATCCTAGATTGATAAATTTATTTTATTTTGCTCGTCTTTTGTAATAGATTTGGAAAGGAAGCGTAAGGAAAAGTCATATCCTGGGTATTTTTGTACCAAGATTCATATATTTACGATGTTGTGATGTCTAACGGCTTTTATATTGTATATTTTGAATAAAAAAAACCCCAATAACATGAGACCAAATTAGGCTAAGGTTTATCTCAAAGATAAATAAAATAAATATAGTATAACTTTTGATCCCTAAATATGTTATTTAAGTAATAGTTTAATATAACTGTAATAGTAAATGTAATTACTGTAATAGAGTTTAATATTTCCATTGACAATTGATTAAGACAAAATCAATATATATTATTATAGTGATTCCAAAGATGCAATAGTAAAATGAAATATTGTAGTATCTGGACTTTTATTGAAAAACAAATAATAAAATAATATATATGGTGTTGCAAGTTAATAATTAATCAAATTCTGTAAATATTTTTTATCAAACATTCCTACCTAACATTATATTACGGGCCACGATTTGTGTGTAGAGTTGTTACCTAGGTGATAAAAATATATGTAGAGATGGGAAGTAAATAATTTTACATGTAATGTATGTATCATTGTCTTTAGTATAATTTAAAATTATCATCTTGGAGCTTACAGTATTAAATCAAAGTATAACTTACTCAACATATGTACTGCCCATCACACGTTTGTGCATAATTAGAGGCGAGCGCATGGGTCCAATCATGCACTTCCTTTTGCTGTTGTTTTAGGGCTTCTATTTTTTAGAGTTCATTAAAACCAGTTAACAAAAATTCATTGTATGGATAAAGAAGACTCATATTACAATATTAAATTTACTTGACCACCGACGCGTTTCGATCAAACAGATTCAGGATGCAGAAGATGGTCTTTGAGCAAAACACGTCAGTGGTCAAGTGTATTTATAAGTAGAAGAAAGTTAAAAATTGAGTTTTTGAAGTAATTAACAGTGGGAAAATTAGAATAAAATTGAATTATCTTGTTAGTATTTTATCATTTTGAATAAGACAGTTTCAAGGTTAGATTTTTAAGGGACCATCGAAAAATACATAAAAAGATTTATTCAATGTTTATATCGGTGTTGAATTGATGTCATGTGTTGCTCGGAAGTTTGTTAAAAAGAAAAATACATAATATTGTATTTAGATGTTTATATGCTAAATTAAATTATTTATTTTAAAAAATATGTACTACATGTCATAGTTTTAGTTATATTTTTATTATTGTATGTATATAATTGGATAAAGAATTAATATATTTTAAAATTATTTATTGTAACCAGTAGATAAGTAAGAATGTGTATATATATATTTAATTTTTTATTACAAGAAAAACATGTAAGTACAGTTTGAAACGAGGTACTTTTTTTGGACGTAAATTAGGATTATGGGTGTAAATTTAAAGGTTATATTTAATAAAAGCGATTAATAAAGGTTTTGGTTTATTGAAATCAAATTTACATATTTAATGAATTGTATTCTTTTAGTAAAATTCTTCTATGGATATAAAATATGATTGATTTCGTAATATTGTGTTCATTATAACTGATTTATTGATTTCAGTTTTGAAATATTGAATATTTTACTGGCGCCCAACGTGGGGCATGTGACTCTGTAACAAGCTGAAATCTCAGGAACATTGACCATCTACACAAGAAAATTATCTATAGTTTGTCAACAGTAAAATAAAGTTTTTATTTGTCTGTTTTGACTCACAGATGGCAGATATTAGATTTAAATTTAAATAAAAAAAAATCAAGGACACTCTTTTTAAAATGGATCTAATAACGATATAAATAACGCCTGAATATTATGCAACACAAAGAGCTCTAACTAGTCAGGAGGTAAGTTAAAAATCAACTATAAAGATCAACTAAATAGATAGAGAAGTGAAGTTACAGAAAAGTGTATAAAAACACTGACGTATTTTGTCAAATTATATATTGCTGAATTAGAGATATTGTCTCTGATTTACAAGATTGTTACTATTTATTGTTTTCATAATATGCAAATAAACTGTTAAATATTGACCAAATAAATAAAAGATTGTCACCTTTGTGTTTTGTAAGATATTAATCAGGTTTTGGTAAATAATAATATGGAAATAATTGAATATAAAAATGCTTCTTATATTTGTAGTATTTTTGATTCTTATCAGTGTATATAAAATAGATTGATTATTCGTACATGGTTTATATAAAAAAATTCTAATAGAATGTTTTGTGTAGGTAATTTGTAAGTGAAACAATATTAGATATTTGTGGAGATTGATTCAAAGAAATAGGACAGTGTATAATATTATAACTAGTAATAAAATAGTTGAGTTTATTCTGTGTTTGCATTTATACTAGCGATGGACCACAAAATGAAACAAATGTTTTTAAACTTTTTATTTTTATCACAATAAACTATAAAATTATTCACTAATAATTTAATATTGAAATACGAATGTGTAGTTTTAGTCTGGTATTGAAAAAATATATCTTTGGTTTATTCCATGTACTGAGAATTCAAATAATGTTTATTAAATTACCGTCAATGTTATAAAATAAAATACATAACATGTTCAATGTTACTAACTTGACTATTGGCATCTTGATTATGATGTAACGCTAATCCAGTTTTGGCAATACACAAACCTGGGTAAGCTTTGGATTGTTATCAAGGTGCAAGTGAGTAAGGCCCTATGATGTTTAATACTTGTATCTAACTTAAACTTATATTTTGTACTAGTGTTTTCTGATGTATGAGTTAAAGATTCTTTACAATTGTTTATTTTTTAGAACTCATTTATACCTGATGTAATTCCATCGTTAGTACTGTCTGATTGATTGTGTGAAAATATTGGCTGAGGTTCGAGTGCTGGTGTACAAAATATATTGAATTAAATTAACACTAATCTTTGAGATTTTAGAGGTATAATGTAATACATACTAAAAGCGATACTCAAAACAAATATTCATGTTTCAATTGTTTATTGATCGTATGGAGTGAGAAGGATAACACAGATGTGATATAAGTTGTCACATTGACAAATTGTCACATGGCCTCATTCGACTTGTAAACTACTCAATGGCTTCTGTAATATGTAGTACACAAACCTCCATGACTACTAACCTGCCATGATTCATACAAAACAAACTGAAAGTGTTTGTTTTTCAAAAGCTTTGTATCATAGAAATGACGATCCATGAAGAGTAAATACATAGTTATGGTACATTTCGAAAAACCGGTATTTATTTCGTATAAAATATAATAATTTTAAACTCTATTTTTCCACAATATTTGATTTCTTATGACTGTACCAATCGGTTTGGAGTTAAGTAAGTACCTACCCTCAATCTCATACAAATCCCATTCAGCCAGACACCGTTCAAGTCCTCGAGCGACTACATCTGTCATTGTTTATTTGTTGTGGTAATATTTGGATTCCCATTGTCGGAATAATACAATATCATAATGATTTTTTCTTAAAAAAATATTGTGTATTAATTGTTTGTGATAAACTTTATGTTGAAGAAGGAAGATAAACATTTGGCCAACCACGAAAACATTATCGAATTCTAAGGTCAGTCGCTCGTTCGAATATCCTTCCTTTTTTCCCACAAATGTAGTTTTATTCCATACAGTTCACTATCTATTTTTCGTTGAGCTAACAATGACCGAACATTTCATTCGGACCTTGATAATGCCGAGGCATCTCAGCGAAAACTCTGGGTCATAAGAAAATAAAATAAAATCTATTTTTGTTGAGCTAACAATGACCGAACATTTCATTTGGACCTTGATAATGTCGAGGCATCTCGGCGAAAACTCTCGGTCATGATAAATTGTGGAAATATACTTTTTATATTTTATTTGTGGTAAAACGATGTATGATAAATAAGAAATGAGGATATTAGACGAGAATGTATGATTCTCGTCTTATATCATCATTATATCGGAATGTATGATTCTCGTTTAATATCCTCATTATATCAGAATGTATGATTCTCGTCTAATATCCTCATTATATCAGAATGTATGATTCTCGTCTCGTGTATGATATCATAATGTATCATTTTATTAGAGTGATTTGGCCACATAGAAAGAAAGAGTGCTGACCGTCTGACAAAAAGAGTATATGAGGCTGATAAAAGAGGAACGAAAAGTGGAGGTTGGCCAAGGAAAAGTTGGCACAACCACATAAATGGAATTGGATGGAGATATTAGAAGTAAGAATAAAAGAAGAGCGTGCATGAGAAGATGTGTGGATGTGAATGAAGCAAGAAATAATGTCAAAAGAGAGGAGTCTGGCGTTCGGTTCTCTCTACCTTCTCCGAATAGGGAAATGACATGACGGTATGGAATGGTTATTTTATTTGTTAATTTTAAAATATAATAAGAATAATATATCAATATATTTTTACAATTTTCCATTGCAAAAAAATATACTAACAAAAGATTATTTCTGCGATTGTGTGGAACTACTGTTTGTTCAAGAATGTGACAGTTCTATGTATTAGCTCTTCTGTGGTGAAGATGTATACACAAATATATTAATGTCTTCCTATTTTATGGATAATTCTTACCCAAGTTATACCGAATAAATTTAATTGCCTAGATATATTTATTTATTTTTGGCCAAAGCCTTATTCGAGTAAGTTTTTATAGATTTTTTTTTAATATTGTGTAATCTAATAAATATTTTATCTCGCTGTTGTAGTTGCTAGCTTTTTAAGATTAATAATATATATTAAAATTAGTGTTTTTGGTATTTATTATTTATGTTTTGTTTTAGTGTTGTAGTCAAATTTGTATTGTTTTTAATCTATGCTTCACTTAATGTCTAACTTCAATTATTATGTTTGTCAAATTGATATATTTATAACTTATTTTTTGAATGTTTGTTTTTCCTTACAAGAATATACTGTACTTTTTAACATTTTTTTCCAATAGTCATATACATGTTTACATTTAATAATAACGTTTGTGTATTAATGAATAATGTATGTAAAGCAGATCATATTTTTAATTTGATATTTTTGTTGAAGACAATCAACATTTTTAGGTCTTATAGCTATATTTTTATATCTAAAACACACTTTCGCACACATCATACAACATATCTAATTCATATAACATTTTTATTATATTATATTTTATTCCTGTAAGAGCTTTTTGACAATCCATTTATCCATTATCAAATTTATTTTGTCAATTAAATATTCCATACATTCTTTACATATCTGTGTTTTTAAAATAAATATAATGCGTTCACTATAAGAACTCCTTTCGTGTTTTTTTGTTGGTAAGCTTGCTTAGTTGACAATCGGATATCCTAGGATGTACACCAGATTTTTTAAACCTAACCTACAAAAGTTTGGTAAAAATAAGTTAGTTAGGTTTGTTTGTAGTTATAATTGTGACTGGCTCACGCCAGTCGCATTATATATTAAGAAAAGTAACTAAAATATACCAAAAAAATAACTCAATTGGTGTGAATACTAGACAAACCGTCTGTACATGAGGTGTCAAAAACAAAATCTGGTGTACAAACTAGGTTATCCTTGGCAATTTAGGGAATTTAGTTCTCAGAAGTTAAATTTTTAAATTTTGGTTTAGCATTGGTTCTATAAATAGATTTAAAACATATTTTATTGTTTTTGGGTTTATGTCAAAAAACAACTTTACTATTTACATTTGTCACAAAGTAAGAATAATTTACTTTAATATTCTTACTTTGTGACAAATGCTACAGAATTAATTTATCTAACTTGGGGTTATCTATATATTGTCACATCTGGCAAAGTTTAGTTTCTTACATCTAACAACACTAAAAAATCTAACCAACACAAAAATACGAATGGAATTCTTAAGCAGCCCATTCACGATCGTGCCATTCGGCGTCGTTCCATATGGACCGGCTCCATTTGGAGCATTAGAAAATAATCATCACACTCACAGGCGCGCCATCGAGCCATCAAAATTAGTATACGTAAGCGGTCGGCGCTTTCGCATTAATAAGTTCTATTTTTTTTTAATTTTCAAGTAAAAATGAGTTATAATTCTAATGATGAGTTTTATACAACTGCTATTTAGCGGTTTGTTTATATATAAATAAAAAAAAACAAAGAGAAAATGTTGTATTTTCACATTCACGAGAGTGTCAAACAGCTCAGCGCAATGAGATGGCGCGATGTACCACTGGTTTTCACACTCATGAGCATGCCGTGCCGACAGGATGCGCCGCGCCATTTTCGCGGTGCTACAGAGTTTCAATCGTTTGGAATTCAATTTTGGTGTGTCAGGCCAATTGGGCTGCGCGGGATTTGACATTCACGAGCGCATTTTGGAGTGATGGCAAGCCATTTGGTAGGATGGCACGATCGTGAATGGGGGCCTTTATAGTGAATGCATTATACATTTGTTAATCCATAGATTATTGTGACTGAACATTGTCTATGACAATTTTGGTGATCTTACAATGTAACTACTTACTTCATATTATAATATATGTCTGATACACCTGAATAATTGTATGAAATCAACTCAGGAATAGATCTATGGTTTATAATGTCTTGTGCTCTTAACTTAAAAATCCTCTATATGTCTCTTTCAAATCAGTTATTATTTTTTAAAAATAATTTCTAATAGTAATTGTTGAAAAGAAACATACCTCTTTTTCTTCTTCTGTCGTGTCAGCAGCAATCAATCTTACAAAACAGTGGCAACATACTCTTGAACAATAAAATAAATTTAAAGAACAATTATCTAGTGATGATAGTAATGTTTTTGTTTAATAAACTAGTCTTTAATTTTGTCAGTTTTTTTAATATTTCATGGCCTTTTTAATTGAATTTTTCTACTTAGTTTGATCCCCTACAATTTGTCTGCCTTTGGTGTAAATGAATCTTTTGGATGAATCTGGTCTTGAATGATTGTATAATCAAATATGTGTGTAGTCAATTTTCCATTAAAATATAGTTTAATAAAATGATTGAATCATAGTTTTATCCCATAAACTTACTAGACACAACAAGCGTCTTCAGTGGGTCTTATGACCCTAATAAATTACAATTTATGTTTGTATAATTAAACAGTATAATTTTATTGATCATGTTTTTTTGTTTTATAGGAATAACTCGGTGGCTTAATATAATTATATGTATGTATATTTTGTATTAACTATAACATCCAATGAAATTTCCTACCTCATATTGTGTATACCTAATGTATTTAATGTACTAACCATTTCCTGTTTTTGTCAATTGACTAGGAGTCAGTTTCATAAAAATCAACAAATCAGCATTTCAAAAAAGGTTGTTCAAATATTTGAATTATCCTTTAGTTAAGTTTTATTAAAAAAATATTACACATTTTAACCAAAGCATCAATAGAAATAAATTATACTCTGCGATTGATTTTATGAAATTATAAGGTGATTTTTATTTATATGAATGATTGATAAATTCAATATTTTTACAAAATTTCTTCACAGAAAATAAATAACTTGCTCGAAAATTTGTAAAAGAAAATGAGTGTATTTGTGTGTCTGTTTTATATTATTCAATACTTGAATTCCACAAAGTGACTTATATAAAATAACAACTACACAACGTACCTTTTATCTTTGTAATGTTTATTGCGTTATACCTCTCCAAGAAGCAATAAATTTTCATTTTATATTTTTATATAAGTGATCTGTACAAAGTTATTGAAAAATTAGTGCACTGCGATAAGAGCAGTTAATATAATATAACAATCTAAATTAAATGTGCCCTTTCTTCAATGTTTCATGTTAAGAATATTAATTCCAAATAGTAGTGATATATATATTCTGTAGAAAGCCTATTAGAATAATATTATTTGTCTATGTAACTATGTATCACACTTATCTGTTGTCATTTATCGATACATTTTTAAGTTAATATCCTCGGTTGAACGCACACATATAAAAATATGCGGGTTTTTGAAGGGAGGAAATAAATTTTAACTTTCACTCAGGTTAGTATCAAAGAATTGCGTGCTGCAATATTTGAGAATTATTTGAAGAATAATCTGTCTAAAACTACATTATTGCTACAAGAATAATGTTTGATGCAAATTATCTATCTATATCTGAAAAACCTTGACAACTCTTGCAAATTTTACTAAGCTTAAGAAATAAATACTAGTGTCCGACCGAAGGTCAGATTTTGGCCGAAGCCAAAGCCGATTGTTCGGACTTAGCCGTAACCTTCGGCCGAAGCCGAAGGTTTGATTTTACTAAAAAAATCGATTAAAATAATGAATATCTGCTTTCGTGACTTAGTTGGTTAGATATCTAAGTCTGAGCCAAGGGTCCTGGGTCGTTTGATTTTACTAAAAAAATTCGATTAAAATAATGAATAACACCCGCTACACATGTCATGTTCGCGCATGTTTTTACAAGTTTTAACTGTTTTTAGCGGCTGACAAAAAGCTTCGGCTTCGGCCGAAAATTCGGGTTATTTTTGGCCGAAGCCGAAGGTGTTTTTTTGGTCGAAGGTGGCCGAAGCCGAAGCCGAACCGAAGCTTCGGTCGGACACTAATAAATACTAATAAAAACTACATACCTAAAAGGTTTTATGAATTAGTTAGATGACAATATGTACTGTGTAATTGAATTTTTTATTTAACTTTTGTATAAAAAAAAGTTTTTATTTTCCTAGTCATATGTATTGTTTTTTTTTTATTTAAATCTGAATTAACCAAGTTTCACAGGCCTATTTCACTGTAAATTAATATAAGTCTTTATAATTCCTATTATTTTCAAAACTAATTAACAGATTCCTGACTGAATTCAATGATTTTTTCATTTTTGATTGTTGGAATATAGGATCATCAATCTATTTTTGAGTGTTCTGAATTTTAAAATTGGAATAGAAAATGGTATGTTTGGTTTATTTGGTTCCGTAAATTATTCAATTTTTATCTTGCTGAAAAATCTATGAATTTGTCAAATTAATCATAGGGATTTATTTATTAATATCATAGATTTTCATATAATATACTAGATAGAGTACTCCGTGTAATAAGTGAGTCATGGTATTTTGCACGTTTGACGTTTTAGTTGGCAACATATTGCAGTTTTCCATACATTTCAACACTTCCTATATGACTGTTCTCTAAATCTTAATGAACAAAGTGTTTTTTTCGACAAATTAATCCGAAAACAATTCACATTAGTCGTTATTCTCTATAGAAAAACGATGTGGTCTGGCAACCAAGTTGTCAAAAATCCCGCGGAAAAAAGCCTTTCTTCGATTCATACAAAATTTGCTTACTACGACATCTAGTAGGTATATTATATGAAAATCTATGATTAATATTTCAACATAGTAAATTTGTTGTATTATCTATTGTTTCATATTAAATCAGTTATTAATGCATTTATTATTTCTAAAAGTATTTATTTGTGTTATTAATTTTATTCTAGTCACATTCTTTTTAATTATACATATTATTTAATATTTATAATGAACTAAAAATAATTTTATGTATGTATTTAGTCTTGAAGATATGTATTTCATTAAATTATAAAGTTCCACAATATATTTATTGAGATTATTTGCTGATTTCTAATTATGTTTAATTATTCTTCTTGTTAACTACAAAAAATGTAGCCGGGATGATTTACCACAATAACTATATATATTTATACAATATCATCACAGTATATATGTCTCTTATAGAGCAGACAGAAAGTAGCATAAATCATTAGAGTTTTGAGCAAATTTAACGATACTCAATTTAATCTTTAATCATCGACATTATAGATTTGTCTATTTGTTGATTTTCACAGTTGAAGTTAATTTTTTTTTATTAGGGCTGTCTACTTTGATATTGTGCGTGTAAAAAAATGATAAATACGCACGTTAAATAATAACCACATGCTTCCGATGTAGTTTTTAAAGTTGCAAAATATAAATATTATATTTTTATGGTAAAAATAAATATGTTCAATCAAATTTGATTGAGAATCTAAAATAATGTATTATCAAAGAAAATAATATCAAAATGAATATGAATTTCTATAACATAATTATATGTATCATAATTGTATACTTAGTCTTTCTATAATAGTCAAATTTAAGAAAATCCTTAATCGCTTCTTAGAAGATTGTATTTATTATATTTTGTCTTTGTTTATTAAGAGATGGTCACATTTTTGTTTAGCATGTTTTTAGATCGAATATTTTTTATTATTGCATATGCGCAAACATTGGATTTTTTTCCCTGTCGGGAGTCAAAGATATTTTTTAACAGATTTTTAATTATCTCAATAGAGACGAAGTTGGAATATTTACTGTAGGAGAACCGGGAAATCAAGGCACCTACAGGGCTTACGACCTGAAATCAGGTCGTAGGTAAATAAGACAAAAAAATGACCTTATAAGTCTGGCGCAATTCAGGGGTGACTTCTATGCGAAAAATGCATTGTCACCTCAGGTATAAGAATTGTTGCTCTCTTTATTTACAAAAAAAAACAATTCTCTCAATAGATGGCGTTACAACAAAAAATAAATAAAAATAATAAGAATGTTGTTCATAATTTCACACATAGATGGCTGTAGTAAAAAATCCTTATTTTCAATCGAAAAGAATTTCAGTATTGCAATATATAGAACTTTCAAAAATTGAATTGATAGGGATCTCATTAAAAAGGCATAATTGGTGAACGTTGCGCAAGCGCATTAAGTGATCACGTAAACCAGCCGATGACAGGTCGTAAGCCCTGTAGGTGCCTTGATTTCCCGGTTCTCCTACAGTAAATATTCCAACTTCGTCTCTATTGAGATAATTAAAAATCTGTTAAAAAATATGTTTTTAGATCGCTTGTATCATTTTCATTTGCAAATTGAATGCAAATGATTTTGGTAATTATTTACAAGTCTTGTCCGTAGTTGATCGCAATGATTTTTATATCAATAGATAGATAGCTTATATACTACAGGAAAATTAAATAAACTTATGAAAAATGTATGGAGGAATCCATTATAATTTGTTATTTTTCTGACACTATTTGAACTTTCCGAAATTCACCACTAGGTGGCAATTCTGCCTCCGAACCACTAACGTTTTGAAAGCAAATTATAAACAATAATACAATCGCAATTTGCCACATTCACACTTCACAGTGGTGTAAATATTATAATACAGTATATTACTGATTTAACTAAGTTAAGTTTGTCGATCGACAATTCTTGATAGAACTCCATTGTACGTTAATATGTTATAAAAAATATAAAAATACTTGGTTATAGTTCTATTAAACAATAGAACTATAACCAAGTATTTTTATATTTTTTTATAACATATTAACTTAAAATACAGTATATGATGAAGCTCGCTCTCGCAAGTCGCAACGATAACTGCATATTAACCTAACCAACCTATTATAACAAAAATTTGGATAAGAATAGGTTGGTTAGGTTTGTATGTAGTTATATTTGCGACTCGCGTGTGCGAGTTGCATTAATTCGCATCAATATGGCGTCATAAATTTTTCAAGAAATAAAAATTTGGGTATTATTTAAATATTATGTTGTAATATAATTGTATTGCGCTAGTGTTCAAGTTTAGTGGTGAATTTCGGTAACTTGAGTAGAGTCAGGAAAGCAACCATTTTTGCTATGGATTCCTTCATAAATTTTTCGCAATCTTATTTTATTATAATTTTTTAAAGCATTTCCGCTAATTAATTTTCCCGTAATATATACGCATATATCTATCTATTGATATAAAAATCATTGCGATCGGCGAGAGACCGTACTTGCAAATAATTATTGATTCTTTTTCAGTTTGTTATTTTCTCTTAAATCATTTCCACAATACATAGTCGAAAAATGAGATCTACATTAAAACTTCAAAAAGACATTTTTCCCATAGACTAAATGATTTCATCTTTTGTTAGACTTGTTTCATTTATGAACATACAAGAATCCAAAATACTTATTGGCTATCTACTAATAAACAATTACATTGTTTTTTATTTATTTATATTTTATGGAATAGACCAATATGGGGGGGTACTTAACTAATGTGTTAAACACATCCATAACTTTCTTTAAGATAGTAACCATAACACATTTATTGAGTTTGCTGCTATTTTGTTATCTAATCTAGAAAATGATTTAAATGTGAAATTTTAGTAATAGAAGTTAGTCAGGGTTTCGAACTGTTGTGTTTTAAATTCTGGTTCAATTTTAAAAACCTACATATACATTATTTCATATCAAGCTGTGTTGCTACTATCCTAAGGACTATTATGGATAAATGTAAATATGCATCCATACCTACTTGTGTATTAGCTTTGTCAGTGTGTATGTGTGGATGCATCGTGCCACTATGGAACTGTATTTTATAGTTTAAGTGTGACGTTAAATTATTTAGTTACCTCCCGCAAGTACAAAAATATTATATACATTTAATGTGTTGTGAATGTATAGGTACATAATATATCATTATGTATGTTTTAAATGAAAGAAAAAAATATATTCAATGGGACTCAATATTTTTGTTTAATTTTACTCTTAATTCCAAATTCTTTAAACAATACCTACCCCCTATTCAGTAACTATTGGAACTAAATTAGGAACGTTCTAAAATTGTAGATTTTAGATTTACGGTCTTATTTCAGCGTTATAAAATATAAACTTGGACTAAATGGAAAAGGAACGTACCTATTTTGGCCGAAACGTTCTTAAAAAGTTACTGAATTAGACGTATTTTGAATAATTATGAAAATTATGAAATTTTCATTAGTGCAAGTTTATATTTTATAATGCTGAAATAAGACCGTAAATCTATAATCTACAATTTTAGTATGTTCCTATTTTAGTTACAATAGTTACTGAATAGGGGGTAATATTAGTCTAATATTTTTCCCTTTGTCTACCAGCAGTTGTATTGCAATATTAGTCATATTGGTTTCAAAGCCTTGTGGAATAAGAGAAGCTTTCTCAAAATCACCAATTAGTATTGTGTATTTCGTTTTCCATATATGCTGTAGGGATCTCCCATCCTCTACAATTGATTTTTGAGAGCGCTTTTATATCTTAAGTAAAACATGGTAAGAAAAATTAAAAAAAGACAAGCTCTTTGGCATAATTTAATCATTAAAATTCTAAATAATAATTTGTAGGTAGTCTTTCGATATAATCAAATACGGTATAAATATAAATACTGGTAACTTAGTTATAAAAGGGTTGTTCAATGGTTCAACTTCGTGTCTATTGAGATGTTAAAAATTATTCGAAAAATACCATTGTCACCTCATGTATAAGGACTGTTGCTTTCATTGTTTAAAAAAAAAACAATTTCTCAATAGACAGAGTTACAAAAAGGTTTCTTCATTGCTTCATAGATGGCGATGGTGTTTATTCAGCTTATTTTCAAAAGATCAGTTTCTCATTTTTAAAATATATAGAACTTTAAAAATTGCATTGATAACGGAACTCAATACGAAGACATAATCGGTGAACGTTGCGCAAGCGCATAAAGTGATCACATAAACCAGCCGATGACAGTTCGTAAGGCCTATAGATGCCTTGAGTTACTGGTTCTCCTATAATATTCCTACTTCGTCTCTATTGAGATGTTAAAAATATCATTCTAAGGGCGTTAATAGCTGATTTGTTTGTTACCTTAGGAAACAAAATTATTTTTGGTTTAATACAGAACGGAATCTCGCTTTGAACTCTCGTCGTATTCCATACACAACAATTCCTTACGTTAAACATCATCTGTTGATGTTTAACGCAAGGCTTAGGCAAGTTTGGGCAATCCAGTATATGAATTTATGAGAAATCTAGTACATACATGTCAAATGTTTATGTCGTGGGTATAATTCGGCAAATTTCGACTGTTATAGAAACTAACAAATTAACTGCCTATATTCCGATTCACTTTATAATTCTTTTTTAAACTTTGCATTGGTAAGATTAAAAAAAGTTAAAAGAAGAATCATGGCTGCTAATAGATGCTTCTATGCCCTACAAAAGCAGCTAAGGTCAAAACTGGTTAGGAGAAACACAAAGATCCTTCTGTATAAAACACTCATCAAGCCAGTCCTCACGTATGCTTCCGAAACCTGGGTGATGACTAAACAAACTGAAGGATCCATAGTGGCTTTTGAGAGAGGGATCCTTCAAACGATCTACGGGTCAATAAAAGAGAATAATGGTTGGCGTCGTTGATACAACAGGGAACTATACGAGACCTATGAAGAGCCCGATGTGATCAGTTCCCTCAAGATAGGGCGCTTAAGATGGGCTGGTTACATAATCCGAATGGACGATGACATCTCCACAAAACGCCTCACACTTTCTGTGCCACAAGGTCGAAGGAGACCAGGAAGACCAAGGACTCGATGGATGGACAGTGTCGATGCCGATGCTTCCACAATAGATATTAGAAACTGGAGAACGAAGGCAACGGATAGAAGGGAATGGAGGAGACTCCTGGAATCAGTCAAGGCCCACCCAGGGCTGTCGAGCTTATGATGATGATGATGATGATTGGTAAGATTTCATAGTGTTGTCAGATGGAAGAAACTAAACTTCGTCAAATTGGTCATCTTGCTAAGTCGGATTAATTAATTCTGTAGTATTTGTCACAAAGTAATAATGATAAAATATGTTTTGTGACATACCCCCAAAAACAATAAAATGATTTTTAAATTTATTTATAAAAGCAAAGTCTCCGTAAATTCACAGATTAGCAAAATATTTAGTGTTGGCAACTCCGTAGAACTAAATTTGCCAGATTGTCAACTATGCAAGCTTACCAACATAAAAACACAAAAGGGGTTATTAATGCAACGGACAGTTGTATTGTCCAATTTCTAGATAATACAGGAGTTTCTCTGTTTCATGCTCATTAGCAAAAAGGTATGGTAGAATATTTATGAGTTTCCAGTAGCGTATTTATATTATATTTGATCCAACTTTTTTTTACTATAATAATATTCACTACTAAAATAATATTTACACTGAAACCACAAAGATATTACAACGGACTCTCTTTTTACACTCACAGTTTTTTACAGTATTTTTATTTTATATGTAATGTTGTTTTATCAACAATGAAATTAATTATTCATATATCCTGCATTGATTTTTATACAGCAAAAGTTATCCACCATTATTTTGGAGTTCTTTTACAACGAAATTTATAAAAAATAATGTAGTATTGCATGGAATGTATAAAAAATAATGTAGTATTGCATGGAATGTATAAAAAATAATGTAGTATTGCATGGAATGTATAAAAAATAATGTAGTATTGCATGGAATATATAAAAAAATTATGTAATATTGCATGGAATTTATAAAGAATAATGTAGTATTGCATGGAATGTATAAAAAATAATGTAGTATTGCATGGAATGTATAAAAAATAATGTAGTATTGCATGGAATGTATAAAAAATAATGTAGTATTGCATGGAATGTATAAAAGATAATGTAGTATTGCATGGAATGTATAAAAAATAATGTAGTATTGCATGGAATGTATAAAAAATAATGTAGTATTGCATGGAATGTATAAAAAATAATGTAGTATTGCATGGAATGTATAAAAAATAATGTAGTATTGCATGGAATGTATAAAAAATAATGTAGTATTGCATGGAATGTATAAAAAATAATGTAGTATTGCATGGAATGTATTAAAAATAATGTAGTATTGCATGGAATGTATAAAAAATAATGTAGTATTGCATGGAATGTATAAAAAATAATGTAGTATTGCATGGAATGTATAAAAAATAATGTAGTATTGCATGGAATGTATAAAAAATAATGTAGTATTGCATGGAATGTATAAAAAATAATGTAGTATTGCATGGAATGTATTAAAAATAATGTAGTATTGCATGGAATGTATAAAAAATAATGTAGTATTGCATGGAATGTATAAAAAATAATGTAGTATTGCATGGAATGTATTAAAAATAATGTAGTATTGCATGGAATGTATAAAAAATAATGTAGTATTGCATGGAATGTATAAAAAATAATGTAGTATTGCATGGAATGTATAAAAAATAATGTAGTATTGCATGGAATGTATTAAAAATAATGTAGTATTGCATGGAATGTATAAAAAAAGAATATTGTAAAAGGAGAATCCGGTGGATTGTGATTTTTAAATTTTACACTATCTACTATAAATCAAACTATATTAAAAAAACATCAAAATGGAATTATATGTATTGAACATAAATATTTTTTTTTAAATTACCCCGTGTTCATTATTGTACAAATGCATAAAAAAATAATGATAGCTTAGTAACTAATTAATAATGTATGGTATGGCAAATTATGAATATGATAATTAAGACATCTGATGTCATGTGAAGTCATCAGTTGGTGCAGTCAACTGAGCATTTGGTTGATTTGAATCTGGAAGTGTCGTGTTGTAGCCAATCTCATGATAGCGCACAGGATATGTTAATTGGTTGCCACGATCCCACGAATAAAGTTCCTGAAAGAAAACAGAGTTATGGGAACTGAAAAACATGTATCAATCAAGAATTAAAGCTTAAAAATGATAAAAATACAGACATTTAAAATGTGTTCTAAGTGATGATAGTAAATCTATTATATATAAAAATGGATGTTGGTATATATGTATGTACACGGTCAATGAGGGTAATCGAAAATACAACAGGCAACAATAACATCTCACATAGTTCAGCAATGAGGTTCACCACCCATTCTGAATGTAGTGCCTTTTAGGTGAGACGAGACTGGTGTGTAGGTGTACACTGATGTGTTGTGCTCCCTTTTATAAGGCAATCACAACCGCACACCTTTCGCTGGTTACCCCACTTTGTGGGATATGCCATGATGGTATGAATGAATGAATGAATATTTGATATCTCACACAGGAATATTTGAAAGATGATCTATTTGGAATTGCAATGAAACATTGGGGATATATTCAGCGCACACCAAAAGAGGTGATTGAATTTTTGTTTATTTATTTGAGATCTCACAGAAGAATTTATGAACAATGATCTACCTACTTGGAAAGCTACTGAAGGGACCGAAGGGATGGAAGAGACCGAAGGGGGCAGAAGGGACTGAAGGGGTGGAAGGGACTAAAAGGACCGAATTATAATTAGAGACTCTAGATATAAATCTTAAAAAATAAAACATACATACCAGCCATTTTTATATGTACAGAGGTATATAAAAATACAGTTGATAGATATCTGAGAATATTAGTAGAATAGAATTATTACTTTGTTTCTATGATTATATGCAAGTGCTGTAGTTCTTCGGAAGGGATTTGTGAATGGTAGGGCCACTTCAAGGAGGGTGTTCTTGTAAAGATCCAGAGCTAAGCGTACACGAGTTGTTCTCTCAGTGGCTGAGTCCACTGCATACAGAACGCCGCATACAATAAACATTTCTCCCACCTGTAAATATAAATTTAAAAATAAAGATATGTGTTATGTTTTATTTTTATAATAATGAATTTGTCCTCGGATCAAGTGTTTATACATAACCTTAAATAAGAAAATGGATGACCATTTAAAGTAATTTTGTTATAGGTACAATATTTATTTCAGTGAAAGTTAACTGAATAAGACTGTTTGTCGAACAAAAGTATCAGTAATGATTTCATAAAATTGTGCAATACTTTTGGTTGTTTCATTGAAATCTAATGCCGTCATATGACACAATTTGGAACAATTTTATGAAATCAAAGTATATTAACTATACTACTAGTTGCATGTAACACATGAGATCCAACTGTCGATAGCGATAGTATGTATAGTTGAAGAATATGTACCAAACTATAAACCCATAGATACAAATTATTGAATATTTTCAGATATTTTGTTTTCTATACAACATATGTAGGTATGTATGTCAAGATAGGATAGTATGGAGGAAGATCCTTTTTCCTACCCAGAATATGCAAATAGCATGATGGTATGTATGTATGTATGTTTGGAGATGAAGTATCAAACTATTAAGTCTTCTTACATATTGTATATAGGCGACTGCCATACAAAATGTATGAAGCGATGTCGTCACTAAATTCAATTTTTAAAAAAATTGTTAAAAAAAAATTGAGATCTTCTACTACAATGTTAATATTTTTTATAGAAAATTAAATTATCTAGTTGGGGTGTTTCGGCTTTTTTCGATAATTGTAAAAGTTTTGGAAATATAGGCAGTTAAACTCATAAATTTATCATAAAAAAAATATTTTTCTTAATAAAAAATGTTTGAGAAACCCTGGAATTTTTTTGAAAAAACTAATTTGAGATTTTGTATTTGTCTATGTTTGTACCAATTTTCAGCGTTCTAGCGTTTATGGTTTCTGAGATATATGGAAAAATAAAATAAAAATTCAAAAGTTGATAACCCCTGACTGAAACAAAAATTCAAAATTCCGAGTATAAAAGTTTTGTAGGCCTGTAACTGTTTATATATTCTGAAATTTTAGGCTCTGTAAATTGAGCGGATCAAAAGTTATAAGGGGGGGACGGACACACACACAGACACACACACACACAGACACACGAAATGTTCTACTCCGAATTCTGAGTAAATCCGTGTATGGAACATATATGCTGCGAAGCCTCTAAGTTGGTGTTTTTTTGACTTCAAAGATGGAAAAGCCGTGAAAAAAGTAGACCTCTCCATACAATTCTCGCGTATTCTGGCTTGATACATTGTCGATATGTTAAGAGAACAAAGTTCTCCTGAACAAATCGACAGTTGGATTACAGATACTTTTGTTGAAACTACCCAGCCTAGAGATGTGAAGTAACATCAACTAAATTTAAATTCTATTACTTGATATTTTAACTACTGGTTACAATTAATCAATTATTCTATATATTATAATATTATATTTACCTTGTGGTGATTAACAGAAATATTCCATATATATTGATATTGCAAAGTATCTGGATCTATCTGAAATTGATAAACATTCATCTTAAGAAAAAAAATGGAGAAAAGTTTTTTAAATGAAAATCTATAAAACCAAGTTGAATTCATAGATTAATAAATGAATATTTAATAATAATTCATAGATTAATAAATAGACAAGACAAAATAATAAAGCTATAATAATTCAAGCACATTTTTAAGAAATGTCACAGTAAATTTATCAATTTTAAGAAAAATTTCTCTATTATTGCCAAATACATTGCGGCCATCCATTGAATCTAGGCATCAGGTAGTTTTTTGTTACAAAATAGTATAAACCAGAATACAGATAGCAGAATTCAACGAGTATTGAAGTATCGGATTGTATAAATTTTGGAAAGTACAAGAATAAACAAATAATATGTAAATACTAATTGAAAGTAAAGAGTAGCGAAACAATCCAATTTAGTAACTTGATAGTCCTTATACATTATGATATTTTGTTTTTGGAGTACAAATAGTATGCAACAATGTATTACCAGCATATGGACCAGTGAAAGCTCTCAATATTATTTATTTATTATTGACAATAAAATGATGAAGATACAAATACAATTACACACTAGAGCTAGAAATTAAGTGCGTGTGTACATATGCGTGCGTGTGTGTACATATGCGTGCGTGTGTGTACATATGCGTGCGTGTGTGTACATATGCGTGCGTGTGTGTACATATGCGTGCGTGTGTGTACATATGCGTGCGTGTGTGTTTGTGTATTATTTATTGATAAATCTTGTAATTGATAGGATGAACACCTCGCTAGGAAGTCCTGTGCCGAGGTGATCATTTAAACATTTGTGTAACATAGATAGTACATTTGTATACATTTTTTGTATTAAATATGATAATTAATATAACAAATTTAACACAACAATTAAATACATGAAATAGCAAGTATCAATATAAGCCTCAGAACAGGTTAATAACCTAGTGGGGAGTTGGTGCATCGTTAATATTGTATTGAAGCCAGATTTGGATGGAATTTTAATATTGTATGCTAATAAATAATTCCTTGCACCCTATGATTACTTCCTTGCAATTTCTTCCAAATAACCAGTGTTTCCAGCCCAGAGAAACAAGAGAAAATGAATTGAAATAAATATCTTGTTCTAGGGATCGAATCCAGGACGCTCACACAGAAGCCAAACAAACGGCTTACCAGCTGTGCCACGGCGGTCAGCTACCAAATGAAATAATAGAATCCAGATATCTGTTTGGTATTAAAAAAACCTATTATAATTAATTATCACTATATACCTTAGCAACAGCAGTATTGTTGCTTTCCTCCATGGCATAAATGACCCATAAACCATTGTCATCTGCACTAAAGTCCATGTATGTGTGTGAAGTGGAGTAGAGGGCTCGGCCGGGAGGTACAGCACATGATGGTAGTTCTGTTGAACTGTGTATTCCTCCTACGACCCCCTTGTTAGCATTGCGTCCTGCCGTAACTCCCAAACTATTTCCCAGATCCATACGAGCCAAACGCCTTCCTCCGGCATGATAATAGAACGATCCATTGTATACAATATGTCCGTTACCCTGAAGATGGTGATGTGATACAATTTAAAGATAATACCATTCCGATATGAACAATAATGTTATTTGTAATGTAAATGAAAATTACAATCATGGGAAAAATATTGAAAATGATAATGTATAAAATTAAAATATTTTTTAGTAATCGAATATTTTTATTATTGCATATGCGCAAACATTGGATTTTTTTCCCTGTCGGGAGTCAAAGATATTTAAAAAAAAAAATCTGTTAAAAAATATTTTTTAGCATAAAAAATATAAGTTTGCTATTTTAATAAAAAATGTAGATATTCATATTACAACACTGACCTAAAAAATACAGAAAAGAGAAAATTCACATAAAAATATCATAGAATAATAATAAAACTATAGAATACTCATTCCCATACAATACCTCGCTGAAAAAGTGAAGCCGTTTTATTGGCCGGCTCGTGTCAATATATGTATGATTCTGCTGGTAGACATTGTTCGTATAGTACTACTCGTTATGACTGCGTAAATAATTTTGCAAGCAGTTAAAAAATTCCCGATTTGGAGAACGCATCACGCAGACGGCCAAATGATTACTGAATGCTCGTAGCGAAATGTTGACCAAATTAGTCAACATAAAAAGTAGCGTTTACTGGAGGCTAACGAGTATTATAATACTATTATTATTCTATGAAAAATAATATATAAATACCAATGTCAATAATTGAAAAGGCCATTGCTGAATATATTAACATAGGTAGTTCATTTCACAATCTGCATACATAGTTCAGTATAGTTCTAGCTGTGTAATTTAGAAAAAGTGTACATTGACTTTAAGTTTGCGCTTAAAAAAATTAACTCTAGAAAGTCAATGTAATAAAACTGAATTTAGGGATTGCAAATTTATATTGAAGATTATTTATCAGAGGATAAGGAAAAAATTAATGATAATCCATTTTATAAATAACTTCTAGAACAAAGATCATCTTACCACATAATCCCATTCTAATTTATACGTATCGGTTGGTGTGTCCTTGCGGTATGAACTCTTGTTTCCAAATTCATACAGATGTTTGGTGTCAGTTTCTCTTGTTACCCATATCTTGTCACCCTATAAATTATACAACAAAATGTCTATTAACTGGCAAATGAACCATCAATATTAAGGATGGATATAATTTATCACCTATTAACACTATGTTCAATGGACATAATTTATCACCTATTAACACTATGTTCAATGGATATAAGTTATCACCTATAAACACTATGTTCAATGGATATAAGTTATCACCTATAAACACTATGTTCAATGGATATAAGTTATCACCTATAAACACTATGTTCAATGGATATAAGTTATCACCTATAAACACTATGTTCAATGGATATAAGTTATCACCTATAAACACTATGTTCAATGGATATAATTTATCACCTATTAACACTATCTTTGTGCAAACCTTGACGTATGCAAGTGAAACCTGGACATGGCAGAAGTTGCACGAAAGTAGAATAAATGCAGTTGAAATGAGATCGCTAAGAAGAATCTGTAATAGAATGATGTATGACTGGGCCAGAAATGAGGACATAAGGAAAGAATGTAGGGTAAAGAAATATGTTATTAATAGAATGAAATTGAACACATTGAGATGGTTTGGCCACATGGGGAGAATGAATGAGGAACGACTGACGAAGAAAATAAACATTTTGAAGAAAATAAACAGAGGTCGGGGCTGCCCAAGGAAGGGATGGCACGTCCATGTGAACGGCATTTTGAAAGACGGAAATGTTAGAAGCGTGAACAACAGACAAACATGTATAAGACGATGTATGAATGTTGACGAGGCGATGAATGTATGTCAAGATAGAAGTAAGTGGCGTTTGGTTCTCTCTGCCTACCCCTTGAGGGACATAGCGTGATGGTATGTATGTAACACTATGTTCAAAAAATATATGTGAAGAGAATATACTACCGTTGGATCTCCATTGGTGGTAGCGTCTCTAAGCCAGGAACCAAAGGTCTGTTCTGAGAAGCGATGATATACAGGCTTGCCAATTGCATATAGGACGCAATCTGTCAAATACAAATAACACAATAACAAGCCTTGAATGTTATAAATAAACGAGACAGCAAATTATTGTAAAATATGAAAGAAGAGTTCAAAAGGTTCAATTTCTTTTATATATACTATTTTGTAGTATTCATCAGTGCGCTACAGTCTTTTTTCTTGTAAACAGTTGTGCTCATAAATCTTTTTTATTGTATAGGTACAGTTGTATTCATCAATATTTTTACTGTATAGAGTTGTGTTCGTCAATCATTTTCTTGTACACAGTTGTGTTAATCAGTCTTTTCTTGTAAACAGTTTTGTTCATCAGTCTTTTTTATTGTATACAGTGGTGTTCATCAGTCTTTTTTAATGTATACAGTTGTGTTCATCAGTCTTTTTACTGTATACAGTTGTGTTCATCAGTCTTTTTACTGTATACAGTTGTGTTCATCAGTCTTTTTACTGTATACAGTTGTGTTCATCAGTCTTTTTTACTGTATACAGTTGTGTTCATCGGTTATTTTTCTTATATATTTTTTGTGTTTTGATTACATTACAGTAAAAAAATTACCTGTTGTTCTGGGTGGCCATCCCTTGTATGCTTTATTGTTGAGCGGCTCCACTCGGAGGTGATCGAGCAGGTCTGCTAGTGAGAGGGCGGGATCCGAGCACTTGGGACAGGTGGGGCAGGCGGCGGGGGCGGGGCACAGCTCTTCCAGGGTGGCGGGGGGAGGGGCGCGGGGGCCCCACTCCACCACACCCTCACCGCCTCCTCCGACACCTTCCAACGGTGGTGGTGTTCCAAGCAGCGGATCCAATTCTAAACATTTTAATCCATTTCAATATGAGATGGTCTTGATATTTAAATTCCTTATTCTTTAATAAAAAATGGATTTATTCGAAAAGAAAAAATAGAAAGAGTTTCTAGAAAAAAATAAATATTCAGGAAAATCTGAAAGTGGGTTATCAATAGGTAGTATTTCAACAATTTGAGTTTTTGAGCATTTGGCGGCCTTCGTGGCTCAGTTGGTTAGGTATCTGACTGCTGATCCAAGGGTCCCGGGTTCGATTTCCGCTGGAGACACAGTTTTTAATTGTGTTTTCAGTCTGGATCTGTGAGAAAAATAATATCGTAAGTCTCCAGAATGTGGCAACTTGTTATTGGATGCATGTTAAATTAATATTTGACATTGTACCTGTTAGTTGCCCGAGAAGCAATATTAAATAAATAAATAAATGAGAAACACTAATTTGCGCTCTGCGTACCCCACGTGAACTGCTCAAGAAGATTGCCGTTAACTATGGGCAAATGTAGTTAGAAAGCTGATTTTTAAAATTGTGAATCATGTCAATCAATATATTATACATTTAATATAGTGACGAAAATTCAATTTATTTGTTTGTTTTCAATTAAGTTCATCGCAATCGTTCCATGAAATGAAAAATGGATTCTTTATTTTATTTCAAACCTACCAAACACGGTGAGTTTGAAGGGAGAAACTGTTATAGGTATAGTAACAAGAAAGTAAATCAATTATCAATATTATTTTAAATTGTGATTTTCAGCATCACACTTGTGTCGGGACTGAAGGGACGGGAGGGACAAAAGGGATGGGAGGGACTGAAGGGATTGGAGGGACTGAAGTGATGAGAATAACTGAAGGGATGGGAGGGACTGAAGTGATGAGAATGACTGAAGAGATGGGAGGGACTGAAGTGATGAGAATGACTGAAGGGATGGGAGGGACTGAAGTGATGAGAATGAATGAAGGGATGGGAGGAACAAAAGGGATGGGGGGACTGAAGGGATTGGAGGGACTGAAGTGATGAAAATGACTGAAGGGACGGGAGGGGACTGAAGGGATTGGAGGGACTGAAGTGATGAAAATGACTGAAGGGATGGGAGGGGACTGAAGGGATTGGAGGGACTGAAGTGATGAGAATGAATGAAGGGATGGGAGGGATTGAAAGGACTGGAGGGACTAAAGGTGCGAAAGGGATGGAAGGGTCTGAAGAAACATTCAACATGCATGTCACGTACCAACTAGAGTTAAAGAATATAAAGGATGTAACTTACCAACGACTGAGAATGCGCCCTTGGTTAGACCAAGTTCATTTTTGGCGATGCAGTGGTACTGGGCGATGTCTGAATGGTGCAGACGCAAGATCCTAAGTCTCATGTAAGATCGATGAGGGACAGAACTCGGAGACACTTCTTGGCGGAATCTTTCTGCTGGCTCCAGAAGACGACCATCGGACCGCTCCCAATAACGAAGGGGCTCTGGATACGCCTCAACCTTCATACAGAAACAAAAAACAAGTTTTTTTGGTGAACAGTTTGTATTTTTTTTAAATATAATTTGAATATTTTTGGCCTTAATTAATAACTTATTGTTTTATGTGTATATTAGGTTATAATGCTGTTATTGTCCCAAATAAACCAAATAAATATAGATTGAATATACTTATTAAAAAAAATCATATTTTTTGAGCGGTGATAGCCCAGCGGTAAGGTCGTCGCCTCACATGCGCTAGGTCGACGGTTCGTATCCGGGCGGGGCACGCACCTCTGGATTTTCAAAAATTTATGTGCGGATTTATATCACTAGCTATGTGTAGCCATGATCCAATTTGTCTGGTTACCCTTTCTAAGGGTTACGAAGGTCAGATGGCAGTCGCTTCAATGTAATAACCAGACTCGCCAATTCCAGGATCATGGTCAAAGCGTAACCCGATATAAACGGGACAAAAGCGCTAAGGGGAAAGAAGAAGAAGAAGAAGATATTTTATATTTTCTACCATCTCAATAAAAATCAAATCAAAAAATACCAAAACTCAAAATAAGAACGAAAAAATTAAAAGGAAGCTATAAAGAAAAAGAAAAAAAACTAAATAAGCAGTTATATGTGCGTCTGAAGTCACACTTTCTATCCACATAAACACAAATTCACGTCTTTTTCCCTTTATCCCTCTTCCTTTCTCCTCTCCTATCCTCCATCCAATAAACATAGTGTATCTATCTGATGTATTTTTTATTATTCTTATTTTTGTTCTTATTTATACATATATTATTTTTTTGTTTCTTATATTTGACTTTGTATTTTTAAGTTATGATTGATTTATTTAATTATTTTTTTTTTATTCATTTATTATTATTATTTTTTTTCTATTTCTCTATTTGTATTCTTCTATCCCTGTTACTGGCTGTATTTACCATGGTGGTTGACTGGTAGAGATTGCCTGCGGGCAATAAGTCCGCCACGTTGTGTAAAACAATAAAAGTATTTTATTATTATTATTATTATTATTATTATTATATGTAGAACTAGTAAAATCCGGCAGACGTTGTCCTGCCTGTTTAATTATTTAATTCCAAATATATAAAAATGGTTGTTCGGTATGTTTCCTTTTTATCACTTAACATTCTTATCTAGATTCGCTAATTATAATTCCGTATTTTTTCCCTTCCATCCCTACAGTTCCTTCCGTCCCTTCAGACCCTTCAGTACCACCCGTCCCGTCAGACCCACCAGTACCTCCCTTCCCTTCATTACCTCCCGTCCCTTCAGTAGGTTAAGAAAAAGTTTAATTCCCGACACAATACTGGGAAGACCTACGAAGAGATGTCAGTTGGACCTTCTTTTTCCAGGATTCTCCAACTTCATAGGTAAAATGAACAAATACACGATAAAGAAGAAGAAAAAAGTTTGAATCCAGAAACCGTCCTGGAAAACCTGCGAAGAGATGGAAGGACAGTTGCATCTTATTCTTCCACAATACTCCACCTTCATAGGTAAAATGACCAAATACACAATGAAGAAGAAGAAGAAGAAAAAAGTTTAAATCCAAAAAATGTCCTGGAAGACCTGTTGTGGTATCTAGCAATCGCTGGCTCTTGCTAAATTAAAGAAAAAAAAACAGATAATTAAAATAAAATATATAAAGAAAAAGGCAGAAACAAATTAATACTGACCTCACACTCTAGTTGCACCATTGATCCATTCCTTGCTGGTACCATCTGGTTCTTTATCCGTATCATCGGAGGGACTACACATTTCAAAAAATACAGATTAATTTTACTTGTAAATATTTAACTTTATTTATATAGCCACGAAAAAAAGGTTTTTGAAGTAATAATAAAATATATTATGTTGCACACTGGCGAGCTTATAGCCAATTTGCAAATGTTTACAACGAAATAAAGCCAAGATTTTGTCAATAGTTATAAAATTTAAAAACACGTATGTTTAAAAATAGTTAAAATAGTTGCGCTCTCGAGGTGACGGTTATCACTAAACGGCGCTTTATAAATTGTCCTTGTTATTATTATTATATCATAGATAATTGCTTGACAAGTTAAAAGGACATAGAGGCGAAATTGTTTAAGTTTTATCAAATATACATTGAACAATAACGAGTTTGATGATGATGTCTGAACTAATCCTAACACGAGTTTGACCGCGATATCTGAAATATATATTCGGTTTCTACAGTTGATAAAATAATTTTTCAGAAACTGTTTCTCTAGTTTCACTTTTCAGTTTTTGAATGGAAAACGGGCTTATAATCACGATAGTAATTATCAAAAACTCAAAACGAATATTGATGCTTCTGAGAGATTATCAGAAAATACTTCTGTCAGAAACATAATGGATATTTTTAAAGGGTCAGCAAAGAGACCGATTTTAACTAAGAATTAATAAAAGCAGAGTGATGCCATTATTTTGTATTGCCTTTCAAGAAACAGTTACATTTTATTGACCCATTTGAGCAAGCCTAGACTGACATTGAAGAAAAATAATTGCGAACTTAGTGGAAATCTAGCCATGAAAATACATCTTAGGAATCACTAAGACAGACACTTATTGAATCAATCAGTGGCGATACAACCCATCGTGGGTCCTGGCCTCCTAAAGACAGAATGAAGAAAAAGACAGACAGACACAGACACTACAGACACTTATTACTCCAGTAATATTTCTTTGTACCTACTCGTAATTCGTATTAATTATTATATCAAGAATTGTTCAACAATTTAAAAAATATGTTATATTCAAAATAAAATGGTAGTATGTGTCTCCACCTACAGTGCACCTCTAGATGGTACTGCTTGGTTGCCTGCGGTGGCACTCCGTTGTGCGCAGTACAGGCATAGTCTCCGGCGTGCAGACGAGACGCCCTCGGTAGCTCCAGGTGTGCCCCTCCCGCTCCCGAAGCCCTCCACGCCCCAAGACGCAGAGGCTCTCCGGCGCGAGACCATTGAACCGAAGGAGGAGGAATACCAGATACACCACATCTAAGACGGACACTCTCACCCTCGTGGACTATCACAGACTCACCGCCCACTGAAAACAAAAAATAATGTATACTTCCCAGATGTCCCCAGTAACACGTAGTTACTGTAAATAGATGATTCTATTTTGGAAACTGTTTCAATGTTTATATTTATTTATTTAATTATCTCTACAGGTTACAGGTTACATAATACAAAATAATATATAATTGTCGACATCACTAGGCCTATATTGAGGTTAACAATTTAACATAAAATAAAATAGTAAAGACAGTATATAACAAAATTAGAACAAAAAAAACATAAATTTACAAAACACAATCAAATACAAATGGAAAAATGAGCTATATGGAGCAAGTCTGGTTAAACGGTGAAATCAAAACCCTAATGAGTACCTATATCATGGATATAATTTTCATATGGAGTTATTTATTATCTTAAGATATATAGAACTTCATAAGATAATTATATCCACGATATGGGTAATCATGAACGTTTTGATTCCACGGTTTGACCGGATTTGCACCCCAGAATTATAAGACACCATGCCGCAGTTACCCACAGTTGGGTACCTGTCCTAAAATGATACAAAATAGTACCATTATATAAAAAATATATAAAGTTATCATGCATTATTGTATCACTATCAAAAACATAAAACATATTTACGAAATTAGAACCGATATGAGAGTGCACCAGTTTTTTTTTAATTTTGTGATCGTATTCACAGACTTGACAGAAATAGGGAGAACATTAAACATAACAGGTGCTATATAAAAATAATTTTGTGATCGTATTCACAGGCTTGACAGAAATAGGGAGAACATAAAACATAACAGGTGCTATATAAAAATAATTTTGTGATCGTATTCACAGACTTGACAGAAATAGGGAGAACATTAAACATAACAGGTGCTATATAAAAATAATTTTGTGATCGTATTCACAGGCTTGACAGAAATAGGGAGAACATAAAACATAACAGGTGCTATATAAAAATAATTTTGTGATCGTATTCACAGGCTTGACAGAAATAGGGAGAACATAAAACATAACAGGTGCTATATAAAAATAATTTTGTGATCGTATTCACAGGCTTGACAGAAATAGGGAGAACATTAAACATAACAGGTGCTATATAAAAATAATTTTGTGATCGTATTCACAGACTTGACAGAAATAGGGAGAACATTAAACATAACAGGTGCTATATAAAAATAATTTTGTGATCGTATTCACAGACTTGACAGAAATAGGGAGAACATTAAACATAACAGGTGCTATATAAAAAAAATTTTGTGATCGTATTCACAGACTTGACAGAAATAGGGAGAACATTAAACATAACAGGTGCTATATAAAAAAAATTTTGTGATCGTATTCACAGACTTGACAGAAATAGGGAGAACATTAAACATAACAGGTGCTATATAAAAATAATTTTGTGATCGTATTCACAGACTTGACAGAAATAGGGAGAACATTAAACATAACAGGTGCTATATAAAAATAATTTTGTGATCGTATTCACAGACTTGACAGAAATAGGGAGAACATTAAACATAACAGGTGCTATATAAAAATAATTTTGTGATCGTATTCACAGACTTGACAGAAATAGGGAGAACATTAAACATAACAGGTGCTATATAAAAATAATTTTGTGATCGTATTCACAGACTTGACAGAAATAGGGAGAACATTAAACATAACAGGTGCTATATAAAAATAATTTTGTGATCGTATTCACAGACTTGACAGAAATAGGGAGAACATTAAACATAACAGGTGCTATATAAAAATAATTTTGTGATCGTATTCACAGACTTGACAGAAATAGGGAGAACATTAAACATAACAGGTGCTATATAAAAATAATTTTGTGATCGTATTCACAGACTTGACAGAAATAGGGAGAACATTAAACATAACAGGTGCTATATAAAAATAATTTTGTGATCGTATTCACAGACTTGACAGAAATAGGGAGAACATTAAACATAACAGGTGCTATATAAAAATAATTTTGTGATCGTATTCACAGACTTGACAGAAATAGGGAGAACATTAAACATAACAGGTGCTATATAAAAATAATTTTGTGATCGTATTCACAGACTTGACAGAAATAGGGAGAACATTAAACATAACAGGTGCTATATAAAAAAAATTTTGTGATCGTATTCACAGACTTGACAGAAATAGGGAGAACATTAAACATAACAGGTGCTATATAAAAAAAATTTTGTGATCGTATTCACAGACTTGACAGAAATAGGGAGAACATTAAACATAACAGGTGCTATATAAAAATAATTTTGTGATCGTATTCACAGACTTGACAGAAATAGGGAGAACATTAAACATAACAGGTGCTATATAAAAATAATTTTGTGATCGTATTCACAGACTTGACAGAAATAGGGAGAACATTAAACATAACAGGTGCTATATAAAAATAATTTTGTGATCGTATTCACAGACTTGACAGAAATAGGGAGAACATTAAACATAACAGGTGCTATATAAAAATAATTTTGTGATCGTATTCACAGACTTGACAGAAATAGGGAGAACATTAAACATAACAGGTGCTATATAAAAATAATTTTGTGATCGTATTCACAGACTTGACAGAAATAGGGAGAACATTAAACATAACAGGTGCTATATAAAAATAATTTTGTGATCGTATTCACAGACTTGACAGAAATAGGGAGAACATTAAACATAAAAGGTGCTATATAAAAATAATTTTGTGATCGTATTCACAGACTTGACAGAAATAGGGAGAACATTAAACATAACAGGTGCTATATAAAAATAATTTTGTGATCGTATTCACAGACTTGACAGAAATAGGGAGAACATTAAACATAACAGGTGCTATATAAAAATAATTTTGTGATCGTATTCACAGACTTGACAGAAATAGGGAGAACATTTAACATAACAGGTGCTATATAAAAATAATTTTGTGATCGTATTCACAGACTTGACAGAAATAGGGAGAACATTAAACATAACAGGTGCTATATAAAAATAATTTTGTGATCGTATTCACAGACTTGACAGAAATAGGGAGAACATTTAACATAACAGGTGCTATATAAAAATAATTTTGTGATCGTATTCACAGACTTGACAGAAATAGGGAGAACATTAAACATAACAGGTGCTATATAAAAATAATTTCTCTGACCAAATAAAGTGTTTATTCTGTCTGGCCAGAACTTGAGGGAGACACTCTGAAGTCAATCTATTTATATTAATTAATTCCATATTATATGTTTTGGAGACAAATATGGGATTGAGTTAAATCATCTGTAATCAGCTTTATAATAATTGTAATTCATAAAATAAACATAGTTGATTCACGATGGACCAAAAATATCGTAGAAATGGCGACCGAGAACAAGCCGAAGAGGTGTCGGCAGACCCCAGGCAAGGTGGTCTGATGACATCAAGAAATGTGCCGGAGGGAGATGGATGCAGTGTGCCCAAGACAGGGAGTTGTGGAGGACCAAGGGGGAGGCCTATGTCCAAGAATGGAAAAAAAGGCTGAAGAAGAAGAAGAAGTTGACCATTCATGAAAATAAATACGGTAGGTGCCTACTTAAATTGTAATAGAAATGGAATTGATGTTTGTAAAGGAAATAAGTAATATTTAAAAATGGATGAAAATGTCTTTGAAGATTCAAGCGGAGATTTTACACTGAAATCTGATAAAAAAAAACACGTAGCAACGACATGAGAACAATCAGCTCGTTTTTTTATATTATGTTTTTTATATTTTTTATATGAGCCAAATGATACTAGGTATCATATTGGAAAACTAATGGTTGAAAAACTTTTTGGCATAGGAGGTCTGCAGCCTAAAAGCTGATAGTTATTAAACAACGTGTAGATATAGATTAGATGGAATGGTGGCGTTCATGTCTGAACATTCAAATTAGGTAAGGCAATTATGGAATTGAAGTATAGGTACTGACCGGCAATAGACGGTGGAACTAGCAATTGTTTGGTGTCATTGTGCATCCAGGCCGATATGCCTGGCAGTCCAGGAGATCCATCTGTACCAGCACGACCGGCCCTTCCTCTTGGGCCAGACAAACCTGAAAGCATATGATATGATATAAAGGTATTTTACACGTAATATGTCACAATGAATAGGTTTATGAGCTATCTGCGCTAAAACTATTAAAAACATCGATAATTTGCAAAATACCGTTTTATCTCTCTCTCTCTTTCTGAGGGTCGTGACTATCTTCGCTCCTTGTCCTCAAAACATCGTGGATTGTTATCCTTCACCTCTTTTTTTCCTCTTCCGTAGCAGCCTTGATTTGATCACTCTATCTATTTGAGGGATCTTCCCTTCCTTCCTTCAATATCTCCCACAACAATCAATTTTTAAAAGTACCTAAATCGAAAACACTATATTTTAATATTACCTCTAAGGCCAAGAGGTCCAGCTGGTCCTGGTGGACCTGGTCCTCCGGGTTTACCTGAAACAAAGATAAATTTATCGTCAACTGGACAGGTAACAATCAAAGGAAACTTTGTGGTTTCTTAGATTAATATAAATATATAGAAAATGACAAAAAAATATTTTCAGGGAAAGTTCAGTATGAAACTTAAAATATGAAAGACAACTTCCAATATTGTTAAGAACCTTCGATAGATCGATATCGGTAATAAATAAAGAGTGAACAAACAGCAAAAAAGGCTAATTTTGTTGGATTTTATACCACCTGACTGTTTATTTAGATTTAAAATCATTTAGATGATTTGTTTGCAGAAAGTTAATTTCGTCAAAAACAACTGAGGAACACGAGAAGTCCTTTCATGATAATGCATTGGGGGGCCATTATATTTTACGTATATTGATAATAATAGACCCAAGATAATTCTTTGCGGTAACCAAATAATACAATAAGAATTTCAAACAGAAGACGTATTTAATTTTGCTCCCTTATTATATAAATACCAATAATCAAAAACTAAAGTAGTGACCCCGACGTGATAGTTCAGCGTGTAAGAGTGTTTATAAAATAACCATCTATTCCGTGTCGTCCGTCTTGTCCGTTGGTTCCGTCTCTTCCTGGTATTCCTGCTACACCATCGGCTCCACTTCGTCCAGGGACTCCGTCCAGTCCAGGCTCTCCTGGTACACCGTCTCTTCCATCTAATCCTGGATGGCCAGGCCAACCAGTTTCTCCTAAAATAGACCAAAATATTTTTTTTAAAATAATTCATATTGTGAAGTCATTGACTAAAATTGATATTATTCCCGAAAACTTTCTCAATATTGTGTATATTGATCCATATAAACTAAAAATGTTATGCTTTGAGGCACCGGGTTAGAATAGTGCTATCACTATTTTCTGTTATCATCGTTTTCGGGTGTTTCGTAATCCGGATAATCGGAAATGTGACAGGCAAAATAATATCTCGCATAGTTCAGCAAAAAGGTTCATCACCCATTTTAAATGTTGACTTATTAGGTAAGACAAGACTGGTATGCGGGGATACACGCACGTGTTCTGCTTCCTTAAATAAAGTAATGCAAACCCGCATACCGGTCATTGGTTACAATACATTGCGGGATATGAAGTGATGGTATGCATGAATAAACAAAAAAGAGACTATTAATGGTATACCTTTAGGCCCAGGTGGTCCTATAGGTCCCGGTCCTCCCTTTTCTCCCGGAGCTCCCCTGTCTCCTCGCGGCCCCCTAGGGCCCGCCATTCCTGGGGGACCCTGGGCCCCAGGTGGACAGTATTCCTGTGTCGCCTTGCAAAAACCTTGGACCACTTGATACTGAAACCGAAACAAATTTTCATTTCTCCAAAAAGTATTCAAATTTTGTATGGAAAATTTTCATCATTTTCATGAAAGCATTAGAGCTGGTAAAATATATTAAAGGTTGTAGTTTGAAAAAAACATTGACTTACCGGTATTCTCGAGTAGCTGGTGAGCCAGACCCAGGAGTCGCCCCCTGGTGCCAGTTCTCCTTTGGCTTGTAATTCCCCGCGTAATTTTGGGTTGAAGAATTCCACGTGAGGACCCACATTGTTGTCTTCACCCTAAAACATGAATTTTGTTTAAATCAGCACAAAATGAGGATCTATAGAACTTAATAATTATGAAATATGGATAAGGGCTAAGACCCCGTTCCCACTTGTCGTGTGTTAGATCCGACAAAATGTCGGGTGATCTAATGGCAATACATTTTAAATAATAATAATAATACGATTTTATTTCAGTTCGTGTGCAGGGAAAAAAGAATAACACATCAATTTGTAAATACGAAAAATGGTAAATAAATAAATATAAACGTAATATATAACCGTAATAACTTAACTGTGTAAAAATATCTATTGAAATAACTTCAGTCACTGCAAAATTGATGCCCATCTTCTGTGAATTGGAGAATCAAGCCACATACCAGTCTCTCGAACAATAGAATTGCTAGATCTCCACATCCTCATTCTTGCATCAGCTAAAAATGGGGCTGTTCACACTTACACGATAACGACAAGTGTGAACAAGTCCATTTAAAATGTATTGCCACTAGATCACACGACATTTTGTCGGACCTAACATACGACAAGTGGGAACAGCTCCATTTAAAATGTATTGCCACTAGATCACACGACATTTTGTCGGACCTAACACACGACAAGTGGGAACGGGCCGTAACAGTACTAGAACGAAGAACCTCTTAAGAACCATATAAATGGGAACTCTTCGACTTATTGCAGAAACGATACTCCGTGACAGAGTGAGAAACTTTTAAATAAGGAAGAACTGTGATGGGAAAGAATGAGAATTCATGGCTGGAGAGAACATATTATGAGGGGAAAGAGAACTCTGAAAGGACGATGACCTCCATGAGAGAGCAGAACATACATATATATACATGCTGGGATTAGGGTTACTCATGACACGTTCTTCTTCTTCTTCTTTCTACTTTTTAAAAGGCTTTATTTCACCGTTGCCAGTGTTCTAGCCTGTCTTGGTTGATGCTTTGCTTGGGTTTCAATGTAGCCTGTCCTCAGGTATTATGGCGTTTAGCTGGTCAGAGTGCAAAGGACTCTGGAATTGTTCCTGGTATGTTGAACTCAGATAGTCAAAAGAGTATGGGCTGATGCTTACTTATACAAGTTGTATTGTATCCATTATAGGTGGGCTAATCTTTATTTGGCATAGGTCATTGCTACTTTTGGTTAGTATTACCCTTGAACAAACATTATAATATTATTATAATTAGGCACATTTAAACAAACATTATGTTATAATACATACATCTACTACTATCCATATACATATACACTATATTATACACTATAATACTATAAATCCATTTATGTACTACATATCCATATATACACTAAATTATACACTATATTATACACTACAATACTATACATCCATTTATGTACTACATATCCATATATACACTAAATTATACACTATATTATACACTACAATACAATACATCCATTTATGTACTACATATCCATATACACTATATTATACACTATATTATACACTATAATACTATACATCCATTTATGTACTACATATCCATATATACACTAAATTATACACTATATTATACACTACAATACTATACATCCATTTATGTACTACATATCCATATACACTATATTATACACTATATTATACACTATAATACTATACATCCATTTATGTACTACATATCCATATATACACTATAATACTATACATACATTTATATAGGGAAGGGGAAAATGAAGAATTTCTATACAGGGGAGAGAAAGTTGTATAATAGGAAGCAGAGGAAATGGGATGGTGGAAGACTTCAAGTAAGGCATGATTATATTTTGATATTATTTAGTGAAATAAATTTAGACAGCATTTTATATATGGGTAAAGAAGCGATGGATAAAAGGTGAGTAATATTTATTGGTAGAGAGATTTTGTTGTTTAAACAATGGTTGAAAATAGGAGAGTGATCCAAAAGGGGACACCCCAAAAATATGTGGTCGACTGTTCCATCCTCTAATCCACACTCACACAAAGGAGAATCTTTAACTTTTATTTTGTGGAGGAAGATAGGGGAACATGTATGACCGAGTCTCATTCTACATATTACTGAAATATCCCTCTTTTGGAATTTACCTATGGAGAACCATGGCTTGACTGGAAAGCTCTGTTGTATGTAGGAGTAGTACACTCCTGCTTTACTTTTTCCAAGGTTCCATTCTTTTTCCCAGCTTGTGTGCAGTCTCTTTAACAAGGAGGGAAATCTGTCCTCTATATGTATGTATTTGTGAGACATTTGTCCATTTTCTATTGCCTTTTTTGCGTGTTCATCCGCAGTCTCATTACCCTTGATTCCACTGTGACCTGGAATCCAAGCAATGGCCACTTGTAATCCTTGCATCCCGAGGTTCAGGATTTCGTGTTTAATTTGAAGAATTATAAGATTGTTCAGCAGCCTTGATGGGTTTCCCGAGATTTTATTTACTGCACTAAGGGAATCTGTGAGGATAAGTGTTTTATTAATTCCATTTGTAGCTGCGAATTTTATTGCTTCCAGTATGGCGAGGCATTCTGCAGTGAAAATGGATGTTTCCGGTGGAAGTTTATACATGGCGACTGAGTTGAAGTCAGGACAGTATATTGCCGCCCCGACGCATGCATCATCTTCACTCTTAGATCCGTCTGTGTATATGGTTGTCCAATCCTGCCAAAGAGAGTCCAAACACTCCCCAAGAACAAAAGGAGCCTTTGGGTCGTTTTTGTGGATATTGAAATTATGTACTAATGGGTAGAAAGTATTTGATTCATGGTGACTTGAGAATAACGGGTAAACTGTATTTTTATATGAAGGAACGTCGAAAGAATTCAGGAACTTGAAGCTATTTACTAACAGGGGGGGATTTTTATTTCGCCAAATTTGTTTTGAATTAACATATTCTGAAAGAAGTTGGACTTTAGGGAGTAGTGGGTTATTTGATAGCCGGGAGGCCTTAAAAAGGAATCTATCTGCGAGGAATTGTCTTCTGAGGTGAAGGGGGGCCTCAGCACATTCTAATTGAAGGGCATTGATAGGAGTAGACCGCATGGCTCCTATTATGATTCTGAGGGCTTTTGATTGAACCCTCTCCAACATGATGGACAAATATTTTGGAATCGGGTCCATTAGGAAGGAAGCATAATCAAGGTGAGAGCGGATTAGTGCCTTATAGAGGAGAGAGAGGGTATTTGGATGAGCACCCCACCACACCCTGGATACAGATCTTATGATATTGAGCGATTTTTGGCATTTGGATACAATATGTTCGATATTTGCTCTCCAGTTGAGTTTTCGGCTTAGCACAATGCCTAGGAACTTGACCTCTGGTACGCAAGGGATGTGAATATTATTATATGTGATGTTTATGGGGGCAATGTTCCTACTGTTTGAGAAGATCATAAACTGACTTTTGTGCGGAGATATTTCTAGCCCGTGATTATCCAGCCATTTCTGTAATAATTGTAGTGCTGTGTTTAGCTCACGCTCTATTATTTGGATAGATTTTCCAGATATGTAAATTACAATGTCGTCTGCATATTGCAATATTCTTACATGTTTTAGGAGACTTTTTTCGATACTTGCAGTGTATATATTATATAGCAGTGGGCTGAGAATCGATCCTTGCGGTAAACCCTTCCACACCTTTCTTATGGACTTTTCCCCGTTTTCCGTAGATAAGAGCAAGGTGCGGTCGCATAGGAGATTTTTTATGTACTGCCTAGTTTTTGGTGGAACACCGGTATCTAAAAGTTTTCCCATAAGGACATCGATAAGGACATTGTCATATGCAGCAGAGACGTCTAGGAACACAGCAGCCATCATTTCCTTCCTTGATCTGGCAAGTTGGATGTCGGTGATGAAAACACTCAGATTGTCGATGGTACTCTTGCCCTTCCTGAAACCATACTGTGATCTAGCCAGCAGCCCGTTGGTCTCAAAGAAGTGCTCCAAACTATCTTTAAGCATGTGTTCCACTATTTTCCCCAGGGTGCACGAAAGCGCAATAGGGCGGTAGGAAGATCCTATATTTGGGTCTTTGTGGGGTTTTAAAATGGGAATTATGCTTTGTGTTTTCCAGTCTGCCGGAATGATGCCAGTGTCATAAAACGAGTTGGACATTTTGAGGAAATAGGTTAAGGTTTCGGAATCTGCTTTGGTGAGGAACGAATACGGGATTCCATCTATTCCTGGAGCAGAGTCGTGAACTCGTGTTATGACAGATCTTAATTCATGCAAGGTAAAGGGAGCGTCAAGAGAACATGTAACATCAGAGAAAAGGCGTTCATCAGGTAGAGAGTTAAGGGGAGGGACCGATAGCGGAGCAAGTTTATTTAAGAATTCATATTGCCAGTTAGAAGATGTAGGTTTTGAAACTTGGGGATCAAAAACTGCTCTGTATTGCCTTATTTTTCTCCATATCTCAGATACGTTGGAATCAGGGGATAAAGAAGAACAGTATTTGATCCAACCCTGTTTCTTTTTATCCTTCAAAATCCTTTTGGTTTTGGCACGGGAAACCAGATAGCTATCAAAGTTAGTTACGGACATGTTTTTTTTAAAGTTCCTTCTTGCCAGTTTTCTGTCTCTAACAGCCTTGGTGCATTCAGCATCCCACCATGGCGGCGGTGGTATTGTTGGGGAACGAGGTGTTTTGGTAGGGATGTTCTCATCAGCTGATGTAGTAATCAAGTTTACAAAGGAATTATAACATTCAGTGTTATTTGATGAGTTTGGAGTGGGAAGTTCAGGAATTGTCTTAATAATTGTTTTATGAAATGAATGCCAGTCTGCTCTAGCTACATTATATTTGTATGATGATGTGTAGTTGGCTTCTCGAATTTGTCTTCCGAAATGTATAATTATTGGGAAGTGATCACTGTTACGGGGATCTTGATCAAGTGACCAAGTGGAAAGAGGAGCAAGACCGGGGGAGCATAAGGAAAGATCCACAGCACTCGGTCTATGCGATATAGGTAAACTTTGGGTGGGGGTGGGAGTCAATCTTGAAGTATGAAACGGGAGAGAGATTCGTGTTGGAGATCCGTCATTAAGGATACATAAGTCCAGATCATCAATCATGTTCACAAGTGTATTTCCAGCACTGTTAGTTTTATGTGAACCCCAGCTAGTGTGATGTGTGTTGAGGTCACCCAAAATAAACAGGGATGAGGAGTGGGAGGAGACAATGGATTTAAGAAGGAATATATCGGAGGAGGAGGGATGGGGAATATAAATGGAGAAAAAGGAAATCCCGTCGATCTTTGCTCCAACCAGATTAATCCGATCAGAGTTCAGACCAATAGGAATTGGGGAATATGGGATATTATGTTTGATGAATAGGGCGCAACCGCCCCTTCCATCTTTTCTGTCATCGCGAAGACACGCATACCCCGGGAGTCTAAAAGAGGCACCCGGGGCAAGCCACGTCTCCGAGATGGCTATGATAGAGGGTTGGATTTCGTGGGATAAGTGGAGGATGTCTGCTTTATTGGAAATAGCACTACGGCTATTCCACTGTAGAATCCTCGTTATCCGTTGAGCGGCCATTGGACGAAAATAGTGATGAAAGTAGGGTTAATGAAGAGGCAACGTTGGACGGTAGGATAGAATTATGTTGAAGGGTTTTAATTATAAATTGTAGAATTGTTGAAATTAATTCAGAAGTGTTAGGCTCAGCTTTATTACTAGACTGTAGGCCACATCCTTTAACTGGCTCAGGAAGTTGGCCGTTCGGAAACCATGAAAGATTTTGGTGGGCAGTTTTATCGAATCCAGGGGAAGACGCTGGTTTATGAGTTTTTCCTTTATTGGATTTTTGAAATTTGGGAGTATTGTTTGCCATATGTTGTGTCGTATGGCTTGGGATGGCTTGAGATGTCGAGGGGCTGGAGGAAATAACGGTTGAGAACGATTTTTTAGAGTGAGGGACCTGTTTCGAGGCTTCAAAAAACGAAAGATTTTTTTCGGCCATAAGGTGTTTTATGTTCTTTTGACGCGCATGTTCAGGGCACTTCAGACTCACAGCTGTATGCTTGCCTGCACAGTGAAGGCAAGTTAGATCATCCTCGGGAAGAGAGCATTCTTCACCAAGATGATCCTTACCGCATTTGAAACAACGTGGTTGTGATCTGCACAGGGGCTTTGTGTGGCCGAATCTACAGCACTTCCAGCACTGTATAGTCGGAAATTCATATTTCTCCACTTGGATACTGGTGTAGGATAAGAATACCCGGTCTGGCATTCTTTGTCCATCAAAAGTGAGAACCACCGTTCTGGAGGGTTTCCAAACTGCTTGACCTGTTGACAAATCTTTGTAGTTTAACCTACGACATTTTAGTATTTTTCCATAGTTAGGGGGAACCTCCATCTCACTCATCAGGCACTCATTGGTGAAGTCCTCTCCCACGGGGATACCCCTCACCAATCCCATACGGGAAACCTGATTCGTGGGAATGTAGGTCCTAAATTCTGGGAACGTTTTCATTAAGAAGTAATTTGCATTGGTAATGTTGCTAAATTCAACGCTGGCTCTATTTTTTCCTATCAATTTACAGCTTCCGGTAATTATTCCCTTTACTAGGTTTCTTTTAAGGCATTTTCCGAACTCAATGGCAGATAATTGGTTAGAATTTTCGGAGGAGACGTGTACTATGAATGGACTGCTGTCCGTTTCATTGTAAATATTTCTTGTGTTTCTTTCATATAAGGGATTTGGAGGGGTGGCTGAAGTGTTGGGGGTGGAATTTACAGAGGGTTGTGTTTCATTGAGGGCGGATTTTTTTTTATGATCACTGGTCTTGGTTTCCTTTTCCAAGTCACCAAGGGAAGGTCTGCTATTTTTCCGTTTTTGGGCGTATTTTTTATTTGGGACTGTCACAAAGAGACCGGGAGACGGCGGCGTTATATCTGGGACAGTAATTAGGGAGCTGTCAGAGTCGTAAGAATCCGACCATGCTCGGTCGCTTCTCGTTCTGGTATATCGTGGTTTCGATGGAGAGAGATCTGGAGGATCAGGCGGGTCCGGAGGTTTAACCTCCATTGTTAGTAAATTAAAAGGAAAAAACTGTTATATATAATGTTAATTTAACTTACCCCAGGTTACAAAATAGACATCACAATAACAACACAAAGTAAAAAATGAATTTGCCAGAAAGATTGACTTTTACACCAATAATATTAAAAATATTGAATATTCGGTAGGTAGGTTGAGTTTTTATATGCTTGTCGACGCAGGAACAAACACACGTCCGTTTCTGACCAACGCCAATCAAGCGAAACCTGACACGTTCTTAATGCGTTATTATCTTGTCTTATATGTAAACGAGTGGGTTGTGGCCAACGCCAAAATCCTCACTAACAAGTCACTCCATAAAGTATTCAAATTTTGTATGGAAAATATTCAGCAGTTTCATGAAATGAGTTTGTTCAATTGTTTTTTTTATTTGAATATTTCATTATGAAAAATTGAAAATTCTTCAATGCCATTTTATGAAAGTGATGTGTCTTTTTACCAATTTGAAAATAAAAATTTAAAATTTTAAGTTTCCTGAGCATGGGGTCACTTTAAAAATGGTGTCTAAGCGAGTATTACATATTGGACATTGATGAGTTAGAAGTAATTGTTACTGATTACACAACTACAAATGATCTCTCTAATACTTGAAGTACCTATAATTTAATTTTGTTAATTACAAAATCACTGATAAGGAAATATATTTTTATAATTCTTTGTCCTACATGTCGTGTTATCATGATTTATCCAGGACCGGTTTAAGAAAATACTTTATATAAGTCTTTTACTTCTGTCATAACAAAACCCATGTTGATAAATTTCGGCGGGAATGGAAACGGTCTCCACATCTACCAACCAAACAATAAAAAATACAAAATTTTGCGTGGCACAGCCCTATAGATTTTTATTATAATATCGGTGTCACTATTTTTACGACCGGAATTGGCGGGAAAAGCGTTTTCCCGCCAAAAAGTGTGTATTTACACGACAAATTTTCTGACGTCGTCTATGATTTTAGGTCATTTATAACCATAGAAAGCGCAGATAAATCAAAATACAAAAATATTTTCCTTTGTCATTTTTTCAATGGTCATAAATGCATCATGAAAACCAACTTGAAGAAAAAATAAATAATATTGGCATCTTATTACATTTACTTAATTTTATTAATCATTTTTTTTCATCGAGATCTACAATTATAACAAAGTACAAACAAAGGAAAATATTTTTATAACTTCATTTATCTGCGTTTTCTGTGGTTATTTTTGGTTTTCGTCTATGGTTGAGTCGTGTAAAAAGTCGTAGCCTTATAATATACTAGATGTCGTAGTTAGCAAATTTTGTATGAATCGAAGTGAGGCATTTTTCTAGGGGATTTTTGACGTTTTGGTTCCAGACCACATCGTTTTTCTATAGAGAATAACGACTAATATGAATTGTTTTCGGATTTTTTTGTCTAAAAAAACATTTTATTTATTAAAGTTTAGAGAACAGTTGTCTAGGATGTGTTGAAATCTAAGGGAAACTGAAATATGTTTTCAACCGAAACGTCAAACGCGCGATATTCCATGACTCACTTTTTGCACGGAGTACTACATCTATGTATATTATAATAAAAATCTATGCACAGCCCACGTGATTTTTCAAGATGTTGAAATCAAATTATTGATTTAAAAAAATATATATAATTAAATTTATATTCAGTTTTTGAAATTGTCTTAATCAAATGAATATTTAAAAGTAGCTTAATGATATTTAATGACAAATTTTTAACATCTCAATAGAGACGAAGTTGGAATATAATAGGAGAACCGGGAAATCAAGACACCTACAGGACTTTTTATTAAAGTTTTTTTATTAAAGTTTTATTTATTTACATTTTTTTTAAACAATAAGTATTCTTGCACTAAACTGCAAAAGCAGTTTAACAGTGCTAGCTCTCTCGTACACTTATATAAATTTGATAATGTAACAAAAAATAATTATAAACAAACAAAAATTAAAAACTAGCAATACAATATAACAATAATTAAAACCATTAACACAATATAACAACAAAGAAAACATACAAACTTATATATAAAATACGATCTGCCAACGGCTGGTTTACGTGATCACTTTATGCGCTTGCGCAACGTTCATAAATTATGCCTTCTAATTGAGTTCCCTATCAATCCAATTTTTGAAAGTTCTATAAATGTATGTTAATCATGAAAATATTTTCGGTTGAAAATAAGCTGAAACATCATAGCCATCTATAAAGTGACAAAGAAACTTTTTTGTAACGTCGTCTATTGAGATATTAGTTTGTGAACGATGAAAGCAACAGTCCATTTGAGGTAACAATGCTTTCGAAAAGGTGTCACTCCTGAACCGCGTCAGAATCATTACTTTATTTTTGGCTTCACGATGTACATATAATATGTAAATCGAATATTTTTTTTATATTTCAGCATTTAAAATTTAAAGGTCATAAATTACAATTTTAATTACATCTAAGATGAAAATAAATGCCCTTAAGGTGGTTTTGTCACATAGAAAGAATGTGTGATGACCGTTTGACAAAAATGTAGGCTGATAAAAGAGGTATATAAGGCTGATAAAAGAGGAATGAAAAGTAGAGGTCAGCCAAGGAAAAGATGGCACATGAATGGAATTTTAAAGATGAAGACGTTAGAAGTAAAAATAATAGAAGAGCATGTATGCTACGATGCATGAACGATGCGAGAAATAATAGAAGAGCGTGTATGCTACGATGCATGAACGATGCGAGAAATAATAGAAGAGCGTGTATGCTACGATGTATGAACGATGCGAGAAATAATAGAAGAGCGTGTATGCTACGATGTATGAACGATGCGAGAAATAATAGAAGAGCGTGTATGCTACGATGTATGAACGATGCGAGAAATAATAGAAGAGCGTGTATGCTATGATGTATGAACGATGCGAGAAATAATAGAAGAGCGTGTATGCTACGATGCATGAAAGATGTGAGAAATAATAGAAGAGCGTGTATGCTACGATGTATGAACGATGCGAGAAATAATAGAAGAGCGTGTATGCTACGATGTATGAACGATGCGAGAAATAATAGAAGAGCGTGTATGCTACGATGTATGAACGATGCGAGAAATGTATATCAAGGGAGAAGAGTTTGGCGTTCGCTTATCTCTGCCTATCCTAAATCTAAATAGGGAAAAGTTGTGATTGTAAGGTTCAGTTATGCCAAGTTAAATAGCATTATATAATCCATACGAATTCCAGAAAGTTACCAATAAGAACCGCTAAAATCCCTGAAGACAGCACTGTTTGGTACCTACGAGACGAAGTTGTACAATATTCTAAGCGGTCAGTAATTGACTGATAACTGAGATCAGATGACCGCAGAGTATGTAATATAGGTTTATACCAAAAACTCTCAAACTTTTTCCACCGTTAACTTAGCAATATAATAAAACATAATATGTAGTTGGGTGCTTATGGTATTATACGTGTTTTAGTGTTGTTATTTAAATATGAAGTATGGAGGTTTAATTTTAGTGGTCAGATTATTAAGGGGAATTTATGTAAGTTTGTTTAAATGATTAATTTACATACAAAGAATACACAAAATGTATTTAATTATTTACAAGTGTTATAAACTACAAAGTTAATATGAAATAATTTCTGCAATGAACCGAGGCACCAATGGTGATGTTTGGTTTTATAGTTCCTCAGTTTATAAAACCCTCACGATTACTCATATCATGGATATAATTATTTTATGGAGTTCTATAATTTCTTTAGATGTCATAGAACTCCATACTATAATTATATCCATGATTTGGGTAATCACGATGGTTTTGATTTCGCCGATTGGACGAGACTTGCCCCCCTGATCTCTACCAATATAAGGATATTGCTTACAAAACGAGTGGGTTGTAGTTAACGCTATACTCCTCACTACCAAGTCACTACACAAAGTATTCAAATTATATATGGAAAATTTTCAGCATTTTCATGAAATGAGTTTGTTAAATTATTTTTGATTTAAATATTTTATAATGAAATCTTGATTATTTATTCTTCAACGCCATTATATGAAAGGAATGTGCCTTTTTAGCGATTTGATATGTTTCCTGAGCTTGGGGTCACTTTGAAATATTTGACAGTTAAAAAAAATGAGAAGCACTATTCAGATATCCTTCAAAATCTAATGGGGTCTAAGCGAGTATTAGATAAACAAATTTGCAAAATTTGAAAATAATCAAATGAGTACTTTAGTCTATAATAGATAAAGTAAAATAAACACGCCGTACAGGATACACTTTCAGAATACAATCTCAGCATGATACTAGTTGATATTTTGCAATAAAAAATATATTTAAAAATTGCGTCTTCATAACTCCCCACTTTTTTCCCCTTGAGGTAATGGGGAGTAGAAACGGGACTGTATATTAAAAAAAATGGAATCGAAAACACATAAAATATATCACATAGTAAAAAAATTAAAAAAAATACCAATAAATACAACACAAGGGCCCGAATTTATAAAACGTAAGTACTTAGAATTCACTAAATGCTTAGCAAAACAAAATCTGTACGTTTTGGTGTGCTTAGCACTGACTTAGGACTGAGAATGTTTTCCAACTGTCGATTCGTTCATGAGAATTCAATTCTCTCAATAAATCGACATTATTAAGCCAAGATGCGTGTACGAAGGAAAATTTTGTATGATGTAGTGGACTTTTTGCAAGCTAATAGCACCAACTAGAGGCCTCGCAGCATATATGTTCCCGTACATGGATTTTTTCAGAATTCGGAGTAGAACATTTTATGTGAGTTTTGTGTGTGTGTGTCTGTCTGTCCCCCCCCCCCCTTATAACTTTTGATCCGCTTAATTTACAGAGCCCAAAATTTTAAAATATATAAACAATTACAAGCCTACAAAACTTTTATACTCAGAATTGTGAATTTTTGTTTCAGTCAGGGGTTATCAACTTTTGAAATTTTGATTTATTTTTCCCTATATCTCAGAAACCGTAAAAGATAGAACGCTGAAAATTGGAATAAACATAGACAAGTACAAAATTCCAGGGTTTCTCAAACATTTTTTATTAAGAAAAATATTTTTTTTATGATAAATTTATGAGTTTAACTGCCTATATTTCCAATTTTTTTTAAATATCGAAAAAAGCCGAAACATCCCAACTAGAAAATTTAATTTTCTATAAAAAATATTAAAATTGTATTAGCACATTGCAAATTTTTTTCAACAATTTTTATAAAAATTGAATTTAGTGACGACATTGTTTCATACAATTTGTATGGAAGTAGCCTACTCACAATATCTAAGAAGACTTAATAATTTGATACTAATCTCCAAACATACATACATACCATCATGCTGTTTTCACATTCTGGGTAGGATCAAAGGACTGACCTCCATACTATCCTATCTTGACATACATACCTAGGTACATGTGTTGTATAGAAAACCAAATATTTTAAAATATTAAATAATTTGTATTTATGGGTTTATAGTTTGGTACTTATTCTTCAACTATACATACTATCGCTATCGACAGTTGGATCTCATGTGTTACATTCAACTAGTATTAATACGCCCCTTTTGATGATCCTTTCAATGAATGTCTTCAGTTCATACTTTGAGAATGTGCGATATTATGTGAACTGCCTCTTATCATTAAAGTCCTCGTGGTCCAGAACGTCTCAAGTCTCGTATTATTATTGTTATAGGTAGGTACATACCTAAATAGCTTACTACCAAGCTAAATTAAATTAATATTAATGATTGATATATGTTTAGATCATGAAAACGAGGGATATGTACTACACTACTACTGTCTGCCACCAGCATTGTGAATATTTTACATTTAGAAGTTTTTTTTACATTCAATTAATAATAATAATAATAAAAGACTTTTATTGATTTATACAACGTGGCGGACTTATTGCCCGCAGGCAATCTCTACCAGTCAACCACCATGGTAAATACAGTCAGTGACAGAGATAGAAGAATACAAATAGAGAAATAGAAAAAAAAAAATCAATCAATCATAAATTAAAAATACAAAATTCATTCAATCATTCATTCATACCATCACGGCATATCCCACAATGTGGGGTAACCAGCGAAAGGTGTGCGGGTGTGCATTGCCTTATAAAAGGGAGCACAACATATCTGTGTATACCCACACACCAGTCTCGTCTCACCTAAAAAGGCACAATATTCAGAATGGGTGGTGAACCTCATTGCTGAACTATGTGAGATGTTATTGTTGCCTGTTGTATTTTCGATATAATAGAAAAGAGTGGAAGCACTATTCTAAGCCGGTGCCTCACAAAAAATACAAAATAAATATAAGAAACAGATAAATAATATATGTATAAATAAGAACAAAAATATGAATTAAAAAAAATCAGATAGATACACTATGTTTATTGGATGGAGGATAGGAGATGAGAAAGGAAGAGGGATAAGGGGAAAAATACGTGAATTTGTGTTTATGTGGATAGAATTAAACAACAATGAAATAATTTTATTACCTACTTACACATATATCACCTACACACTAATGTATCCAAATGGGAACTTTTGATCGCTTTATTATAGGTAAGTACTTTGTTGTTGCTTTTGTAAAAAAAAAATTAACATTATTGCTATTAACATTATTACTTTTACTTTTATTTTTGTTATTATTACTTTGTTATTAGTTTGTTACAACTTTTGTTATTTTGTTTTCATATGTCTGTGAAGTATGTTTGTATGTTGATGAATACCTAAATTATTATTATAAACTCTTAGGTAAGGCGCGCATGGAAGCTAAAATTTATCGGCCGATTATTATCGGCCGATTAATTTATCGGCCGATAATAATCGGCCGATCGGTTCTAACGCGCATGGAAGCTTATAGAATCGTACGATTGGAAATAACACGGTGGTCAACATTCATATATTTAAAATACAATATGTATATTCACAAGTTTTAATATACATATGATTAGAAATATGGATTTTTTTATTCATTAAGTGGAATATTTATTAAATTACCTATGTAACTATTAATCAATTAAGTAATAACTTACCCAATTCAGTTCTTTTATTATGATTTAGCTGTTCCCAACCATTTATTAATATTTCGCTTAATTTTTTATCATACAATGAAGGTCGTGCTTCAACATATATAATTAATTGTTCGGAATCAATATTTATTTCATCCATGTATTCTGACATTTTGTTTGGCAGCACTGACAACGTACTTCTCGATCTACTGCGCTCGAACTATTAAATTATCGGTGAGCATGGGCCATGCGCGCCCTCTCATACAACAGTATTGGTTACAAAAAATCGGCCGATCTTTTTTTGTGTCTTGTCACAGATTTTAAAATCGGCCGATTCTGTTAGCTTTCATGCGCGCTCTTACATGTAATTCGTATGTTGTAGCTCACCGATAATTAATCGGCCGATGAAATTAGCTTCCATGCGCGCCTACCTTTAAGGCCGCACAGACACTCAATGTGATTAGTTGCATTGGTGCTTTCTCATTCACTGACATTATCGTCTTAAAACTAAAGACATGGATAAATTATCGTATTATCGAAACCTCGACACTTTTAGAATTATAATATTTGAAAATTCTCTCGTTAAAAATGAATTCTGAAAGTACCCTCGAAATTTGCTGAATTCGCGCGCTATCTTAGAAATTATTCAGCTTCGGCCATAACTTCGGCTTATTTTGGCCCAAGCCAAAGTCAAAGGCACTATTTTTGGCCCAAGCCGAAGTCCAAGGCGCTTTATTTGGCCGAAACTGAAGCCGGATGTTCGGTGGCACACTAATTAGGTACATACTAGCAACCTGTTAAATATTCACAAAAGTATAACAAATTATCCATATACTTATTTAAAAAGTGGATACCATTTTGTGTTTTCATGATATTTTAATAAGACATAATAAAATTAAAAACTAACAGTTAACTAGATTTTAAAACATTTTTCATGTATTGAATACATGTAGTAATATCATAGTAATTCGTAAAAAGATAACATACATTTTATGTTTATATTGGCACGATATAAAAACTGTTACGAAATACTCGTTGAATATTGTATTTGTGATATTATTTATGACTCAATAATTATAGTTGATATTATGTAAATAAAAATTAGATATTAGATTCTAACGAGAAACGAGAATAGGACTGAAAATTGGAATTTTAAGAAAAAAATAAATAGGGATTTAAATTTTATACACGTATAAAGAAAAAAACATGGTAAAATAAATAAACAACACAAATACAGATATTAATCTAAAAAATAAACATGACTAAAAAAGTAAACCTAAACATGGAATAAGATGCATATTATATTTTAATGAACAAAAACACATCGAATAAAATTAATGCAAACATGGTGAAATAAATGTGTGTAAATATAGAATCTAGATACTCAAGAATATAAATTAATCAATGTTTATAATGGTAAAGGATAAAATAAATGTTTGTAAGACAAAACAATATTATAATTAATAATAAGATTTATATCAAAACAAACAGCTATATTAATATTAAATAAGATTTAACTTTTTGATCGTCAGTTCTTGATGGAATTCCATTTAAATTAATATATATTTTTAATAAATATAATATTAATCAAGCTATATTTATTTTTAAATTACTGAAAATGAAGAAATATACGATTTTTTTACAATATAGACACAGAGAATAATATATCGCTGTAATAATAACCTCGAGGAACGTAGAGAATCAAATACAACCATGAACTAGAGAGCCTATTCAAGGAACTAAATATTATTGAAACAAAAATAGGGAGACACCGCTGGATATGTCACGGGCATCGTATGGATGATGACCAGACAACGAAAAGATCCTCACAAAACTTCTGGAGGGAAGCAGAATTGTGGGATGGATAGAGTCGATAGGGACCTTCGGATAGTCCATGTGCGGAATTGGAGAGAATAGGCTATGGACAGGGCGCAATGGAGACGAGGAGGCCAAGGCTAAACCTGTTCAGTGAAACCACTGATGATGATAATGTGATAATTACCTTTTCAATGATACAAAATATATATTTGCTCAAAAACAACACGAAAATCATAAGACTATCACTTAAGCACAGTACACACGCATGTTGATCAAATAAAACATAACTTAGAATAAAATTAGAATCAAAAACATCCAAAACAAATTTCTAAAGCATCTGACTACAGGAACCGACAGCATCATAGTGACCTGTCTCCTTCCCGAATACGCCACAAGTTAATATCTTTGGACAACAGGCGAACTGTTTTTGACATGTCATACTGATGCACTTATTGCGAAAATTCCGTTCAACATCCAAACGAGACAAACTAGAAAAAAAATTACATCCAGACTTTCCATTTGTGGTAGGTACAAATTATGCACTGCATTCTTTCATATACAGAGCATGCAAATTACAATTCTTTCTTCCATGACATTTAATTATCAATTTTGGCTATGTTCCTCATCACTCTGTGTGATCTCACGCACGCTTCTTCAAATTCCTTATCCTACAGCACATGTTATTGAGGATGTTTCTTTTCAATTTATGTTTTAACCAGTAATATTTATTAAACATTTTTGGCTAATTTGTTGTTTAACTGCCTGCTTGTCATGTACTATATTGGCTATAGGTTTGTTTCAATAAATACAAATGAAAAATTAATAATACGTGAATTAAGAGGAACAAAACAGATTGAAAATACAAAATATTTCAAACGAAACTTACCGCTGCTGAACTTCTTTTCGTGCGACGTCCGCAGTCAATATTCTTCTTTAACACATCCATCACTTTCGGTTCTAACTCTTCCTCCAACAGTCGTCGCCACTCTCCAGTGGTTTGAACAAGTCTATCTTCCATCACCGCACTCTGCAGTTTCGCTCTGTCATCAAACACTTTGTCCACTAGTCTTTTCACGTTCGTTTCCGTCCAGAAGTCGAGTGTCTCCGACCTCTTCCGCAGAACGCCGTCCATGTTTGCTTTGAAAGCTGCCGGCTGAATCAGCTTGTCTATCTCAGTCTTCTTCGCCGCCATCCATTCTTCCAACTGTGTTCTTCTCACGTTATCGGCTTCGTCCGCCTGGCGCTTTGCCCTGTTGAGTACGGCGAGCTGCGCCCCCAGGACTAGGAAGGCCCCAGCCAGGGCCAGCCACCCTCCCTGAGGGTTCCCCGCTCCCCTGTGCTTGCTCATGGCGATGTGGCGTGGGGAAGTGCACGTAGACTAAGGATACTCATCAGCAGCATGGTTGATCCTGTTTCTGGATGCTGTCAGCACATACTACAACAGGGGACTGATAAGTGATAAGTGTGATTGTGAATGCCGCTAGCGCTGCACAGCGGAGGCGATCTCAACAAATGGATTCAGGCCCGTATCTGAAGCAAACGCCAATATCAATACGTTATTTTTGTCAAGATGATGACTCTGATATTTTTTTTGACTAGATTACTTTTATAGTATGGAGCTTACGGCCATTTTCAAGTCTATTAGTTAATAATTGGATTTAGTTTTGACAATTACATCTTCTTTGTGTGGTTAATAGATGACACATAGACCCGCAATATGGACATACGTTAATATATAATTTGGTTTAGATAAATATTAAAAATATACCTATAATAAAATTAAAATTATTACACATATAGCTAATAAATTAAATATTGATGTCGTTTTTTTTGACGAATTTCAATATTAACTTATTATTACCTTTTTTATTGCTATGAAGCAAGGTCAGAATGTTCATGGGTAATGGAATCTTCTAATTTGGGAGAAAATGATAAAGTGATGGGGATTGAGAATTGAAAGGACAAGAAAATAAGACAGTACGGTCCAAATCTCCCACTTATTCATCGCATTCGCGAGATGGAGAGTCTTTTATTTTTATTTTTATTTTGTGTAATTGAGCAGAAGTCCAATGTCCAATTCTCAGAGGACTCATACACGCTTTACTGATTAAACATAATCACAAAAGTCTAGATATTGTTTCAATTTCTTCCATGGTCTGTAGGTTCCTGTTGAAATTAGAAAAAAATGTTATTTTAAGATAGAAAGGGAAAATATTGTTAAGCATAGCATAAGAAATCTCTTGTGCACTATTTTATCAATTATTATATTTCTAAGACCTCTTGAAAATTAAGACGATCTAAACTATTTTACACCTATCGAACACCCCTTGAAGGTGTTCTCAGTCAGACAGACAAACGTCTTTATTATAAGGACATATATATATATATATATATATATATATATATATATATATATATATATATATATATATATATATATATATATATATATATATATATATATATATATATATATATATATATATATATATATATATATATATATATATATATATATATATATATATATATATATATATATATATATATATATATATATATATATATATATATATATGTTAAATCTAAGGTTTTCGCGAGTACAAAATATGTTATTATTAAGTATTTTGGGGATAACCCGCGTCAAATTCTGATTCCCGAGAGAATCAGTCGTCTGCCGACGTTTCGTCTGAATCACATCAGACATTTTCAATAGGCGCCTTGTTAATAAATTTCCGTCGCGAGGGATAGTGCGCGCACGTCCGTTCGCGTCGGAAGCTTACCACCAAGTGAAAGTTTGAAAGGAAGCCATGTCAGTTTTTAGTGGAGGGGTGGGTTTCCCCAATGACGTCATTATTGCGTTTTGTTTGGCTTCTAGTGACTATATATATATATATATATATATATATATATATATATATATATATATATATATATATATATATATATATATATATATATATATATATATATATATATATATATATATATATATATATATATATATATATATATATATATATATATATATATATATATATATATATATATATATATATATATATATATATATATATATATATATATATATATATATATATATATATATATATATATATATATATATATATATATATATATATATATATATATATATATATATATATATATATATATATATATATATATATATATATATATATATATATATATATATATATATATATATATATATATATATATATATATATATATATATATATATTTATTAGATATTATATATATATATATATTAGAGATTAACTTACTGATTTAAGAACCAAAGAATTTTAGATTGTTATGAAACTGATACATTAATGTAGAAACATATCTTTAATTAACATTGGAAATAATCAATTTCTGCGAACGAACCTTCTTCTTATTTCTTGATCTCTTGACTGAAGATCTTGATCTCTAAACTCAATCATTCGCCTTCATGAAGATCCTGTAGCGGTCTTAATAAGGTCGCTCCACTGGGCTTGTAGGTAGAGGTTATCGAGAGACCTTCTGGTAAAATCATGTCAGATAAATATTTTAGCTTTAGCCTTTTCTTGAAGATGTTTAGTGAGATAGACGACGTAATATCAGGACTTAGACTATTCCATAGTCTAGCTGAGTGTACTGTCGAGAATGTGATGTTTATATATTAATATATAAAAGTTAATTTTTCGATGAATCATTTTTCAATGGCTGGTTTATTGATATTTTCTTTCTTATTGAATAGATAAGTCTGGCAAATTTACCTACCTTGGCTCTATCCTTACAGAAAACAACGAAGATCCAACTGTTATTAGAAGAAGGATCACGGCTTCCAACAAGACTTATTTCTTGTTGTTACCAGTGTTTAAATCTCGCAGTGTACACAGGAAAACTAAAATTACCCTGTACAAGACAGGACAGGACAGGACAGTGTTGGCATATGTCTGCGAGGCATTGATCCTAACAGTGAGAATGGCAGAGATGTTGGACTCATTATTTGAGAGAAAATTCCCCGTGTATCTCAACCCATATTAGGTTACTTAGACTGAGATGGCCGGGCCATGTACAACGAAAAAGGACCATGAAAAAGGAGGGTTGGAAGACCAAGGCTGAGGTGGGAGGATAGTGTGAGGAGGGATGCAGAACAGCTTCTCCAGGTGTCCAACTGGAAGACGGTAACTGATGACAGGGGACGTTGGAGGCGCTTGCTGAGGGAGGCCAAGGCTTGATTTGGGCTGTAGCGCCATCGAAGAAGATAAATCTGGCAACTGGGAGTGGTTGCGTTTACCAGTGTGCATACACTTTATAGGTTGAAAATTGCAGATTTTAACATTATTTCAATAACCCCGGCTGTGCGCTGAACAAATCACCAAATTTTATTCTAATCTGATGGATGGTATAAGAGCACAAAAAGGAAAGGATAGGAAAGATACAAATGATACTAAAATCTGCAATTTTCACCTGTAGAAAGGGGATGCGCACTGGTGAACGCAACCACTCCCAGGTGTCAGACTTATCTTTTTCATACCAAAATTCAATAAAGAAGGAAATATAAAAAAAACAGACACTCAAAAATCAATTGTTTTTTGACGTTGATGTATTATTGATTATATTTTTTTACTTTTAGACTATAATAATATGTTGATGTATTTTTCATCCATATGGCATTTATAACATCCATAAATCAATTTACCTATCCTGTGTTGATATTTAGTGGTGAAAATCAAATCTACCGCTTCAAATATATCCAGTGTTGATATTTAATGGTGAAAATCAAACCTACCGCTTCAAATATATCCAGTGTTGATATTTAGTGGTGAAAATAAATATACTGCTTTAAATATATCTATCCAGTGTTGATATTCAGTGGTGAAAATCAAATATTATACTGCTTTAAATACCTATATCTATCCAGTGTTGATATTTAGTGGTGAAAATCAAATCTACCGCTTCAAATATATCCAGTGTTGATATTTAGTGGTGAAAATAGAACCTACCGCTTCAAATATATCCAGTGTTGATATTTAGTGGTGAAAATAAATATACTGCTTTAAATATATCTATCCAATGTTGATATTCAGTGGTGAAAATCAAATATACTGCTTTAAATACCTATATCTATCCAGTGTTGATATTTAGTGGTGAAAATCAAATCTACCGCTTCAAATATATCCAGTGTTGATATTCAGTGGTGAAAATCAAATATACTGCTTTAAATATATCTATACAGTGTTAATATTTAGTGGTGAAAATCAAATCTACCGCTTCAAATATATCCAGTGTTGATATTCAGTGGTGAAAATCAAATATACTGCTTTAAATATATCTATCCAGTGTTGATATTTAGTGGTGAAAATCAAATCTACCGCTTCAAATATATTAAACACAATAACGTGTTGCATCTGGCCCTGTTTAGATACGAAGTGACGTTTTTAATGGGCATCAATTGTTTCGTCATCATTTATTGACGATCATAATAAACAATACTACAGACAGTATGACCAACTTACAAATAATATGTTTTTATATACTAGTTGCATGTAACACATGAGATCCAACTGTCGATAGCGATATTATGTATTATTGAAGAATATGTAGCAAACTATATATACACAAACAAAAATTAATAAATATTTTAATATCTTGTTTTCTATATAAAACACGAAGGTATGTATGTCAGGATAGGATACTATGGAGGTTAGTCTGTTTTCCTACCCAGAATATGAAAACAGCATGATGTATGTTTGTAGATTAAGTAGGTATCAAACTATTGAGTGAGATATTGTGGTGTTTACTGCCTTACAAATTATATGGAAAAAATAAAGTAAAAATTCAATGGTTGATAACCCCTGACTGAAACGAAAATTCAAAATTATGAGTATAAAAGTTTTGTGGGCCTATTACTATTTATATATTCTGAAATTTTGGGCTCTGTGAATTGAGCGGACACACTAAATGTTCTACTCCGAATTCTGAGTAAATCCGTATATGGAAAATATATGCTGCAAAGCCCCTAAGTTGGTGTTTTTTGACTTCAAAGTTGGAAAAACCGTGAAAAATATAGACCCGGCATACAAATCTCGCGTATCTTGGCTTGATACTTTGTCGATATGTTAAGAGAAATAAATTCTCTTGAATAAATCGACAATAGTTGGAAAACTACACAATTACATGGTGTACAATGTAATAAACTGTATCTTACAAAAAAAATATATATATATTCATTCATTCATTCATACCATAACGTCATATCCCGCAGTGGGGGCTAAAAAGGCAATATTCAAAATGGGTGTTATACCGCATTGAGTTTTGTATTTTCGATTATTACCTACTGTTATCCGGCTACGAGACATCCGAAAAAAACGATAATATAGAAAAGAATGGAAGCACTATTCTAAGCGGGTGCCTCACAGCTGAAAATATATCACTATCAGTGAACGGTGAGTCCGTTGTTTCCACACAATTAGTTTTCTTTGGCACTTCAAATGCAGTGCCTGCAAATTTTTTTAGAGTAGGGTCTGCAAGGTTTTAGAGTTCTTCGGACTCTTCTTATGTTCTTTCAGAGTTTTTCAAGGGGCCGTTATATGTCCCCAATTAGCAGAACAGGTGGTGGTGGGGAAGAACAGCTAAAATATAAGAAAGCCGATTTATTTTTGGTAAAAATTCACCAATTGAAATGGTAATTTAAAAGAATCAGTAAGTTTGAAAATTTTTGCAAGACAGGACATTTCCAAGTTTATTCTTAGTTATAGATCCTGGGGGGCAATCTGGTCCTACCGGCGAAATCAAAACCCTAGTGATTATCCAAATCATGGATATAATTATTATATGGAGTTCTACAATATCTTTTGATGTCATAGAACTCCATATAATAATTATATCCACGATATGGGTAATCACTAGGGTTTTGATTTCAATATCTTTTGATGTCATAGAACTCCATATAATAATTATATCCACGATATGGGTAATCACTAGAGTTTTGATTTCAATATCTTTTGATGTCATAGAACTCCATATAATAATTATATCCACGATATGGGTAATCACTAGGGTTTTGATTTCAATATCTTTTGATGTCATAGAACTTCATATAATAATTATATCCACGATATGGGTAATCACTAGGGTTTTGATTTCAATATCTTTTGATGTCATAGAACTTCATATAATAATTATATCCACGATATGGGTAATCACTAGGGTTTTGATTTCAATATCTTTTGATGTCATAGAACTCCATACAATAATTATATCCACGATATGGGTAATCACTAGGGTTTTGATTTCAATATATTTTGATGTCATAGAACTCCATATAATAATTATATCCACGATATGGGTAATCACTAGGGTTTTGATTTCAATATCTTTTGATGTCATAGAACTCCATATAATAATTATATCCACGATATGGGTAATCACTAGGGTTTTGATTTCAATATATTTTGATGTCATAGAACTCCATATAATAATTATATCCACGATATGGGTAATCACTAGGGTTTTGATTTCAATATCTTTTGATGTCATAGAACTCCATATAATAATTATATCCACGATATGGGTAATCACTAGGGTTTTGATTTCAATATATTTTGATATCATAGAACTCCATATAATAATTATATCCACGATATGGGTAATCACTAGGGTTTTGATTTCAATATCTTTTGATGTCATAGAACTCCATATAATAATTATATCCACGATATGGGTAATCACTAGGGTTTTGATTTCAATATCTTTTGATGTCATAGAACTCCATATAATAATTATATCCACGATATGGGTAATCACTAGGGTTTTGATTTCAATATCTTTTGATGTCATAGAACTCCATATAATAATTATATCCACGATATGGGTAATCACTAGGGTTTTGATTTCAATATCTTTTGATGTCATAGAACTCCATATAATAATTATATCCACGATATGGGTAATCACTAGGGTTTTGATTTCGCCGATCGGACCAGACTTGCCCGCCTGGTTTTGTGTAAGGCCAAGACTGAAAGATTTTTCTTATCTCTTAATGATTAATGGATATGAAATAATATGAAAATAAACAAAATTTACATATTTTTATATCTTTATTTACAATATTTAGAGAAAGGTATATAAATAATTCTTTAATTATACCAACACGATATAAGTATTTATTTTATCCAACTGTCGATTTGTTCAGGAGAACTTTGTTCTCTTAACATATCGACAATGTATCAAGCCAGAATACGCGAGAATTGTATGGAGAGGTCTACTTTTTTCATGGATTTTCCAACTTTGAAGTCAAAAAACACCAACTTAGAGGCTTCGCAGCATATATGTTCCATACACGGATTTACTCAGAATTCGGAGTAGAACATTTCGTGTGTCTGTGTGTGTGTGTGTCTGTGTGTGTGTCTGTGTGTCTGTGTGTGTGTGTGTCTGTGTGTCCGTCCCCCCCTTATAACTTTTGATCCGCTCAATTTACAGAGCCTAAAATTTCAGAATATATAAACAGTTACAGGCCTACAAAACTTTTATACTCGGAATTTTGAATTTTTGTTTCAGTCAGGGGTTATCAACTTTTGAATTTTTATTTTATTTTTCCATATATCTCAGAAACCATAAACGGTAGAACGCTGAAAATTGGTACAAACATAGACAAATACAAAATCTCAAATTAATTTTTTCAAAAAAATTCCAGGGTTTCTCAAACATTTTTTATTAAGAAAAATATTTTTTTTATGATAAATTTATGAGTTTAACTGCCTATATTTCCAAAACTTTTACAATTATCGAAAAAAGCCGAAACACCCCAACTAGATAATTTAATTTTCTATAAAAAATATTAACATTGTAGTAGAAGATCTCGATTTTTTTTTAACAATTTTTTTAAAAATTGAATTTAGTGACGACATCGCTTCATACATTTTGTATGGCAGTCGCCTATACACAATATGTAAGAAGACTTAATAGTTTGTTACTTCATCTCCAAACATACATACATACCATCATGCAATTTGCATATTCTGGGTAGGAAAAAGGATCTTCTTCCATACTATCCTATCTTGACATACATACCTACATATGTTGTATAGAAAACAAAATATCTGAAAATATTCAATAATTTGTATCTATGGGTTTATAGTTTGGTACATATTCTTCAACTATACATACTATCGCTATCGACAGTTGGATCTCATGTGTTACATGCAACTAGTTTTAATAATTTTCATGATAAAATAAGTACCTTCATAAATTTAATAAAAAAACGATACGGCCTGAATAGATATATTTTTCAAAATTCATAATTTTTTTTTTAATTTAAGATAAGTACTTATTAATTCCGTTCATAATACTCCGTAAAGTGAGATCCATTTATTTACTTTTATTTGTCAATAATGCAGTTTATAAAGTTTGGTGTGGCACAGTTGGTAAACCGTTTGGTTTCTGTGCGGGCGTCCTGGGTTCGATACGCAGCAGAGGAGAAATTTATTTAAATTAATTTCTCATGCTTATATTGATTCTGTGGGTTGGAAACACTGGGTAGTTGGAAGAAAATTGCCATATGGCAATAAACTCGCCACTTGCGCAGAGTGCAAGGAAGTGTATTATTTATTTATTTAATTAGTGTGAGCTGGTAATTATTCGTTTCAAAAATCTTCATTTCCGATTTATTTAACGGAATTTAAGTTTGTAAATCATTATTTTTTTATAAAAATATTTAAATACGTAAAATAATGATTATTTTTACTCGATACTATTTTATTATTTTCAAGAATAAATAATTACTACAATATTTTTTTTTATTCTATATGATCATATTTTTATACTTTTATAAACAAATAAAAAAATATTACTAGATGCCGCTTTGAATTTTCTTCATTTTTGGTTAAATAAATCGTAAAACTCGATGACCAACACACTAGTCAAAATCTTTCGCAGTTCATCGATTGAAAACCACTATAAATAGATTAAAAACTATGTTCTTATTTATAAAAAAAAAAAATCATTTATACACTAAACCAAAATATAATAAGATAATTCTAAGAAATTTCTTAATAATTCGGCACTTCATTATATATTGTATAATTTAAATAAATATTCTTTTGGTCGCTTTTATACAAAAAAGCAAAAGATTGCGCATAATATAGAAGAAATATTAGATATACATTATGTATAATAGAGTTGGCATAGCGAAGGGTTTGTAATGTAGCCCTCCCTGAAACATAAACTACTTTAAATGTACAAATATTTCAAATAAACTTATACTATGATAGTGTCAAGAAGCAGTCTTTATGAAACAACAATAATTTGAACCTCATAACACCATAGATTAAATAGAACAATAAAAATAAAATATAAATTAACAACTAATTCAATATTTTTATATTAACAGAGCAGAAATCTATTTTAAATTAAACAAATAAAACAGTATTTTTCTCCTGCGTGTCTCTTTTATACCTTGACGATCCCGAGACTCCTCGGCGAAAACGTTTGAAAATCGATTCTGTGGAGAAAAACTGTGTTCTATTGTATTTGTAAATTTTAAGTTATAAATATTATAAATAGAATTACAAGACGATATAACAATTGCTAATATTACGAAACTTTTATTATTATCTTTTCTCAACATAGTGACAGAGCATCAATTTTTTACTAAGTCTTTAGTAGATTAAATCAATCACCAACATGTTTGGAAATGAGCACAATACCTACCGTCACATACTTTTATGTTCAATTCAAAAACATTATTATAAACCGTTTCCTTTAAATTATATGCAATACTATCAATACAGTTAACTGTCATCGAAAAAAATGGCGGCTTTCGACGCGGTACTGCGCATGCTCCACTCAAGGAATTGAGATCCGAGCGGACACTTAGTTGATATTTGATTTGATGTTTGTTGGTGAATGTGGCCGTTATATTAGGTATATATATTTTAAACTAAGCTACGAAACTAACATTTAAATGAACACTTATTTCAAAGTGGTAAATACAGTCAGGCCCGTTATTTATACAGTTTAAATTATGTCTTTTTTACTTTTGGTATATTTATATGTCAAATTTCATAGCTTTGTGTGCAATTTATTGATACACAATTAAACTCACGAAGGTTTTAAGATACATGGTACGTATTAGAAATATACCATGATTTCTGATTGAAACATCCATCGATAGAAGAAAATTTCTGGCGGAGAACTTATAGGATACTTTTGTATCAAGAGATATGATAAAAATTACAATCAAAAACTGGACAAAACTAATTAAAGTATTTACTAAATATTATTCACTAGAGTTAAATATTGCTGGAATTATTCTTGTGTTTATTTGATATACAAATTGCACATTTTTGTTTTTGAATAGGTATGTGAAAGAGACTAAATTTAATATTTTTAGAATTAAATAAAAGTGACCATATAATATGGTTTTGGAATTATTCAAAAATTTCACAAAGTTTATTCAATACCAGAAACAAAACTGATTTGAGTTCATCCAATACTGAAAAATCTCATCAATTCAATACTAAAAATCTCATTACGTTTATCGAATACCCAAAATTCTCAATACCAAAATTTATCCAATACCAAAAGGTTTAAAAGATAGGCAAAAGTCTCAAGTGTAATAAATATCAGAAAATCTCATCAATCTAATAGGTACCCAAAATTCTCATCAAGTTTAACAAATATCCGAAAATCTCTTCAATCTAATAGATACCCAAAAATTTCATTAAGTTTTACAAATATCCGAAAATCTCATCAATCTAATAGGTACCCAAAATTCTCATCAAGTTTAACAAATATCCGAAAATCTCTTCAATCTAATAGATACCCAAAAATTTCATAAAGTTTTACAAATATCCGAAAATCTCTTCAATCTAATAGATACCCAAAAATTTCATTAAGTTTTACAAATATCCGAAAATCTCATCAATCTAATAGGTACCCAAAATTCTCATCAAGTTTAAAAAATATCCGAAAATCTCTTCAATCTAAAAGATACCCAAAAATTTCATTAAGTTAAACAAATATCCGAAAATCTCTTCAATCTAATAGGTACCCAAATGTCTCATCAAGTTTAATCAACACAAAAAAATCTCATCAACCTATCAAGTTTAATAAATACCCAAAAATTTCATCAATTAGATTTTACATCTAAAAAAAATACAAATTTAATCTAATACCCAAATACTTTTTTCAATATAATTATTAAATACAAGTCATTTTCCATACCACTCCATATTATCGAAACATTCATGCTATAAAACAATAGCAATGATTTGTGGTTCAATAAAACAGGTCTTTCACGAATCGTTTAGCGAATCTGACTCTGTTTGCCATTGATAAGTTTTCGAACACCTTAGAAAAATCAGAACTAACATGACCACGTCATTATTATTGATTTCTCTGTCAAGTGACAATTCCATTTCGCCACAGTATACGTAAATTTCCGGGGTTTTTCGTCTAATATTTGGCAACACTGTGCTGCTGTTTCAGGATCATTCTGTATATAATACATCTTCCCGGGTTTTTTAGTTGAATGGTTGACAATACTGTGGTGCTGTTTCATGATTTTCCATAATATCGCCTCGGATTATTTAATAGTTGACAATACTGTGGTGCTGTCTCATGATTTTCCATAATATCTCCTCGGATTCTTTAATAGTTGACAATACTGTGGTGCTGTCTCATGATTATCCATAATATCTCCTCGGATTCTTTAATAGTTGACAATACTGTGGTGCTGTCTCATGATTTTCCATAATATCTCCTCGGATTCTTTAATAGTTGACAATACTGAGGTGCTGTCTCATGATTTTCCATAATATCGCCTCGGATTATTTAATAGTTGACAATACTGTGGTGCTGTCTCATGATTTTCCATAATATCTCCTCGGATTCTTTAATAGTTGACAATACTGTGGTGCTGTCTCATGATTATCCATAATATCTCCTCGGATTCTTTAATAGTTGACAATACTGTGGTGCTGTCTCATGATTTTCCATAATATCGCCTCGGATTATTTAATAGTTGACAATACTGTGGTGCTGTCTCATGATTTTCCATAATATCTCCTCGGATTCTTTAATAGTTGACAATACTGTGTTGCTGTCTCATGATTATCCATAATATCTCCTCGGATTCTTTAATAGTTGACAATACTGTGGTGCTGTCTCATGATTATCCATAATATCTCCTCAGATTCTTTAATAGTTGACAATACTGTGGTGCTGTCTCATGATTATCCATAATATCTCCTCGGATTCTTTAATAGTTGACAATACTGTGGTGCTGTCTCATGATTATCCATAATATCTCCTCAGATTCTTTAATAGTTGACAATACTGTGGTGCTGTCTCATGATTATCCATAATATCTCCTCGGATTCTTTAATAGTTGACAATACTGTGGTGCTGTCTCATGATTTTCCATAATATCTCCTCGAATAAGTTTAATAGTTGGCAATACTGGGCTGTTGTCTCATGATTATCCATAATATCTCCTCGGATTCTTTAATAGTTGACAATACTGTGGTGCTGTCTCATGATTATCCATAATATCTCCTCAGATTCTTTAATAGTTGACAATACTGTGGTGCTGTCTCATGATTATCCATAATATCTCCTCGGATTCTTTAATAGTTGACAATACTGTGGTGCTGTCTCATGATTATCCATAATATCTCCTCAGATTCTTTAATAGTTGACAATACTGTGGTGCTGTCTCATGATTATCCATAATATCTCCTCGGATTCTTTAATAGTTGACAATACTGTGGTGCTGTCTCATGATTATCCATATCTCCTCGAATAAGTTTAATAGTTGGCAATACTGGGCTGTTGTCTCAGGATCATTCTATATATGTAGACGACCGCAAAAGCCATGGCGGCTGTGACCGCTGCTAGGGCGGCGGCGTCGCACGGGTCGGGGGCGGAGCGCTCCTCACGCAGGATTCTCCCCCAGGTGCCGTGGCGGCGCACCCAGGGCGTGGCGCCCTCGGCCAGGTGGCGCGCCGCCCACCCCGTCAGCCGGCAGAAGTGCGCCTTGAGACCGCTGCGGAGGGCCAGACAGGAGAGGTCACCGAGGAAGTGGAACAGGGCAAGGACGCGTTCCAAGGAGGCACACCTCCCTCCTGAAAATAGTACGAATGAAATGAGCGTCAATATGACAAACTGTTGAATTCAAAGTTATCTCGCTGAAGATTATATTCTAATTCAAGACTTGAAACTTAATAAAAATACAATTTCCCGGTTCTCCAATAATATTTCAACGTCATCTTAATGACATCTAAAGATATATAGAACTCCATATAATAATTATATCCATGATATGGGTAATCGTGAGGGTTTTGATTTCGCCGATTGGACCAGACTTGCCCCCCCTGAAGAACAATTTCAAATATTCCCATGACTGAACAAAAATTCGAAATTCCGATTATGAAATTTTTGTAGACCTAAAATTTTCTATAACTTAAACAAAAATTAAAAAAT